>CM056994.1:210956074-211316074 GCA_029891345.1 Dryococelus australis
AATGGAGATAATTCTAATCATAGAAAACATCAAAATTATTTACAATGGTAAACAAGTTTCTGTGATTATTGATAATAAGAATAATCTTTGGTTTAAAGCCAATGATATTGCTGAAATATTAGAATACAGTAATGATCAACAGGCTGTAAGAAATAACATCGATGTTGAAGATAGGGCATTGTTTAAAAATATAAAGGGGGTGCTATGCAGTAGCACCCCATCATATAATGAAAAAAATGCTGATTTTATCAATAAATCGGGGTTTTATTCTAAAGTTTTATAATCTAAAAAGGAAGCTAAAAATATTTTAAAAAAAATGGGTTGTTCACAACATTTTTCCATCCATTAGAAAACATGGTGAATATACGATTAAAAATGATATAAGGGAATTATACAAAGGCCAAATAAAGCATAAATAACAATAAATATAATGATAGAAAATAAAGTTAATAATTTAGATGATACAGTTCAAATGGCTGTAGACGCTATTTACTTGCAGAAATGAAGAAATAAGAGAAATGACCACATGTTGTACCAACACAATCAGATTATGCAACTTTTGTTCTTTTAAGATTATATGATGATAATTGTCCATTGGATTATTAAGCCATTAGAACCCGTAGAAAAAATCTTCAAACAAGTTTGTATAGAATTAAAGATATACATTCAAATTGTAAACAAACATTGAGGTTTGATCAAATTCCAAATCCTATAAACTTATACCAAATAATGAAAGAATCTATTAATTTTCCCATTGAGTGTTATCAAAATTATTTTAATATTGTTGGAAATATGTATATTCTACAACAATCGATCATTTATATTAATATTCTTAGTCAAATTTAGTAAGAAACTAATTTCTATTTCAATATTCAAATTTACATAATATCTGTTTATTAATCCAAGACCTATGTGAATTATCGAAACCTAAACATTGTACATAAATTTTATGGCCTTTTGTTTTTAAGTCTTTTTCAACCAAATATTCATCAGGATAGTCGGTTTTCATACTTTCAAATTCATAAAAATGCCTTTTTTTTCTTCTCCTTTTCTATCTTTTAATTTGTATGTTGGAACATCATAATTTAAAACTTTAGTAATAATAAATATTTCTGTTATCCAAGTATCTGTATAACTCTTCTCAAATATTTTCTTCAGTTTACTAATATGGACAACATCACCAACTTTGTATTTTTGTTTAGCAATCATATACATTAGATATAAATTTTTAAAATGTTTCTTATTAACTTCAACAGGTTTCATTCCAATAGTTCTATGTTTTGAATAATTGTATGCTTTTACTAAGTCATATAATATATTCATCCATTTATAATTTCCATTTAAAGCAAATTTCTTCAACATTATATTTTTCAAAGTCCGATTAAATCTTTATACAACACTAGAATTTAATTCAGAAAATGAAAAATAATGATGTTATATTTTTGCATGAGTTCTTTAAAATTTTTATTATAAAATTCTAAGTTATTGTCGCTTTGAATATTCAGTGATTTTCTTTTAACTAATATAGATTCGAAAGCATTTGCCACATTCTTGGCTGTTTTATCTTTAATTGGTAAAGTAGATGCATATTTTGAAAGAAAAAAAAACATCGATAATTGTCATAATATACTTGTAACCATTGTTTATATGTGATATGCCTTTTGAATATCCAATATCGATTTCAACAAGATAGATTTGCCATAAATCATCAATACCATATGAAACAAGTTTTCTTCTCGGGAAATTTTTTCGTGCAGATTTATATAATTTATTAATTATTCCCTCTCCCCCAGTGGTCAAAAAAAAATTTATGTTGATTTTTTAGAATTACGTATTGAGCATATACTTTTACAGTTTTTATGTTATTATTTTTAGTAACTTTCTTACACTTCAAGTATCAAGTGTTCTCCATTTAATAAGAATAAAAAATAATGAAACTTTATATTTTACGAATATGCCTATTGTTTCCACCCCCTCTTTATAATTATATATTTTACTTTTTTGATTTTAAAAGATAAAGTATCACCTCTGTAAACATCAAAAGGCTTACTGTGATCTATTTTTGTAGTTCCCTTAATAACAGTCACAGCATCAGAATAATAAGATTAGCAATAGTTATTTTATAAACACTACAATCCATTAAAAAAATAAAGAAAATTACGTTATTATCTAATTGAAAGTTATTATTACTTTTATCCCACCTTATAGGTAAATAAACGATATATGATTTTAGTTCAGTTATCGAGTTAATTAATGCTATACAATTTTTCCCAGTTTCTCTGGTTAAATTTTGAATTTATCAGCTATTTATTTATCGGAATATCATTCACTGAGTTCATCATCTCCATCTATATGATCAGCCAGACAAGCAATTCTACGATGCTGAAAAGAAGTATAACTGTTTGTATAAGTAAATACTTTACTTATAGAATATTGTAAAGCAGAAGAAATAATATTGTATTTCAAATCTACTTCCTTTTTAATGCCTGTTTCGCATTGCTTATTCGTTTTATACAATCAGAAATAGTGTTACTGAATTGTAAATTTATATATCTTCTTTAAGCATAATCAGAAACAATATTACTGTATTTTGAATCGACATAGTTTTCTAATGCATAATCTGTTATATGTATATCGAAATATTTTTTATTGACTGCATATTTTCCATCAATAGGAGATGCCATATTATTGATTCTACGATTATGAAGAGAAACATACTGTGTTTTATAAACAAAAACTTTGGCTATTTGGTCTCGTAAAGCAGAAACAATGATATATTTTGGTTCTACGTATGTTTTTAATGCAGTGTTTTTTTATACATAATTAGAAGCAATACTTTCGTATTTTGATTCTACATATTATTTGAATGCATAAGCACTAGTGTTAAAGTTTTTATTTAAAGATTTTATTAATGGATCCCCAAATATATCCATCATTTAATAAGATAGAAATTATATCGTTAAAGTTAAATCCTCTCTCGAAAAGGTGTAAAACAATTAACATAGATGTCCATATATAAGTGAAAATTTCTGAATTCCATCACTGTAATAAACATTTCTGTTTTTGAAATAATTAATTAAATTACTAGGAATATTACCTTCAAATGAATCAAAATAGTAAACATCATTATTTTATTTAAAATAACAAACCCAATGAGTACCTGGATTTGCTGAAATATCAAAATTTTACCACAGCACATTCATTTTGTGCATACTTTTAGGTAATTCGTCAATCAAATAAAAATTTCTGAAATGCTTAATATTTAATAATTTTACATATTTTTCAATATTGATATTAGATAGTGAGTGTATATTCAAATTTTTTTTTGGCCTTCCTCTTTTTAATCCACTTCCTGATTTATTTCCATTGCTAAATTATATATTTTTTGTTCTTCAAATTTTTTATTTCTCTAGTTTGTTCAACAGAATTGTAAATTGCAGTAGCTCCAACGGCTAAAACACCGGCTAAACCACCAAGTGCACCTAAAGCAGCAAGTACAAGAGGAATAATTTCTCCATGATGTAAACAAATTCTAGATTTTACTTGGCCATCATTTTTACTGGTTGCACTGGTAAAGTTAAGTTGAAGCTTGTAGCTTCTTTTAATTTTTTATTTTTCTGGCAATTCGATCATTTGTTAAAAATTGATCTATACCCAAATCTTTTAAGTCCTCAAAGGGAATATCGAAAGTTATATTTATTATCTTCATTTACAAGTAATATATATATATTCAATAAAACATTTAAATTCCCCATCATAATTTTCTTTTTGTAAACATAGCTGAGGCAACAATATTAGAAGCAATTTTTTTTCACCAATTTGTGTATTTTTATGTAACATGATTTCTTTTGCTTCTTTTTGTAAAATCTTATCAGAATTATGTCTAGATTCTAAATCTTTATGATCTCTATAATCAATATCGTGATATTTGAATGCTTCATCTCGTTTCCTAACTCCTGTCTCACCTCTTTCTAATATTTAATTTAATTTTGTAAATGGGCAACAATAATTATAAACTGGCAAATGCATTTCAGGCAGATTTAAATTGTTTAATGCCCAATTTATTATACCTTTGGCATGATGTTCAGAACTCCAAAATGACTGCGGAATCACATTTAAAACTCTGATAAGATATGGAATTCCTTTCGGATTGTTTATTACAAAATCAGAAAATTTATTTATTCATATTCATTATACTCACTTTTTAATTGTTAATTGTCATATCCAGTATTTTCTTCGCCATGGATAATTAATAATCTATCAACGAATTTTCTAACATCATCCGTCGAAACATATTCTCTTGGCAAACTATTGTTTTTTTATGCCGTCACTAGTTGTAGAAGAATTTGTAGAACTTGTTCTTTTTGGTGCGTTCTGCTCGGATTTCAATTTACTTAAATATGGTCTTATATAGTCATCAAAATTGGTTTAATTATATGACTATACTTCCAACATACACTCGAAGCCAGGTTTTTATAAGGATCATATTGTTGGAATGCAGCATTGGTTGTTTTAACAATGTCCGCATAATTTACAGTCATTAACAGTGCATTTACCATCAAGAGCTTCTTGTGAATTTTCTGTCAACAAATTACAAAGTCCTGGTTTTAATTCATATTCTTTATCCTTGACAGATAGTGTATCCTTATTTATCGTTACTTGTGTATCACCAATGTAAAAATTTTCCCCCACTCCACGTAAGCCAAATTTTTCATTAAAAACATTTCTTCATTGTGCAATTTCGGCTCCTAGATTTATAGTAGAAACACCTGCTATATGTGGCAAATCTTTTAATGAAATGATATCCATTTGTTCTTCAAAATTAGGAAATTCTTGTTATGCAAATAATTCTCTTTCAAACAATGTTTCTTATGGTGTAGGCAGATAATCTAAATTTTTTTACTGCAACAGGAACTAGTGCTGTTATTTAATTTTTGTTTTCCTCACTTACTTTTTATACTTTTTTTTTTAACCAACATTTCATAATTCGTCAATTAATGATAGTTCTTTCTTCTTATTTTTTTCATATTCTCTTTCATGATGCTTTATATATTGTTTATATCTTCAATGAGCAATTTCACTCGAGAAACTCCCTTTGATTCTGCCATTAATATATACATTTATAAATGAGTTATAAAAGTATTGAGAGGTTCGAGAGGGAAACTTTTCCCCCCAATGATCAAACTAGGGGGACTTTAAATATTTACAATAATAGAATTGAATTTCATATTCCTATAGGAGATGGCTTTTCTTTTCCAAATGATGTTTATGTTTATGAGCAATTTAAATTACGAAAGAGAGATCAGGTTGGAGTTGAGGCGAACTATGATGAAGCAGATAATGTTGATGTTTGTTATAACATTTCTCCATTCCAGTTTTCTAGAGTAGAAATCTCAAAACATGGAAATATTATTGAACCGGTTGATAATCCAGGTATAACATAAATAATAATGAATGCTTTATTAATATCGCCAAGTGAACCAAATTATTTAAAATTTACTGGTCTTGATAATCTATATCGAGATAAATCTCTTTCTGATAAAATAACAAAAGAGGTTAGAATTGTTTCTAGTGTTAAAACAAATAAAATAATATATCCTCTTAGATATCTGTTGGTTTTATTCGTGATAACTATGAAGTGTATTGGAAAGACGGCCATAAAATTACTTCTTTTTCGTAATTTATCTGATAACAACAGTTTATTTCTTTATGAAACTTTAGATGAGAATGAATTTTTTATTGTAAGTTTTTAATTTAAAAAAAAATCGTACTGAACCGCATAAACACACTGCTATGTTTGATCATTGTAATGTGAGAAAATTTATGTAAAAAATGGTAGAAATGGAATTTTTCTTAAAGAAAACTGGAATCTAGACATTAAAAAGGGTGTTTATATTTAACAATTTCTTGCCTATAGTGATTTTAGAAATTCGAAAACCAAACTAGATACCTACTTTAGAAATAATTAACTATATTATAAACCAACTGTAAATTTGATGGTGATATTAATTACTATTCATTTTGGGGGCGAAGACCTTAATATGTTAATGATTGCTCATATAGAAAAACTGCTGTAGTTAAAGAAAAAACTCCTGAAGAAATGGGTACAATATGTAATTTTGTTTTAATTAGTAAACGAAATCTTACATACGATTTTTTGAAAGAAAGAATTACTGAATATTTATATTTTTTTAATACTATTAAATGGAGGAATTAACCAATTGTTCTGACAGATTAAATCAATTTTTTGAGATTATAATTGAATGGTTACATTTAAAAGTGTTACGATTTTTGATCAAATAAAAGATCATTTTCATAATTCAAAATAAAATTATTTTCCTTTAAAATAAAAATGTCTGTGTTGCCATGCAGTTTGACAAACATTTTAAAAGGTGATAGCGAGTAAAAAATCGCTTCCTACAGATTATATAATGCATCTGAAGATCTTAAAAATATAGTTTACAAATTTCATTCAAATTTACAAAACTTACAATTACATATTTTAGAAAATTTGACGATAAATATGACTTTAAAAAAATTGGCGAAAATCTAGAGCAATTAGAACATATTTTTCAAAAATTAGTAGAACTTCATTAATGATGATTTAGAATGCTCACTCGCAAAATTAGCATTTCTTGAAAATGATAAATTTGCGTGTTTTATTTATTTTTACTTATTTTGCATGTTTTACTCTCTATTACATTCTGCATGCTCATTTTTGAAAAACTGCTAAAATTTTCTTGTTTTTTTTTTTTTTTTACATTAAATTGCTTGTTTTTGAGAGCTCTTTTAAAAAAAACTTTTAGAGCTTAAATTTAGCTCTAAAATATCCTGATTTCGGCCCAAATTCACATGATTTACACTATTTGTTCTTTGAATTTCAGATTTCGAGTTTTAAATATTTCCTGCAATTTTAGACGGAATAACCCTATTTAGTGTACGGCGTTTTTTGTTGTAATTTTAAAAGAAATAACCCTAAAAATTGTGGTGAGCTAGAACTCACCTTTTGCATCTACTTAAACATCTTTGTTTAAGTTTAGAATTTTGTTAGGCTTTATATAAACTGCTGAATTCGTAAACAGGACATTTTTTTTTTATTGATTTTTAAATTTTCGTGTGTCTAGCTTGGTAGGGAAGTAGGATACATTTTTGGCTTGGTTAATCACTTCGTTAGTAAGTTTGCATATTTTGAACATGCGCTTCCATCTTGGACATTACAGCAGGATTGCTGGGGGAGGTAAGCTCAGAGGAATGTAGGGAAATATTTGTTTCATCTATTGCGTGCATCGTAAACATTTTTTTTTAAATCAATTTGTGACGTAGTTGTGTGTATTTGGACGTAAATCGTATTCACTACACTTTCCAATACCTATTTCCTAACAATTTTTATTTCGCCAAAATGTTTCCCATTTTTTGTGCATATAGAGCTCAGCCGCATACGTCAACATCCCTCCCGACACACAGCTTGTAAGTCTCCGCAAATTCTATACTGAGGTCATTCCTACAGCTATCTCCCGATCGAACGGATGTATATTAAAATCATTTAAAGTCGTGGGGTACGTGTTTTCAAATCCGTTGTTAATGTGTTTAAGAATAGTGCCGTTTAATTAAAGTCGTTTGCTTCCATCTTGGACATTAAGTTAGGATATTACATCAGGACTGCTGGGGTCTATAATTTGTATTTGCGATTCGATGAGTCATTCGTGTAAACTATATTACTAGCATACAGGAAATCGTATTCACGCCTCTTTTAGTTTAATTCATTACGTATTTATTAATACGCCTTAACCTCTGTCGCTGCCAGACGGCGGTTGAGGCAGATAGATGGGAAGGAACTCAATAACATAAATAAGTTAATATCACACAATAGCCTACCTATATATGTTCCTTCCCCAACACAGCCACACCTCAGTATGACAGACCTCCGAGAGAGTTTGTACATAACATGGCGCTCTCCAAAAAATTAATACCCTCTACACATATATACCCCTTTCCCAACACATCGTACCTCAGTACAATGCCAGACCTCAGAGAGAGAGAGAGAGAGAGAGAGAGAGAGAGAGAGAGAGAGAGAGAGAGAGAGTGGAACTACCATGCCGCTCACCAAAAATAAAATTAAAAAATAAAATAAAGTACCTTAGCACACTCTTACACCAAACTATAAACCTATCAATTCACACAAAATAAAAAAAATAAAAAAAATAAATTAATTTAATATAATTAATTGGACCAATCAATCAAAATTATTTTACCGGATTGGAATTAGATTAAAATTTTTTGATCGGAATTAAGATTGGAGTATGCCTTAATCCGATTAATAAATTTAACAATTTGATTAATCAAAAGTGAAGTAGAACCATCACCCCCTACTACTAACGTCTAGAGCTTAAATAAAATATATTTATTGACGTTATTAGATATTAGAGCGCTTTCAAAAGTGCTCACTTTATCGTGAAGAGCTTATAACAATCTCGATACTTAATGTGGTGGCCTACATGGCGTTTGAAATGCAATATGCAGAGTGTTAAAAAAATGTTTTTTTTTTGCCAAAATATTAAACGTTTCCCCAATAGGTTAACTTACGAAAAGCCAGTACATTCCAGACCATGACGGAATGGTACTATTATGTCACATTATTTTTATACTCAGCAAAATAGCTTCAAACGGCTTGTTTTTACATTACTGTTTCTTAAAATATACGAACAGGGTACATGGGAAACTATGGCAGTGGCATGCATTAATCTTTGCTGCAGAGTCGCCTCCAATAAAATTTCAGGTTTGCCGATTAAAGTCATGTTCAAGCGAGTCGCCGAAGGAAAGACTGCACAGCCAATTGAGCGTCTTGCGGGTAGAGGCGATACTGCTCTGCATAAGTTGGCTGTGCTTCACCCGTAGCGCTTCATCTGTTTTGAAGTCACTCACAAAACATACCTCTCGCTTCGCTGAAGCTGTTCTCCGCGTCTGAAGCTGGATTCACAGTAGCCCGACGAACACAAGACAGACACATATGACGTCACAGCTCGACGGAATTTCATATTCCATTTTATTCAGTGTTCACAATACCCCGACGAAATATGCCCTACAAGTATGTTGGTTGGCTGCTCATGGTAAAGTGAGCACCTTTTAAGGCACTCCCAACAGACATTAACCACAAATAAATATGTCTTATTGCAGCCTCAGGCATTGAATTTTGAGGGTGGTGAAATGTAGTCACTCTGTTTATTTGTCACATTGCAATGTTTATATTAAAAAGCAGCATGGAAATGGGATGAAAGGAAAAATTTAGAAGGGTCTTAAAAAGTGCTCACTTTACCGTGAACAGCCTATAGTTGGTTGTTGAAATATTCTTAAAAGTCGAGTTATCCTTTTAATATCCAATGTTAACTTTTTAAAACTTGCGATAAAGTGAATGATTATTTTTATTTTGACAATATTTGAATTTATACGTGAGATAAGAAGTATTTAGAAAATAACCGGAACGTCATTTTGGCGGCAAGTTAGTTTATTATTTACTACAGTAGGGAAATACGCATGAAAATTTCTTTTCTAATGTCGTATTTACATTTTATGCGCGCCCCGAAGAGTCCGACACGATCGAAAGTACATAAATATAATCTACTTTCGTCGGGCTGTCGGTGCTGGGATTTTGTGGGGCTGACGTCACACTGGCCTTGCTTTCCATCGGCTGCTACTCAGGTTTCGTCGTGTCTGGTTCGTCGGGGTATTGTGACTAGCTTGAATCAGAGACACAAGAGAGTGATATGAACGTCTCCGACACGAACGTCAAGTGTTTCATCGTCGCGCTGCTGTACGCAGGACTCAGAAACTGTTGTACAGTGTTGTGTTTCCGTCGTGCTGCCTGCTACCTAGCCACTTCAAGCGGAGAGCGAATCATTTTATTAGTAGGAAATCATTGGCGAGGTTTATTGCAGGTCCATCTTGTATGTGTCTGACCAGAATATTTAGAGATAACGAACACTGGATAATCTGTGTTCTGTTATATCGGAGTGTCTATAAGTGGTGTTTCTAATGTGCATGATGTCTTGAAAGTTATCGAAAGACATAGTGCAAAGTATGTGTTCTTTTCGTAGATCGGATACACGTTTAATAGTTTCGTAAAAGATAACTCCATATTTCAACTTTAAAATGCATTTCAAGTGACAGATACGCGGTTCCATTAAAGAAAATATGCTCTGTAAATAGTATTGCTGACGTAATATTGATTTCTCGTCTGCCCTGCCTATATGGTCACGAAATAGGAAATAATGTGAAACTGGACCTTTTTATTTTCCTAAATAGTAAGTTATCACGAAAATATTGAACTCTGTGTTAGGTTATACCACATTTGCATTTCTATTTCTGCCATTCGGCGATGTCTTAAGGGAAAGATATTTCCTCACTTGGCTAAGCCAGTGGAATATGCTACTCTCAAACATCTGCGATTCGTAATGAGTACAGCTAGGTCGTGGGCAATAAGTGCCACCCAATCAGAAATGTAGCAAGACTTTACAGTCTCTAGCATGTCGGCACAGGATACTTTTCGTTACATACCACCTTCTATAGTTTTATGAAACGAGGACCGTATCCTCCACAACGCAACGGCGTCACATTGAATTAACCCACATAATAAACAAATGACGGAGTTCATTGGCAGGAAAACGGGTTGTCCTCCAGAAGCTCCATCGGCCAACAGCAATATCCGTCACCTTTTCCCACATGCGAAAATCTGCACTCATAATGCGCGCGCGCACACATACACACACGTGGCATCGTGCCCTTTCGAGAGTAACACAGCCTGTATGTTTAATAACGTGTGTAGACATTTACAAAAAATTTAACACCGTACAAGCCTAAACAATTTCATCTTCCTGAAGCGAAACATGAGCAAAAGAAAATGATTTTAGATGAGAGTAGTTTTATTTATAAACCTAGGAGATGTATAAGATCTCATAAAAAACTTCTGAAATTCTACCATTTTATAGATATTGAACGCTTTTTTAGCCAACGCCTCGGAGACTTTATAGTTACTCATGGGAACCTTCTTTTTTATACGAATATCTCATCAAAAATTTGATTTCGAGGAGGCGGGAAGGGTAGTTTTTAAAATATCTATATCTAGGAGAAGATTTGAAGGGTTCAATGTGGGGGGCAGTAAAAATAAAAAAAAGAGCTTCAAGTATCCCATCACGAAGGATGCGAAGCTTAACCAAGCAGGGGTGGAAGGGGAACATTTTAAAGGGTTATAAATCCCTCCGAAGGAAAGAAATCTCTCTGGGTCTACCGTGCCTTTTCCTGAAATCAGGCCTCCTGACTATCAGGAGGCCCTATAGGCATAGTCGGCGTTCAGCAACATGACTCTTGTCTCTCTCTTTCGACCTCACCTTCGCTCTTTTTAGAGACGGGGGGAAAGTGAATCCGAAAAGTACAGCGCGTTCGCGGGAAGGCGGCAATTTTTTCAATCCCGGAAAATGATCCGGCGGTGGAGCCACATCAGCCGCTTCTGGCGAACTCCGGCTTTACATCCCAACCCCGGAGCCGAACTGCTACCTCCGCCGTCAAATTGCGAGGAAAAATCTTCTGGCCCATCAAAAGTTACGAGGTCGGTAGACCTCGCTCGTGGTACTGGGACTGGTAAAATAAACATCCACCAGCAGGAAGGGGGGCGGGGGAGAGACGCCTGCTGTTTATCAAAGCGTTTAAGAGGGAATTTCTGGCCGGCTGAGCGGCGGCAATGATTCGTCGTGAAGTTCGCCAACTCGTGAAAGGTTATGCGACGCGAGTGTGTCCCGGGGGTAGGGTTAGCGCAGAAGAGTTACGGCCGCATCTAACCATCGCGGTCCGTGTTATTCCCGATGGATGGGCGAAGAGAGTCGGCCTGTTTCGATCATCGCTCCTGCCTCCACGAGGTGTTAGGAGCCGCGCGCGGCCGGGACGTGTCCACGCGGTGCGATAGCAGCTTCCACCGCGGTCCAGGGCGGTTACAGTCTGTTACAGGAAGTGTACAAATTAGTGAGTGAAGAGATTTGGACGGCTTTTAAATTCGGAGTAGTAGTATACAAACATGTGAAGAGATTTGGGCTGCTCCTAACAGCGATGTCTTGAGAGTCGATAAGGGTGATTGAAGTGAATATGGAGCAGTGCCGGAATGAAAGAGTGGGGGAAACGGGAGATCCCTAGAAAACCCGCCGACCAACGGCATCGTCCGGCACAATTCCCACTTGCGTAAATCCGGTAACCCGGCCGGGAATTGAGCCCGGTTCACCGTGGTGGGAAGCGAGCGTGCTAATCGCTCAGCCACCGTGGCCCTTATACAAATATCTCAAAGCATTTGTTTACAAATCCGTTTTCTAACCTAAAACCCCAACCATGTCGTTTTCACTAAACGTGTTGGCAGAAATGCAGTTCAATGTTGGGGCACGGAAAAAGGTTGTGCGCAGCTAGCGAGATCGCTCTACCTCATCTTTAGTCTATGGTTTAAGGGGGATCAGCCCCTCTATCTTAGATTTATACTATTTATACCATACGTTCAATTTAAGGGCACTGCATACCGGCTGGCAACTGTAAAATTTAAATTGTAAATCCTATGTTAAGGAAATTTCGCCTCCATGTGTTAATTTTAAAGATAGGCGTTTAAAAAAACATGCATTCTTCATGAATATTTTCAGGAGAAGATCCCTACGAGCATGTATTTTCAATTTAGATAGACGGTATGCACATTTTTGAAAACAAAATCTTGGAAATTCGTTCCAAACAGGCTCTACATATTATAGAAACCTCTCCGCTGTAGGTAACTCCTAAAAATATCCGTGAAGGATACAATTTGTTTGAAACACCTATTTTTTTAAATTAACGCACTGAGGCGAAATTCCCTTAATACGGTATTTCCTATTAAAATTTCACAGCTGCCAGCCGGTAGGCGGTACCCTTAAGAATGTTTGGCGAAATTTTTCGCATGACAAGATATAAATAATAGCTCCTACAGCCTAATCAAACTATTACATCTCTATAGACTTTATTAATTTTTGCCTAGTGATTGCCGGCACGAAATAGGTAATTTTTTCATACTGGCGGTTACGTAAATTCTTCTGGCAATAGTAGTCTAGCAATACATGTTTTAGAACATGCGCAAAGTAATGTTCTACGCCTTTTCAAGGCTCAGAATAAAATACAAAATATTTATGCATCTTGTTAACATAATTAATGTATGATTCACACATTTAACTTTGCTTGTATTCTAGACTTGTAATTTTCGGTCTGTTGTCACACATATTATTTATTTACCTTTTTGTTTATTTTCACATGTTTAGGATTTTGAATAATTAGATGTACGAATGGCAATATTCATGCGTAAATGCATTTAGTGAGCTAGTTCTTTTGTTTGTATTTTTAAATTAATATTTTATATTAATTTTTTTTGTCTCAACTGATCGTTAATGTTTCAGGGATAACTTTATATTTTTTATTACATTTCTGCGAGACCTTAAATTCTATGGATTAGGGATTTATGCCATTTTGGAGCTAGTCGGTTTATTTTTACCTCGTGAACCATGCGATTGACTAGCAGACTTAAACCCTGCACCTCTATTGGCGGGAGAGTCTAGCATAGGGTAGGCCGGTCCATTTCGGTTGGAAGCTCGTTCTCTTTGCCGTCATCTTCCGACGCAGCAAGACGTAGAACAGGACGCCCGTCCAGAAGTTAGAAGAGGCTTCGGAATTTTAAGTTAATTTTAGGCTGTTCAGTTTTTCGCAGCTTGCTTTGAGAATTTTTTGTGAGTTAACGTCGAGTAGATTGTGTAAAATCTCCTCCATTTAAGTTCTTCAGCAGATTTTTAAGAGATAGTCAGGTAGTTAGACGTCGCTACGTCCGTGAGCCCTGAGCCACGTAAGACAGAAGCCCTACACTACTTATTGTTGTAACCTGAGCCTACTAGAATTGATCATGTCCTGTTCCTCAAAATTGAACGGTATTTTCCTTCGAGAGCAACTCTACAACAGCATATGGAGTACAGTATTCAATTTTGCTACGTATCTAGTAGAGACAAGATGGCGCTTGTTCTAGACGTGTAAACCCGACGCCATGTTGGCCAGACATTAGTAGCTGAATCCAGCGCTTTTTTAAACCATAAGAAACCCGAGTAAGAACTTTAGTGTTTTAACGTCCGCAGCTAAGCCAGAGGCATAGTTTCATTAGTTTTTGAACTGAGAAATTTTTACTTGAGTGAGAGGATTTTTACAGTGTAAATGTGTTACGTCATACATTCATGCATACTAACGACCGTTACGCCCGGCCACTCCCTAACGGCAATATAGGTTCTAAATATTTTTTTCTTTAATATTGTCATTGCCATTCAGGGTGGTTTGATTGTTTCATTTTCCAGCATTGATTATTAATTTTACACCTATCTGAATATCTCATTGAATAAATGGATAATAGTTAGAAAGTATATTGTGTCTGATGTGTTTTCATATACTCTCATTTCTACACGATTTCTTGGTTCGAATGCTCTCCTAATCTATATCAACTAAATCTGAAAGAACGTAAAGTAGTCTTAAGAATCTTTGCATATCACAATAAACTTTCAGCTGATTGTCAAACTGTGGTTTGTCGCGGTGTGTAACAAGGTGAGTTGACTACGCAGAGAACGTCTGGGTTCGGAGTCCGCCTGGCTTCGAGCGGACGTCTTCCTGAGCTGCAGGAATATACTACCAATATCACACGCCAAATTAATATAAATATCGCCAACAAACTGATAAATTAATACGATACAAGAGGGAGGTGCATGAGCTATGTCATTAACCACATATGTACGCAGGTCCTAGTTCCCATACACGTCACGCTGGTTAATGAGTTACAGTATTAAAATAATTTAAGTTATTATATATTGCTTAATTTAAGCTGGGGCCCTTTACCTAGTAACATCACGTGGTAGTACACCAGTTCCTTTACCCTAGACATCAGTATTCAGAAATTCAGCCACTCTCTCTACATGGAATTAATACATGCACTGGAGGTGCCATCATATGGTATACACACAATGTTAGTGTAGTGTATTGTCGTGTTGTTTCACGACTGAAATTCCGAAAATCCAATATGGCGTTGACTTATGCCCCTTATGGGGCCCGCCTACTTGTAGCTGTTTTCCACCTGTTATACCGAGAAGCGCGGGAGCGATAAGGGCTATACTGACATGCTCATCAAGCGTGTCATCGCCGCTAAGCGCAAGGCTCTGAACTGGCGTACAGTTTGTTTTCTTGTGCTGCATGTACCTATGAGTTTGCAACCGGTGGCCTTATAATTTTATTGGTCAAAAGGTTTAATGCGGGCTTTGAATATTTTTGTATGTTTCTGACGCGTATCTTTCCAGACACAGTGCTTTGAAAAAGCCTTTCTAGCTATATTGCACAGAAAAAAATTCTACTGGAGTGGCAGCAGTATTAATGTTACAACAACATTACATTTTTGTTATATGTGAGCCTTCAATAACTTATGTTGCCGTTAATTTAATATCATGTTAAGATATTAATGTTACTATAACATTAAGTATTTTTGTGGCAACGTTACCTCCTTATTGTTCTGAGAATATTAAGGTACTCTTTATGTTGCGGCGAAATAAATATTGTGTTGCGGCAAGACAACTTTTGTGTTGCAGTCATGTTAACAGTTGTGTAAAAAAATTTATTGTTCTTTTTTTTTTTTTTGCTTTAAATAAACATTGCAGTGTAAAATAATTAAGTACAATTATTTTGTCAAACAAAGAAATACTACTAACGAAATAAAAAAATTTAAATGCTTGGCACACTCCACCTCACGGAACCCGGGACCCTTCCAACTGCTCTACAGTACCATATCAGTTTGTGTTTCATATTGGAGGTATTGAAAACAATTTAAACGACAAACTGAAGTTCTCTTTTTGTTATGTGGAAATAATTTATGCTGTTGAAATATACACATGTTTGGCACACGCAAACTGCTTTGCAAGGCTTAAAGGCTGGCCTACGCTTCATTCATTTTTATATTGTGGTTTGAAATTTAAATACTGTAGTTTCATCTCACGATATTACCGCCCTTCACTACGAACTGCCATTGTACAACAGCACAAATATTACTAAAACAGTAATTTTTTGTTACCTGTGAACAGTCAGTAACTAATGGTGCTGTTAATGTAATTTACTGTGAAGTTATTTTGTTAATGTAAATTTAAATTAATAACGTAACAACATTATATCCTTTCTGTACTGCAAACTTTAAGGGTGTGTTTATGTTGCGGAAAACAAATTTTGTGTTGAACTGATGTTAACATTTATGTTAAAAGATTTTCTTGTATTTTTTTTGTCTTAAAAACGTTCTGACGAAAAATAATGATTAAGTACTATTATTTTGTCACAAATATAAATACTAGCAACGAATAAAATAATTTAATTGAGGGAGGGATTGAACACGCACCGCCAGTTCTTAACTCTCCACACATTATACAACCCGACGTCCTTCCGACTACGCTATTTTGACATGATCATGTACGTTTCGTATTGCATGTATTGCAACAACATAATGACAAACTGCAGTTCTCTTTTCGGTACGTGGAAATACTTTACGTCCTATAAATATATGCATAACTGACATACCTAAACTGCTTTGCAAGGCTTGAGAGCTTGTCTAAGCCACATTAAATTTCAAACTATGCTTTATAATTTAAATACAGTAGTTTCATTTTACGAAGTTATCCGTGTTCACTTACATCCGCCATTTAACAACGACAAGTTAGTGTAACCTTGGTGGACATTTCTTTAATGTTGCAGTAACACAAAATATTTTGTTCTTCCTGTTAATTTTAGCGTAATACAACTTTTGGTTCCGGCAACATTACTTTACAGGCTTTGTTAACATAAACTCTCCAACAGTATGTTTCCATTACAAGAATATAAGAGTTAACATTAAGTACATTTGTCACAATACTATTAATCTATTAATGTTACTACAGCATAAACAATTAAAGAAATGCCTCGCCAGTAATTTTTTGATGCACCAACATTAGACTTTTTTTCTGTGTGGAGTGCACTTCAATAGTGCTTCTAACATGCGTGAAATCTTGAAAGCACTCAACAGTACCCGTCTGCCTCCACAAGGAAAAAGCATTACTGTTTCATCCTGGAGTTTCCTTTCACCACCTGCTTCACATGTTCCAGCTCCTAGAGGTCCCAAATGTAAGAATCCTAAGGCGTGTTTTATCCACGAGTTTTCGCTGCTCTTGCAGTACTTTTCCTTCATCTCGTGTTCTGTGCGGTTAGAAAAACGACAACACGCAGTAATACAATCGAGAACAAGAAGCTTAACATGAAGTTTCCCTTACAAGCACACAAAGAGACCGCGTTATCCCGATTGCTTTACATTGCTACAGTTAATTTGGGGCTTACAATTTTGTGTGTTATTTGGCCGTTCACGCTTAGACATCACACCAACGAGAACAAGCACAGTATAGCATACAATTATTTTGGAGGTATTGTCGACTTCTTCCTTTATGTGCACGACTAACACGAAAACCAAACTTAACAATTCTATTTTCTTACCCATGCTATACAAAGAAAAAGTGCTTTGTGTTGAAATTCCAATAAGGAATGATGCAGCGTAGGACTATGGCCAGTTGTCGGTTGCTCCAAACAGCTGCGACGCGGCTTCAACTGAAAAGCGGCGTTACCAAAAAATATTATTTATTTATGTGTGATTTTCTAAAGGTATGAGAAAAAAACTTGGCCTAGATTCTTCAATAAAAAGATGTTGTTTCAAGTATACGAAATAGTTGGGATTATAATTGGAAAATAAAAACTAACGTTTTACGGAGGCATTTGTTCAACTGTTTAGTGGCTAGCCGGTAAGTAACGATGTTCTTTTGTGAATATAGTCGTTCGTTATTGTCAAAATTCACTCTTTTATTAAATAAATTCTTTAAGTTATTACTAACGAGTGAAGTTTGCCATTTTTAATCAACCAAGAAAATATTTTTTGTTTAAGGTTTACATGCTAATATCCAATACTGTTACTGAATATGATTGCAATCCAATATTGTTAACACGTACATATAAAAGTTTATAGGTGTTTGTGGAGACGTGAAACATTCACCGAATGAAATTGGATTTTTTTGTTTAAATTCTAAAAACAAGAAAGTAAAGTGTGTTAAAGGAGAATTTAAGGAAAATATCTATTTACAGAAACCTAAGGCCACAGCAGTAACACATACTTTGCTTTTGTTATAAGTACCAAGCTACATAGTGAAATTTGTTTCCAACAATTAAATAATAAACGTACATTTGAGTTATTCCTTTTATGATATAGATGTTTTGGGTGAAGTGACACGACTTTATTATTTATTTTTATTAGAGACTTCGATTGAGTTAGACTTAATTATTGCTTAAAGTCAAAGAAGTTTAATAATTTTTTGATAAATTTTTACAATTTTTATGTAATGGAATGCTAGATTCATTAAACGTTAGGCATAATTTATTCAAGCCACTGATATACATTTGTGTATTAGAGTGAAAAATCATAAATGAGGTGGATGAATATCTAAGTCCATCAACGACTGTCTTTAACCCTTCCGGTGGAGTTCTCCAAGAGATAAGATTAAAAAAAAAAAAAAAGAAAATCACCAACGCTAATTCTTTATTTCTAGCGCCATGAGATTGCATGACATTAAAAAAAAAGTACCTGAATTGGGGGAAGACATGTTTGTTCAGTAAAGCATGGGTCACGTCTTTTCGTTCTTTTCCCCTAGAGGAAGGCGTTTCGGGAGTAATGTTGGGGGGGGGGGGAAAAAAGTGTATAGTAAATTCACTGTTACTTCCAACTTTTCTGAAGTTCTGCTTTCAGGATATTCCTCCGCCACATGCAAACACGGCTTAACAGTGTCTAGAAAATTACACCAAAGGACAACGCACCACATACGTGCGCATTCAACGAAATAAAACTTCAGGTAAAAACTATTTCTTACTATGCATTTCCGACAAACGCATTTTCTCTATGCTTTTAATCATAATTATGAATGAAGTATTACTATGTATAGATAAAATATAATTAAATGTTCAATTGAACTAAAAATGAGGCACTTCTAAGTTAACACAAGCACAGGGTGAATCCTTGAAAAGAGGCCCCGTGGTACATGTGTGTCACGGAGCGAGGGAATGAATAAATGCAATCCAGTGTGACAACAAAATACCTTGAGTAGGTGCTACAAGTGGCCGCCATTGACCTCGAGGCAGATGTGCAGACGACACCAAAAGTTGTGAAAGTCACGGGCGAGGACATGCTGCGGGATGGCATCGATACTTGTCCCACGGGGCCTCTTTTTAAAGGACTCACCCTATATAAGACTTTTGGGAAATATGACGTGATTGGTTGTTTCCTAAATTATAATATTTCATTTACTATTGCTGTGAATAAAATCAGGGATAAAATAGGTATATCGGTAATGCCAGGTAGGAAATTGTTTTTGACAAAATATTATGTAAGTGAGTGCAGTGCTCAAGGATGCGGTGCGTAGTCCTTCTGGTGTAAGCTTAGTTTAGTGAAGCTTTGTTTGTATGAGGCGGATGAATATAATGGAAGTAGAACGTAAGCAGGGCTTCAGAAAGGTTGTAAGTTACCGTGAATGGACTGTAGGACGAGGCAATGTCGTCTGGCGCACGAGCAGTCGTCGCCACATCGAGCTGCCGCGCCGTCCCGGGTATTACCGCGGCATGGGAATTCCTTGTCGGCGGGGTCGTGATGTTTGTTTTTCATCCTGTCTCGGACACAAAAGACTTTCCAGAAGTTCCCTCTCCCCCTCGTGCAGCCATTGAAGCGGCGTTGCTGATAAACAAGCGTGAAGGCACGAAAAATCCGCCGCTGCAGCTGCTCAGGGCGTCACGAGCTTGACATCCATTATTCAGCGGCTCGTTTTCGTTTGCGTTTTGTTTCGGCCCAGATCAGTTTCCCCCGGTGGCGGCGCTGTCCGGCTGCACTCTGTCGTTACAGGCCCTTAACACTATTGAAAACGTTTAACATTTGACTTTACGTTTGCTCCTAGACATGTTTTCCCCATGGAGCTTGACACAGTGAAACTATCGAAATATAAAGTCGAACCCTCTTGACATTACGATGTCGGAGAGTTGAAACATGGGCTCCCCCCTACTTAGGCCCCATCGCCGCTAAGCGCAAGGCTCTGAACTGGCGTGGCCACGGTGGCTGAGCGGTTAGCCTGCTCGCCTCCCACCAAGGCGATCCGGGTGCAATCCCCGGCCGGGTCACTCCGGGTTTTCGGATGTAGGAATCGTGCCGGACGATGCCATTGCTTGGCGGGTTTTCTCGGGGATATCCCGTTTCCCAAGCCCTTTCATTCCGGCGCTGCTCCATATTCACCTCAATCACCCTCATCGGCTCTCAAGACCTCGCTGTTAAGAGCCGCCCAAATCTCATCACTCACTCTGAACTGGCATGCGGCGTTCTCGTCGCACTGCATCTATAGGCTATTCACGATAAAATGAGCACTTTTGAAAGCCCTACTTAATACCTACTTGTATGCACGTTGTGCATTCTTTCGTCTATGTAAGATTAACATTGTCATGGGCCTCAGCACTTTATTCATGCGTCGGGCAAGTGAAACTGTGAGATTATTAGAAAAGTAAACATTTAACAAATCTGCTCATTTTTACACTTCAATGCATGAAAAAAAACAGGAAGTGAAAGAAATATATTACGTTGTCACAAATAGTTACCTAACACTTTTATTCGACTTAAGATACGGAACTATTTCCTATCCATCGTTACCAACTTCACTTGGCTCATGTTTCTCAGGGCGCCCGTTAAAATATATGCAGGCAGGTGCAGTGACTGTTTTCCAAGTTAGATTTCAACAGTGCTCACTTTATTGTGAACAGCCTTTACCTATGGTACTTTCAGCAGAGACCCTGTTGGGTGGAAAACCTGTAGGAAGGTTTAATTCAGGGCCCTTGAGTAGTTTTGTATGGATCTGATGGGTATATTCTGAGTCATAACGTTTCAAAAAGTAGTTTCTAGTCATTTTAGAGTACTCTGAAACGGCGTTCCTAATGCACGTGACGACTTGGAAGCACTCGACAGCCCTCGTCTGAAGAGTGAATTCTTATCGTAGAACCGACTACCCGTTGCTGCGCAGTCGGTGCGCCGCCGGTATGGGGTGTGGGAGGTTCTGGGTTCGAATCCCAGGTAAAGAATGGGTGTTAGTTTTAATTTAGGTCATAAGTTAGTTCACAAGCCTTCCCTTGATAAGCCTTCAGGTATAACAGCGAGGACGTTAGTAAGCCTTATGCAATACAATATTATTGTAGATGAGCACATTTGACGCACGTTTAAAAGTTTTGTTGAAAATAGTGTATTTCAAACACTCTGCATCGCAGATCAAGTGCCGGGTAGGCGAAAGTATTACATTCAAAGTCAAGCCACCGTTTTGCGAAGAATCTATCAGAGGTTATGTGAAATTAATGTTTGTTTAACATAAGGCGATGTTCATCTCAGTATATTGAACCAAGCTCCTTTAAATTAAAAAAAAATGGCAAACTAATTTTTTACGAAGAGAAAACGAATAGATACCTATGAATAAAGTAAATAAGTGATCTCATTTAAAAAAAATGGGATTTTACTATAAATAACTAAGCTTATTAAGACCAAACTGGCACTTAAAATATATTCCCGAGCAATAAATAACGATTTGCATTACATGATACATATTTTTACGAAGATTGAAGTGTCTGGACTTTGACTTTACAGTATTGTGTATATGGTATATTTATTTTGCGCATGGAAATATTATGTGTCGCCATGATGACGTGTTAGAATTATACATATGTTTATTTCAAGAGCCAGGCGTTCCTAAGATTGTTTGACTGCCTATATTTGTTACATTAAGCATTACCCAGGGTGCACCACGAGGAGACAGAGTAACGTATTTTGCCTTGGTTTCACCCGCCATGGCTTCAAATGTAGTCGCCATATTTTATCCCCCCACGTTATCCGGAATTTATGAAACGACAAGTAACCAATGATGATTTTTAAAGTGAGGCGCTAATTATGTTATAATCATTTGAACGAAATTGAGAATTGTTATTTGTTCTACAGCGTAATGCATATTGTCGGAGGTGTATAGCTGTAGTTTCGAAATAATTGTTCGTAAACCACTAATATAAGTTAGAACCCAATAAAGCCTGTCTGCCACGATGAACGATTCCTTCAACGGTTCCATATAAGCCTACATGGCCGCTTGTATGGATGGTTCTATAATCGATCTGGCCATCTTCTGGCCCTTTTCATGGACGTTTTCGCAATTCGTTGCGTGCAATTTTCGATGGAAGATTTCTTACAAGGTCGAAACTTTAGCCAGGTAAAGTCGTTTTGTTCAAATTTGTTTCGGGAAAGAGCGTAAGAATACTATACTCAAATTAATAGTAAATAACATACCACGAAAATGTTAACTGGTTCTAAAACAGCATTGTGTGAAAACTGTGGCTAACATTCGTTTTTATTTAACACAAAAGTTCCAGTCATAACAAAAAGATTTTAGACTTTGTGCATAAACGCGTAATGCTGAAGTCATCAGAGAAGATTATTTCTGAAACACAGCTGTAGAAGTAAAATCATAAAAAAATACTCTCGCTTGTTCGGCGATGAGCTTCGTTGGATAGGTTATTACAAAGAACCCTCCTAACTGTTTGCAGGCAGGCTCGGGTAGCAGATCTCGTAGAAGCTTCCGCCCGAGATTGTACGGAAAATTTTATCGTGGCACATAGACTTAATTCAACGTGCGAGTGTGAGACTAAGCCTTAAGCTATTGTCACACTGTAAAATTTTGCCCCTCAACCTTCTTGCAGTCAAATGATGTTGGCAGGTGGTGACGTCACCGAAACGTCATAAATGCCGCCATATTTGTCTGAAAAATTTGGATGGCTCCAATTTCAATTAAACATTTTGTGTAATAATCACTTTGTAAAAGTCTTGTATGTTTGACGAGTGCATTCAATTAGAATCGTGCACAAGAAAAGGTTATTTCCAACCACAATAAACATAACTAGAAACGGAATAAAATTATTGGAATAATTAACGTATAGGCATGATATCTATCAGAACATGAATGCATTTGGAAATGCATAGTGGACCAAAATAGTACAAAATCACAGGCAATTATTTCCATGGTAAAAAATAATATTTAATAAATCAATTTAAAATACAGTGTAGAGGTGAAAATAAATCCCAATGCTCTAAATACTCGTTCGTGTCATGGGCCGCATGATATAACAGCATTATTCCTCTTGGAATTTGAAAATTATATTTAAGAAAAATTCAGACTACTATATGTCAGTCGAATAAAAACTTTGACAGCTTGACATGTTTTCAGACACATTCAAGATTATTTATTCAAATATGTTTGATGGCAAACTTTGAGAATGCGACAAAGGGTCTGACACGGCGTCGCTTCTTGTTGGTGAGAGGTTGTCGGGACACTCGACAGGAACGTGTCTCTTTGTCGTTACTGACGGGCATCGATCGCGTCCAGCGGTACCCATCAGCCATGGACGTAGATACGTGCAGCTTGCTGGAGCACGGAAGACGAAGGAGGCGTTGTGATTCGCGACGCTTCCACCTCAGCACCAACCAACAGTACTTGGAGTGCAATTCTCCAGGGACGTGATAAATGCTGGAGTCCAGGAATTCCTCTCGTGAGAAAATTCTGAGCCCATTCAGACGCGACGTACACAGTTACGTACGCACGTGTATGTAATTTCTGGTCTGTACTGCACACTGAGAAACCCAATTACCAATGATCTTACCACTAGCTGGCACAGTGCTCGTGCGTAGTCTTATTCTGGGAACTGAATTTCACCGCACAGGGATATCGTAATGATTGTGAGCTCCACTGTAGAAATGCACTGTCTCGCAACACGCAGAGTGGGAATAATACGTTTAAGTCGATAGTAGCCTACCTGTTACCAACAAATGTAATAAATAAACTTTATTTTCTACTCTTCATATTAAGTCTTCCAGAAGTTGGGATAACATTAGAGTTTCCAAAATGTCGCTGATGATTTTGCATACAAAACCTACTAGGTTCTTCAGTGTTGTTGTACTGTCCGATATTTGTGTATGTATCCATCTATCTTTGCAATTTGTGTTCTCGTTATGTCGTCCACAGTTATTTGCCTGTATTTGTATTTACTATTCTCATTCTCTCCTTTCGTTTATTGTTCTGTGTTGTGTTTTGTTTAGTTTGTAACAACATGTGTGTTATTTAAATATCTCTTCACAACACGTCCTCTTCTCTTGTTTTCAGTGTTCTTGTTTGCCATTATGCCGTATTATTTTCTTTGACAATATAACTCCGTAATGGCGAAAACCCACAAAAATATCATGTTCTCTATTAAAATAGGCCTAATAGTTAAAGCAAGATAAATATCCTGGTCTCAAGCACACACGTCCATCCATTCCGGGAATTAAACTTACATAACGTCATAAGGTGCAAGCCACTTTCGCTCCAGCAGTCAAAACAAAAATTGAACAAGTGAACTCAGTTAATGGAAATGCAGATCTTCAAAAACCCATTTAAAATAAGTCCATGAAGTTGAGAATTCTGGCTTGAATATAGAGTAAGCCAAACACATGAGAGATATTTTGTAGATGTAAAGTTACAATATTTTCACCGCCTTTAACTCAAAAACATAAATTCCGAGGTTTTAGTACACGTAAATAAAAAATATGAAAGCAAAATCGCGATAATGGACGAAAAATCATTATATAGAGACGCTTTGTAAATCCATATAATACAGTAAAATGTATTTGAATTAAATGAAATGTGTAGTCACAAAAACGTACATTAGTGTTTCAGTTATTTAAATAGAGTAATTTTAAATTCAGCGCAGGCAAATTCCGCTAATCTAAAGAGTTTTCATTGTTCCAGTTTTAGGAGTGTAAACTCTTAAAAAATTATTCGTAAATTTACCATATCAGTGTATACGTACAGTGACAAAGTTTGAATAGTAAAATATTTTCCTATACATGCATGGTAACATTCCTACAGTTGCTCGGGAAAGAGTCAAATGCGTAGGGTAGTTCCCAACTTTGTATAGTAGCGGTACTGAATATTCCCATATCTTCAGCCTGATACGTAGTAATATTTCCTTATACTGTATAGGTTTTAAACTGTCATTAGAGTTGAGACGATTTACCAGAATTTTTTTTACTGTTTAGGTTACTAAACCTTATAACTTTGTTTGCTACACTGTTAACAATTTGCTGGTGAATTTCATAGAGTTCTAATGAAAAATGTTAACCAATTTATGACATGGAAATCTTACCCCATATCAAGTGGAAACATACAAAGGTTGAATTTTTCATTCATAAAAAGTTGGAGACTTCACTTCGCATTAAACTCTTTCCTACCAACATCTAGGAAAAAGCTACCGTTAACGGGCTATTACAAACTGAGCTCATCTGAAAGCTCTGCTTAAGATCTACTTATATAGTCTATTTGCGGTTAGTTGATTTCTCCATTCATAATATGTTTGGTTCTTTCCTAAATATCTCATATAACGCAAGCGTTTTATACTGCTGTTAACATAAAAGTATCTTATGTTGTGTTAAATTTACCATTTTATTTACAATTAATATTAATATTACCAGAGAGAAAATAGGTGTGTTGGTAATGCCTAATAAGATATGATTCTTATGCAAAATATTATCAAGCTGAGTAGTGCGCACGAATGCAGTTCGTGGTCCCTTTGGTGACGTTTTCTAGATTTAGTTAAACTTTACTTGCATGAGGCGATGCAATAGTGTGAAAGCAAAATTTTAGCAGAGAATCAGAAAAGTTGGAAGTTACTGTGAATGGAACATAAGTACATTTTGTATTCTTCCACGAAATGTATAAATTAACATTGTCATGGGCCTGGTAACTTTATTCGTTCGTCGGTCAAGTGAGGCCGTGTATTTATTGGGAGAGTGAATATTTCACGAATTTGTTATTGCTTACATTTATATTTATTAAAAAGAGAGAAAATTAAGTAAATTATTTCGTTATTCGTAAATGTTTAACATTTTTAATTTGACGTTTATATAGGCTGTTGACGATAAAATGAGCCCCTTTGACATCAACCCCAGAAAAAAAGTCACTGCCCTCAGCCTGCATATATTTCAACGGGCGTACTGAGTGATAAGTGCCCAGTAAAGCTGGTAGCGATCTACGGAAAGCAGTTCCATATCTTAACGACGAATAAAAGTTATAAGGTAACCATTTATAATTGCTTAAATTATTTCTTTCGCTTTCTGTTTCTTTTCTAATGCATCGAAGTGTAAAAATGAACAGATTTGTGAAATTTTCGTTTCCTAATAATTTCACAGTTGCACGACCTACGCATGAATAAAGTAATGATGCCCATGTCGACGTTAATTTTACATAAGGCGAAAGACTACACAACTCCATACAAGTAGATAATATTAAGCAGGGCTTTGAAAAGTGCTTACCTTACCGTGAACAGCCTATACATGGAAATGCTTTCCCACTGCCGTTACAAACTTTAATAGGGCTTGAGAATCCGTGTGCAGATTAAAATATATGCGGGTAAGGGTACTGATGTTTTTCAATTGTTGATTTGAAGTACTCGATTGACCGAGAACAGCCTATATGAAAGATAACGTTACAACTCGTGCTTTCTCTTTCTACTTTGATGAGGTAATTTTACTATAGGCTGTGAATTTTAAAGTGAGCACTTTTAAGTCCCTTCCAAAAGGCTTCAACCACTAATAAATATAATTTGCGGCTACTTCAGACGTTGACTTTTCGTATTGGTGAAATGTATAGACTGTATTTATTAGTCACATGGGAATGTTTATATAAAAAAAATATTAAAAATATATAAATCGGCTGAAAGCAAAAACTTAACAGGGCCTTAAAAAGTGCTCACTTTACCGTGAATAGACTATACCACCTGTGCTTGCGTTGCAGTTTGCATGCATCTAACGTCTCACTCAGCGTGTTTTGGCCTCAATAGGTTTCAAAGGTACTCTTGCCATTACTCCGCCACCTGCATGTAGTTCACCAACCACGAAAGAGATTTCTATAGAGGCTAAGGCAGCTCATTTCTCACAAACACTGTTGGGAAACAAATGTTCTACTAATGGCTTGAACAGTTCGTAAATGTGATATATATAAGAGCCTTTATTAACCTACTGCTGTTAAAGGGGTACGTTTCCATATCATGACCCTGTACAAATTTTGTGACTCTTTATGGTAGTATGTAAAATTTACATGTGAAGAGGCGAAAACTTACTCCAACCACGGTAAAATAAACGGCATTATTCTTTTGATAACTATTTTCAATGCCTTCTATTAACTGTTTTATATATTTTTGTATGGATGTTTTTATATATGAGCAAGTACAGATACATTTCTAGAGATATTGCGCACAGTTCTTTAAAAGATTACATTGACTGGGGATGTTCGAATTTCAATTTTAAAAGCAATTGAAAAAAATTAAATACATATCTATTGAATTGCTTTATGTAGTGAAATATTCGATACAGTGTATACGAAAATAGTAAAGCCGGGCATTTTTTTAGTTCATAATTTAACCCTTTCAGACCTACGTTCTCAGGTGTTGCAAACGAAATTATGACGAGTGCTGTACTTAATTAGATACAGCACTTGTTTCGTTGCCGCAGCCAATGGACTGTAGGCTATATGTCGTGCTACAGTTATATGAACCAATTATTACCTAGATCAGTAAGATGGCTTGCAAATAATACGCCCACAAGTGATCATTGGTCACTGAGCTTCGCAGTATGCAGTAAAGACCAAAAATTACCTACACACGCGAAATGTACACAGTTGTGTACACTGGGTCTGAATTGGTTTAGTAAGCAAAGGAAGAATTCTGATTTTTATAGCTGAGACTATGAAAAAAAAAAAAAAAGATAAAATTAATAATTTTGCAAGAAGTGGCGAATAGTACAGTGCTAGTTAATGTATAAAATTACTCACAAAATATTTTCAATTTTTACTGCAGTCGTGAAATATCGCAACATAATGACTATGAGTCATACTAGGTATTACAATAGTTTACCAGAGTTTACGGTAGGAATAATACAATATAGTATGTGAGGTATCAGAGTTATAGGTAGTTTGAAAGCAGTCTCAGTTTAAATCTGTAAAATATTTCATTTTGAGGCAAAGGATGTTAAGATTAGTTACAAGTATCTAATAGTGGCTAATTTAAAATTGTTTTGCTTGTACTCAATAGTAAAATGAAAAATTATTCCTAAACAATAAAATCATGCCATCTGTTTGAAACAGTAACAGCGTTTCTATTGATTTGGGTGATAGTTGTATCATATGAGTAAGAGTCTGAAGGAAAATGTTTTTTAATTTCCAATAAGCAATATTATAGAAGCCAATCCTCTATTTTCCTTCTCTCTTAAGTACTCCATTTTTTACTTTTTTTACTTTTTAAAACAGAGGTGGGTTAAACTGTAGACTTGAGAACACTGAATTGTTTTATTTTTAATGATTTTGTTGTATGTTAAAATTGCCAAATTGTGGCATTTGAAAGTTACACCTTTTGCATATGTTGGTACATCGCTATGGCTTGCGAAACGAACTACACGCTTTCCATTTTTAGAATTGAAACTAGTTACGGCCCTGCCGATATTCGGAAAATTACGATAGAAAGGGAAGAGTTCAGTGCAAAATCAGTTGCTTTCTTTCTCACGGCATAATAAATGCTTTGAGGTTAAGCAACAAGGAGTCTATTACTTGGGGATTTTACTAAGCGACTTAATAATATGTTTGTAACAACATTATTGAAGGTGCTATGTTTTTATGGTGATATAGTGAAGTTCGCCTCGTGGCGTTGTAAAGTATTAGAAACCTGCGAACAGCGACAACTTCGTTTAGGGAAAATTAAGTAACTAAATTACGAAGCACAGCATCTATCTGTGTATAAAATTGCAGCTTTTGAACATTACAAAGAAGTTTTAATGCACGATAGGCATAACATATTTTTATATGGTAAAACGCATGTTGTTAGCTGCCATTGTGTGTATTTTATTCACACTTAGCGAAAATGTATACTATATGTTGCTATGATGTAATTATCTGTATGGTCACTTAGAAAACACGTGATATATTTGGAGCACGTTTTACGACTTCTTCAAAACTATTTTTTTTGCACTACAAGTGAAATATTGCATTTTTACAACACATGGTTTCATGGACCGTACGAAATTGCCCCAATGTTTATAATTATTTTGAAGTGTACAGTACTTGCGTGTCAAAATTATCATTACATTTACACATTCCACAGTAACATGTTGTACCATCTTCTATAATTTACTTAAAGCCTTACAAAAATTTCTCGACAACTGGTTTCCAAAGAAATGGCTGTGACAATCCAGAGAAATGTACAATGTATGTTTTAGGCACAGGTTGAAGCCAGCCATCTTAATAAAGTTTTACGAATTATAAAATATATATATTTGGTTGGTATCGACAAGTACCTTTCGTGCGATTTATTGACTACAAAATATCGAAGTGTCTATCTTAAAAACACATGAGAAAAAATATATAAACATTTCTTTCGTCGTGTTTCCAATAATTGACTATGAATATCACACAAAAGCACTGGTTCCCAGGACATCAAACAGACTGGCCGGTATGTAGTAAGTTCCCAACTGATTTCCAGTAACTAAATTTCCACTGACTTGATATAACTGATTCGGATTAATAGCGTACATTTTTACTGATACAGTTTTACTGGAAATCTACTTCGAGATTGCTAATTAAAGTTTACTTGCGAATAAGCATGAAAAATGTAACTTCCTCACACAGTGACTTGTAATGGCTTCACCGTTCACTGAACAGTTTCGCAAGACCTTGCTTTAAGTCTTCTTGTAGCACATTGTGTGCACTTCTGCAACATGTCATACTGAACTGTGCGCTAGATCTGAAAGTATCCTGTGCCCAACAAGTGACCCTTCTGTGCTACGTGAAATTATAGATTTTAACCATGTATTAGCCGTAAATTAAAAAAATTTCGGGCTGACTTACGTGATGTTGTAAGTTGGGACGCAATACTGTGATTCGAAAGGTTCACGGCTTGAATGCGACGTATGAAGAGGTGCGGGAACAATTCTTAGCTCACAGAACCCTTCTATTGGCCTCTGATTAACCGACCAGAATAAACAGGAGGCTTTGATAACCCTCATTATATATATATATTTAAAAAAGTTGTCATATTTTCTGTTTATTAATGTTTAATATGTCAATGGTTCATTCTTGAATTCATTCATTTGAAATGCTGTTGTAAGTACGGAGACCTGCAAGCACGTCTATCAGCGAGTTATCGTGTCATCTGTTTGGCCTTCTGTTTCATGTAAATCATTTAAAGAGTCTGGTTTTCACGAGACTTGCATGGCGATGGAAGAAGACAAATTCACGGCTGCGTCTAAAACATCTAGTTCACGCCACTGATCCACGATGTCAAATTTTGGAACCGTCATTGACGGGAGTATTCGCTAATTCAAATATCCCTACAGAAATGGAAACACAAAAATGGCGATGGTGTTGTCCGGTCACACTAGCGCATTCTATGTCGGAGTTAACTGAAAATTTAACTGAGTTGCTGAAAACAGACCCTACCGAAGATGGGTAAAAACCTGTGCATTCTGTCTGTGACCCTATTTCCACAACCTTGCCACTCATTTATGCCCCCTTTTCTCGAATTAATTAATTTACAGTCAATCGATTGTTTCTCCCATTAAAAAATTTTGATGACTGAATTATTAAAACTCTTGTATTTAGATAAAGTTGGTTACCAAACATTTCAGCCTTACGTGACATGAACGCGAACAGCTATTCCGGTGTTTTTTCTGTCAGGAGGTACTATTCGAGAATTTAAGAGCTATTCAGTAAACCCAACTACGTCACACTTTGACAGTTTTTCTGATAGTCGCATAACGTTATGTGCGCTTTAACCGTTCATTGCCTGGTCACGTCAACGGGAAATAAATAATCAGTGCTTTCCGAATAATACGACAGCTTATATAGCCTATGTTATTTCACAATCAAACATCACGCTTTTGTATTTTAACGATTTTCTTTTTAGACCTTACGGTCATTATACTATCACTTCAGCCACCAGTTCGACGGGAAACGTAGATCACGCCGTGTTGACACAGGTGCCCCAACACTTTCACAAATTCAGTTCCCCAATTTGATACAACCGTACGAAATGCAATACCCTTTCACAAGCTCCAAGACCTTCGTACGTGGCACCACTGGTTCGATAACAAGAGAGAGCCACCAGTGAGGTCAATCCGATCTCCCTTGTTGATAATTAACTTCTATTGCACTAGCGAGATTCTCCGGACTGGCAGCGTGACTGCATAAACGATGAGCGTATACTGGGAGAATATGAGCAGCATGTCCCATCTAAAGTTGAGGACTGCCCTTGGGGCATAACTTATTTATGATTATAGTCTTTGCCACGAACTAGTGCACCTTATTAACAGTTCTGAAAGTAGGTACTCTTGTTCACGGATATTCCAGTAGCAAAATACTTTCAGCTGTACTGCAGCCCTGATGATGCCTGCTGCAATGCGAGGAGGCGAACACTTCCACAATGACGCGGCTGGCTCAACCTCGAAAGCCGAGATAGCTCTAAAATATGTTCTGTTGTTACACTTAGCAGGTTAACAATCATTGGTAGCAGGAGACACCTCTGTAACTATTGTAACACTTGCCTTCCTCCTGAATACTATTTAACTCTGGTATCCAAACTCTTTATACTCGAACCAACAACAAACACTAGATTACTGTAAAGGAGGTAAGGAGTGTAATGAGGGACATGCTCTCGATGGTGGCTAAATAAGGTAGATGGATTATAAAAGTATATTATTTAATATTACAAACTTAAAGCATGTAACACAATTCATTTACGCTTATACAATAGGAATACAGTTACATTTACAGAACAAGGAGAATACAATTGCGTTATAAAATATGCTAAGGCGGTAATTATGGAAGACTTACAATATAAACCCAGCTATGCCCTAACCTTGCAATAATTAACTTTACAGTGGGGAAGAGGGACGATGACTCGTTACCAGAATGGCTTTCTATCGCAAATGTGTTTAGGCTCACCCAATATTGCAGAACTTGTTGGCCTCAGAGCTCCTCTGGGGCCTACGGTCGTCTGCTTCCTTCGTCTTCAGCCTACAATCTCACTCACAAGTAAACTGCTTCAATTCACGGTGCCATCTTGGTGGGAGGAGGGGGGGGGGGACCGCCACGCGTGGTCCCTTTTATAACTGGGCTAAGTAGGGCATGTTTATGAAACCACTGCACTCGGCCACCAGCTATACCCCGCACGAACTTAGGTGGTTGGCGATGCAAGGTTATCGCTACAATACCCCTCCTCCCCCTTCGAATGAACAGCCGTCGCGGCTGTGGAAGAGAACAAGGTCCAGGAGATGGCATGGGGTGTGAGTGAGAGAGGCACAAGCATCCTGGGGTACATCAGCGTAGGGGAGGCCGGAGGAGTTCAAGGCGGTGGGGAACGTCGCGCAGGATGGCATACCCGTTGGACTTAAGCACGGTATCGAGGGAGCAATTACAAGCAAGAGCCACCATCGAAAAACAAAATAAAAAATTTAGCGATACACAAGTTTGATTTGAACAAGATATATAAGTTAATATTTATGTCGTTATATGGGGCAATATGTAAGGGGGGGGGGGGTTAGTTGTTAAAGTACATTACAGTGTTACAAGGAAATTGGCTAGCCATGTTAAAAGTACAGGTTCTGAGCATGTTGTAAGTGACACCTAAGAGAGGAGGGGAGGGGAAGTGTCCACGGCCACAGTTAATAATTAAGTACAAAATTTTTCCCCTAATGGCTAGGAGGTTGGCATGGGTAGGCGGGAGATTCGAATGAGCGCGCCTTTAGTAAACACCTGACAACATGCCAGAAATATTAGCTATAAAAGGAGACAAGTTGAAAAGGAACGGCCGTCTGGCTTAAGTTACAATTAAAAATTATAGTACAATGTGCCATGGTTTGCCTGTAGTAGGGCAGCAATTATATAGTTTGATTGTAAGAGAAAATACAACAAGATCAGTGGTTGGTAACGCGAAGGGCGTGCGCCACACAAATTAAGTTTGAGCAGTTGGCTACGGCAGACGCACGCTCAACTGTCGACAACACAGTGTGATTTTGAACGTGCGAGTCGTGTTTGTGTACAGTGATCATGTGCTACGCAATACACTTGGGAATAATGGACTAAGTATTTCAACCTACACCAGATAAGTATACACATAGTTACATTGCGAGTTACACGGATTTGAGAATTAAACTTGCAATATATATATATATATATATATATATATATATATATATATATATATATATATATATATATATATATATATATATATAATATATGGAACTTACGTCTACGTAAGTGTGATAGTACTTTGTTTTATAAAATCTACATTGCTTAGAAACAAGTGAACACTTTGAGATAGAACATAAAAAATGTCAAAAGAAAATTAAAAATTGATAGGCACAAACGCCATTGTGAGAAAGTTTATATTCGGTAGGTGGTAGCCCTACGCATGGTGTTGAAAGTTCATTTCTCTCATTATCCACTTTGTTTCACTGATAGTTAACACTCACGTAGGAGTGCAAAAAAAATGTCTGTTTATACATACTGAACTGTGAAATCATTGTTTTCACGTGGCACTGTCTTTGTGGTAAAGTTAGTAGCATTTTAACTGATTCATAAGTGTCTTTCACTGGTACGTGGTGGCATTGAGAGATAATTGTATAGGACACTGCTACCGTAAAGTTAAATTGTATGAATATTTGCACTTGGCGAGAATTACAATATGATGCCCTAAGGCGATATATAGAATGAAATTAAATATATTTAACTTATTATGAAATGAATTGGTAATCACAGTGTACTTTGAGAATAGTAACGTTGACCTATACAGTACAACATAATTACAAACATGTTGCTTACTAGTGGTAGTTTTCATAATCAATTTTATTGAACATCACACTTACAAAAAAAAACATAAGAAAATCTACAGATTTGGGAAAAGGATGATAAAAAGGGCGGAGTACTCTAAAATAAGCTTATAAACTAGAAAGAAAATACCATACCAGAGACAGAAACTGTGCCGTTCTGGATATTATGAAGGTAAGTTTATACATAATACTCTGCACACAAGGCAGGAAGAAATTGAGAAGGTCACACTGGTAACACCAATCGATGATATTATCACTTGCAAGTGCAATGCACTGAAATAGGTATGCTTTTTGTTTTTGTTTGCGTTCTGTATTGTTTTTTTTTCTAGTAGTGCCATGAGGCAGGTAATGAATCAAAACATAAATATACAAACTTAATCCTAGACCTAAGTGACAAGCACTGGAAAGAACAACATTGTAGGGAGTAAAAGCAACTGAACCTAACTGTCCATGAGGAGTAGATACTCAAGACCTTAAAAGAAATAAATCCTTAATTAAAAGTCCTATATAGAGAGTTGCTACCGCTCCCAAATCTGAAATAGAATGTCAGAGACTGAACATTAAATCTATGCAAAACTGCTAAGCATGTACAATCAACTTAATATTACAGTTAATATAACTGTAAGGTATACTGGATTAAATAGTACTAAAGACCAGTAGGCCTAATTAACAAGCACTCATTAGCTCACATAATGCCAGGAGGCATGCTATCTGACTCTCAAATATATACATAAGAAAGTAGAGACCCTTGGGCACTGGTACATGAAACTGATATCAACACTATGTAAGGAATAATACTTTATGTATTTTTAATAGAGAAGGTATGAGGTAAGAAAATCACATATTAAGCAATAGGGGTTACCCCAATCCTTACCAAAATATATCAAATACACTGTATTCCTTGTAAAAGGGTAAGAACAGTGTGTACTGCAAAAACACGAACATTTATAGTAATAGAAATGCATATTGTGCGAAATATAGATAAGCTGAAGTGTTGCATCATACAAAACTGTATGCCAATTACAACTATAATATCTATACTGCCAGGAGGCAGAACACCTTAACTGCAAGATGACCTGAACTATAACGAAAGTCTGCAGGGCTATATAAGACTCATAGAAAATCAAAGGTAATCAAATCACTACCATACACACAAAAACGACTTACTGAGGGGAGTAAAGACTCTGAACATATCTTAATAATACAGGTACAAAAGGGGATAACAGAGCCTGTTTATGAGATAGAAATGTGTAAAATTAAGCTGAATGGAATCACTCTACAACATGTAATATTTCTTAATTCTCTGTTGACAACTTGGAGGCTCCTTAGGCCTCATAGGAAATTCACCTGAAAGTCGTTGAATAAAAAAAATAGAAACAGTACACACAAGGGGGAAGGAGTGGCTCATAAACTGAGAGAAATATAAACGAGTAGCAATGGGGGTGCATAAAACAACATAGGCAAGGTGAGTGAGCATACTAGACGGCTGACGAAATGAATGCATAAAATTAAAGTTGAACCAAAATTCCAGGCCAGTAGGCCTAGGATGTATTGATGTGACAGCAAGGTCAAAATAAGGCTGTATAAGACAACAGGGACATTATGCGAAAGGGATATTAAAACATATAATATATTTCAGTGAAGGTAATATTAAGTCAGAAGTAAATACAAATCACAAGGCAGGGAGTGTCTACAAAAATAACCAAGGTGACACAGGGGAGTATTGTGGCGGGTGTTTACCTAGATGCGCAAAACAACTCAGTGGGGCGCATTAAGATGCATAAGGAGGGTAGATATTTTCATTATATTGATGTAAAAAATGGTCACAATGCATAGTAGGAAAAACAGTGAGGCGAGGGTGAAGTAATCAAAATGAGCATGGTCGAGGAGGGAAAATAGCCTAGGGGACGGGAATGTGCCACTTGTAGCGCTGAGATCAACATCTTGCAAAATAGGAAATTCGGTATGGTTGACATGCCAGTCAGTATTCAGAGCAGCTGATGTGTTGTAGAAATGAGTTCCCTCCCGTAGGGACAGTTGGGCAAGGTGAAAGGACTGCTCGGAGAGCCAGTGTACCGGAATACCGTTTGATGGAGAGGGTTGACAGGGGTCCGCACATCACGCAGATGTGCGGCGTGAATAATGATGCTGGCGGGTGTGGTGACCTGGCAACCACACGGTACATGGAGCTCCACAACTCCTAAGGGGTGGGTGGGGATGATTATTTCTAGCGACGAGTTCGTACAAGTGACCATGCTGGTGGGAGGGGGGTAGGTTGAAACAAACTGGTGGGGGAAAATATTAGTGACTGTAAAAGGGACAGCAGGTGTACAAAGGTACTTACAGGATTTGAACATGGAACTGACATCAGTTAACAAAATGGCAATGCTCATACATTTGGCATTATCGCCGATGATAGATCGGGAGGGATGAATACATCCTGGGAAAGGTAGGTGGAGAGTGAAATCACCTTAACAGTTTCTGTTTTGTGGTGGATTGTGATGAGCAGGGATGGCAGTTGAAGCATGCAGGAATGATTGTTGAAGTGATAGGGGACAGAATTGAGGTGATAAATATGCAATTGAGAATGTATGTCAATTAGGCGCACTTGTAATTTAATTACTAACTGCTGCTCTGAAAATGAACACTCAGTGAATTCGAGAGAATAGTACTTATATAATTCTTTAGTGGTGATACTGGGTATAAGATTGATTTTGTTCAGCTGTTTTTGCAATGCAGTGAGGTCGTGAGTGAGTTGATTTCTGCTAACTACTGCAAGAGGCAGTTTGCGGAGTTTGAATGAGTGGATGAGTGATTGGAAAGTTCGATATGTAGGTTGTTGATAAGGTGTAAAACACTAAACACAAGCAAATGTATTTGTGTTTCCGAAGAGCGAGCCATGCTAAATGCAATTTGTGGGGACTTAATTACAGTAGAAATGCCATTGATAACTTTGGATAGGGAATTGATTTTGGTTTCAATATTGTGGGTAATATCATTAACAAATTTCAAAAGTGACATTCAATGCCTTGTGTGTACCGTGGACATTGGCTGTGAGTTCTCGGATTTGCTGGTCAAGGCTCAAGTCATTTTGGAGGTGCTTGTTGGTCAGAAAATTACAGCACCAGGACCCCACATCTCCTACGACTTGGATGCCCTGCTTTGCACGGAAAGGAGTAATGACGTCGGTGTGAAAATCTCTCAGTACTCCCGCTTCGATCCCCTGCATGTAATTGTACAAAATTTTTCCATATGGACATGTCATCGTATTGTGGTCGGCAAAGGCAATGTGGAGGAATTGGTCCAGTGCTTCAGGCAGGGCGGGAAACTGTAACTGGATTTTGTATATCAGCGGGATGCTTGTCTTGTGTACTACGTCAGGCACCATCGTGACGTAATACAATGTGCATAGGTATGAAAGGTAGACTGCGTGGAGAGTCCAGCTGCTGCAACAAGATAACAAAAACGCAAATTCACTAAGACCATGTGGGTGGAGATAACACCCCTCCCCCTGGAAGTGGCTTGGCCCAGGCCGTCCGTTGCTCCAGCAACACTAGGTGCCTGCACAGAGTGGCTACCCCCATAAGCAGTGCAGCCAACCTCGGCCAGCAGTGAGAAGAGCATTCTTGCTTCTCTGTGTGGCAGTAAGAAGTGAGAAGTGTAGTTGACGAGCCTGGTATCCCCTCTACCGTGTGCTGGCCGTGGAACAGTAGGACGAAGGCAAGCTGAAAGGCAGGAATGTGGTGTAGAAGGCATGCTGTGGCTGCTGCTCACTGCATCCCGCGTGCTGATGTGAAACTTGGTCAGCACATCCGGTTGCTGTACACCTCGTATCCCTTGCTGCAATGTCAGGACACAGACAGCTTAGCTCCCACAGGTTAGACATGTGACATACGATGGAATAAAAGAAACTATAACACATTTTACATACATATTAGAAACTGACACAGAAAGATATAAAATACAGTGCGACATTATTACAAAACATTAACGGGTGTGCGCCAACTTGGTGTGCCATGTACATAAAGTGTCAAACTTAGGGATGCCAGATTTGTTCGTCTGTACTCGAACAGTGGATTCGCCTAACACATCCATGACACAATATGGGCAACAAAAGCAATCGGATAGGGCCTTATGTCTTCCTCGGTTACGTACCCAGACGTAGTCGTTAACAGGTACGATGTTCTTCCTGTACGTTTTATAAAATTGGGCTTTCTGAAGGCTCTGAGCAAGAATTAAATTGTTTCTGGCTGTTTCACTAGTGGCTAAAAGTTGCTCGCATCAATTATGGCCCCACTCGGGAAAACTTAGTGGCTACTACCTGGGCGGGGAGGACGGCTTCAACCCCATGAAGCAAATAGAAGGGCGTAAACTTAGTCGAACTATTAATGCTGGTATTGTGGTTGAACTGAATGCATGGAACGTACAAATTCCAGTTTAATTGGTCCGCACTCACACAAGCTGTAAGTTGTTCCCCAATGGAGCGATTGTTATTTTCGACTAAACGATTACAACAGGGGTTGTATGCGGTCGTAGTGAGCTATTTGACGGCGCGTAACTTGAGGAGGTTGCTAATTAGTTGGTTTTGAAAACTGGTCCTTGCTCTCTGTAAGAATCTGTTCTGGGCAACTGAACTGCAAGACAACTTCTTTTATAAATTCAGCACAGGGGGCTGCATCAATAGATTGAACTGGCTTTGCACATACATAATGGGTGGTGTTTTCCGTCATTACTAAAATATACTTATTGTGATGGACTGTACCAGGTAAAAGCCCTTTGGCATTTAAAGTCTAAGTTTTCAAAAGCAGCTGTGGAGGAATTGGGGTTAACTGGCCCATGGGTTGGGAGGTGATAACTTTAATCTTTTGGCAGTAAGGGCAGGATTGAACATAATTTTTAACATCTGTGGCTATTGTATCCCAAAAGTAAGATTGTTTAATTTTCTGCAATGTTTTGAGCACACCAAAATGACCTCCCCCAACTATGGCATCCTGATGGTCCTGTATGACTTCAGGGATGTACAATTGAAGGACAAGTGTTAACTTAGATGACCCCTGGGGTGATTGGACATTAAAAAATATTTCGCTCGTGGAGGTCATACTGTAGCGACGACTCAACCTACAATATTTTGTATCAGCTTGTTCAGGGTGTAATAAGGCCTTTTTCAGTTTGCGAATATGGGTGTCATTATCGTATTCACCAATGAAGGGAGAAATAGGAACAGTGAAGTACACAGATGGAATACTGATTCGTCATCGATCTGAATATATTCCTGTGCATGTGTATATACAGAGAGAAAATGTATATCATTAAAAAGGACGTTATGTATAGTACATTTGAAGACTGGGTCAATGCCTGTAGTGGCGAGTGTAGAGGTATGCCTTTGTCTAATAGCTTTAATGTTTACTTGGTAGAGGGTATTTATGATTTTGATGTTTAAATGGATAGGAAAAATGTCTTCTGTACTTACTGCAGCAGCGATTCTATCCCTCTCACTGGGATCGTATGTGGAAATGAAATTGTAATTAACATGATCCCTGTGTTGTCTAGTATATTTGGCCACTGACACACTAATTTTGGATGCCTTGTTAGGGTTTTGAAAAATGGTTTTGGCAAATGCCTTAAAAAGTGAAGTGCAAGTCATCATGTCTTTGACATTGTAGTGGGTGTTGTGGACTGTGACAGTTTGTGTAGTGACCTGTGGGGTTGTGGGGTTGTGGCTGAGTGTATCGGGAAGTGTGTTTTATTTACCCTTAACAATATTAATTAGAAAATAAAATTTGCTTAAGGTGATCACCATCTTTTGAACGCATGCATTATGGTCCGCCATGGAAGGTAGATATCGCAGACTGGCGTGATCGGTTTCTATTTAAATGTGCACCAATAGAGATACTGATGCAAATGTGTACATAAATACTTAATAGCTGATAGCACTCTCTCAGTGATGCGAATGCTACAATATTTCTATGTTTAGAGTGTGGGTCGAGCTGGAGTACTGCAGTGTTGCTGGTGTCGCATGCTAGAATGATCTCATGGCCCTTGTTAAATTTTTGCAGTAATGGCCCCTGGAGAATGGCACGCAATCTAAAAAGGAATTTCGGTGCTCTTTTTCTCATTAAAAAGGGGTAGTATGCTTGGTCAGATCAATCAATGGTGGTGCAAGAGATGCATAATGCAATATGTATCGTCCCAGGTAGGAAGTCATCCCCAGAAAGGTGCGCAGTTGTTTAAGATTAGTAGAGGGGCCATATTTTCGATTGCAACTACCTTGTCGGGGTCTGTGAACATGCCTTGGGGTGTGATAATGTGGCCTAAAACCTTAATTGTTTATTGGGCGAATAAACACTTCTGGGTATTGACTTTAACATTGAATTGGTGTAAACTTTTGAAGACTTTATGGATATTGGCGATATGTTCCTCAAAGGTACTAATACAAAAATATTGTCAATGAATGCAATCACTGCAGTCCATATCAGGGGACCTAAAAGCTTGTTGTTGAACATTTGAAAGTATTGGAGCGAGATTCTGAGGCCCATTGGCATTCTTCGATATCGAATAATCCCACCCCATCAATGCTAAAAGCCAATTCGTGACGATCCTGAGGTCGAAGAAGGATGCTATAGAATCCAGAAAATAAGTCAAGGCTCGTGATGAAAGGGGGAATTTTGCAAAGCTTTAAAAATGTCCTCAGTTCGTGGCAGTGGATATTGCACCCTAGTACGATGTTGACTGAATTTTCAAAAATTGGTCAAAAATCAAAGGCTGCCGTTCTTTTTGGAAATGACAAGACTAGGGGCAGAATATGGGGAATCGGCCTTCGGGATAGTTCCAGCCCGAACCATATCTTTTATTTGAAGTAAAAGGGCGTCACACACCTTGGGACTAATTCGATAGGGACAAGTAGCAATGGGTTTGTCAGTGACTAAGTCCAGCTTAATCTCAAAATCCCCTGCTTTGGTGAGCTCTAATATAGAGTTAACAAAATGGTTTTTATACTGATCTATATTATCTTGAATGACTCATTTCTGGGCAGGAGAAAGGTTATCATTAATGCAAGGACCCTGAGGGGGTTGATTCTCAAATGCCTTGATAGCATTACAACAATGGGTAATGGACGAGTAGTCTGGTGTGTTTCTGCACCTTTGGAAACAATGGGTATTTCTCCGATTTTATTGTCATTGTGGGCATGGATAAAGAGAATATTATATTTTAAGATAGGGATAACATCGTATTTCGTAATGAAGTCCACACCCAAAATGAGATCTTGCTGGATGTTGTCAAGGACTAAAAATTTATGTGTTAAAGTGGCCACGAATATTTAAATTGATAGTGGTTTGAAACTTAGGAGGGGGTATGATTGACATGGTTGCAAATAATGTAAGATTTTTATAAGGGGAGAAAGGGCTTGATCCAATAAAATTGTGTTAGCCACACAGTTGCATGAACATCCTGTGTCTACCAACACATAGAATTGTTTACCCTTAATTGTAACAAGTATGCGTGGTGTTACAGTACTAATAATGTTCGGCTGACATGGTGAAAGGGGAGTAGCGTGCACTCGTTTCCGTGTTCCAATTCTAGGTGCAGCACCACTCAGCATGTTTCCCAACAAACGCTCATCACTGCAGCCCCCGGCATCCTTATTTCGAAAACAGTCAGCACATGCCACAGCTGGAGTGGGAGTCCAGTGGGTCAATGAACTGAATGCAGTGTCAGCTGGAATGTATTTTTAAACCGGCGAAAGCGGTCACCAACGTCCATTGAAAAAGCAAAATTTTGATTGCGTAATAGGGGGCACTGATGACTTATGACCGACATAGAGGCATAACGTGCAGGTATCGCTAGCGAGGCTACAGGGGACCATGAACTGCTAGCTGCACGGTGGGGAATTGCTGCGATGTGGCAACATTGCATTCTGGCGTGCGGGGTGCTGAAGGTGTGGCAAACGCATCCTGATTTTCGGAGGGGGAGCGCTGCGCTTGCAAGAGTCGCTGTGGGTGGGCTTCGGACTCGCTGGTTGATCTGTTGGAGGATTGTGTGGCCGCTTTACAGGCAGCATTGTGGATAATTTTTTACAGAGTGGTTGCAGGACGTGAACTTTATTCGACCTGGCAGAAAAATGTGGATTATGGGATTTCGCAAAATGGATCTAAGAATGGCGGTGTTGTGTTGGGCTGCTATCACCAATATGACTGAGTGGCGTGATAGGCGGCAAAAGAGGACTTGGCTGAAAATGTATCCCTCTGGAACATAACCACTCAATTTCCGCATATGACCAACTAGGTACCTCTTAGCTGAAAAGTTTATTACATGTAGCCCGAACACCTTCGTCATCGGGGGTGTCGTGTCCTACCCCTTCGTGGGGAAGTATTTTGACTGATAATAGGGGTTTCGAGTTCCGTGGAATGGACGTGACAGGTGTGGAAGCAGGTTCCCTGTTAAAGTGAGGTGTGTTGGCGGTATTGTGGAAAAAGTGTGTGGAGTTGTGTGGTACTGTGGAAAATGGTGCGTGTGATTGACACCGCCGCAATAAATACTGAAGGAGTTTGGAGTTTAACGAAATTGACGATATCCCATGTTGTGAGGGGGGTTGGGTTTAGGATTTGGAGCAAGTTGGTAGTTGTAGTACTGTGTACTACTGGGGTAGAAGGGATTGTAGCCAGTGCGGGGTTGTGGAACTCTATAGTGTGGGCGATTCTGGCGCTGCATGAACTGATGTGGAGAGGGCGAGTCACATTGGTGGAGCGAAAGTTGTGCGTTCTCCTGTTTGAGTTTAGAAATTTTCGCCTTAAGGCGTGCGGAATCTGGGTGAGCGCGGATTTATGTTACATTTTGAAGATATTATAAAATGTCTACCTGAACCCTGCGAATATTTTCGCGCCTTCGTTCGAGCGTGTCGTTTGGAGGGCCAATGAGCTTACCTGCAATAGAGGGGAGAATACTTTTCCAAACGACGTTCATGAAATCTGTGCCTCATGTGGGGGTTATACTGTGCCCTGTAATATTCGAGTGCCTGAATGTGGCGGAGCGTGTCCTCGTCGGCGGCTTGTATTTTGAGTAAATTAAATGTTTTACTGTCTCAGCGGCACTTGTGAACACATTTACTAAACCTGCCTTTAGTTCTCGCCACGTGATAGGTTGGGCGCGGTGATGGGTTACTTTTTCTAGAGTATGCTTGGCCGTGTCATGGAGGGAAAAACGAATGCGTTTACACTTTTCAGCATATGCCCATCCCTTAATGTCGGCGATCTCTTCAAAGGAGTGTAAAAACTCTTTAATATTTTTTCCCTGTTTCCCCGAAAAGGATGGGGGTTTCTCTAGTTATGTGAAAATGACATTAACAAGAGGGGAGTTGTTTGCCATTATGTGTTGTGATTGATTGTGTATGGTATTAATGTATGTAGGGATGGCAGGTGGGGGTGGAAATGAACGTGAAGGAAGTGGAGCAATGTCAATTTCCTCGTAAAGGGGAAATCCAAAGAAATCAGGGAGGGGTGCAGGCGATCGTTATCGTGAGTGAGGAATGGATTTTTAGGGGGGCGGTATGTCAAGAGGGTAGGTATGTTCGGTGCTAGGAAATGATGTGTCTAGTGCGTCGTTTTGGAGTTGACTAGTAGTAGGTGTGTCTGCATTGTTTTGAGAGGACGCACTGCCGATCTCTCTCGTCTAAGGCATTTTAAAAATCCTTTGTGTCAAGCAAAACTGTTTTAAGAAACTGTGAAACTTTAGGCGCCTTTTTCTGACTACGCGTTTCCATGAACTGTGTAAACTGGGTGTTGAAAGTGTATGTCCATGTGTATGGTGCTGCGCACTTTTGTGTAACTTAAAATTAAACAAACTACAGTAAATAAGAGAGAACCCACTCCGACAGTTCACAACACAACTGGAGTGGATCAAGCAAACAATTTAACAATAAGTTCAGCATGTATTAAAAGCAATAGAATTACAGTATTTTGACTGAGAAAAGAAGCATTCTGCGGGGAATGGGTGGGCAAGAAAGGTAGCTTGCCAAGGCTGCTACGTAAGTGCTGAGTCGCGCGAATGGTAACTGAAATACGCCACGCTGGCTTACTGTGGGATTTTGGGAGTAGAACAATGATTACCCTGTGCGGGCAGGGTTATCTGTTACAGATGGGGAAATTCGGCTTGCTTTGAATGGCAATGCATGTCTGAAAAAATATTAATTAGAATATGTAATGAAACGATAATGAAGTGACCTGGGAACAGGTGGAGCTAAGCTGCAGAGAGGTGGGAATAAAACCGCGACTCCACCAGTATAACACTTGCCTTCCTTCTGAATACTATTTAACTCTGGTATCCAAACTCTTTATACTCGAACCAACATCAAACACTAGATTACTGTAAAGGTGGTAAGGAGTGTAATGAGGGACATGCTCTCGATGGTGGCTACATAAGGTAGATGGGTTATAAAATTATATTATTTAATATTACAAACTTAAAGCATGTAACACAATTCATTTACGCTTATACAATAGGAATACAGTTACATTTACAGAACAAGGAGAATACAATTGCGTTATCAAATATGCTAAGGCGGTAATTATGGAAGACTTACAATATAAACCCAGCTATGCCCTAACCTTGCAATAATTAACTTTACAGTGGGGAAGAGGGACGATGACTCGTTACCAGAATGGCTTTCTATCGCAAATGTGTTTAGGCTCACCCAATACTGCAGAACTTGTTGGCCTCAGAGCTCCTCTGGGGCCTACAGTCGTCTGCTTCCTTCGTCTTCAGCCTACAGTCTCACTCACAAGTAAACTGCTTCGTTTCATGGTGCCATCTTGGTGGGTGGGGGATCGTGGGGGGGGGGGAAGAGACCGTCGCGCGGGGTCCCTTTTATAACTGGGCCAAGTAGGACATGTTTATGAAACCACTGCACTCGGCCACCAGCTATACCCAGCATGATCTTAGGCGGTGTAGCGACGCCAGGTTATCGCTAAACTATGGAAACAATTATAAAAAGGGCTGCCTTCAGTACTGTCAACAAGTGTACTCGTTCGTTGACAGACTATAAAAACAGGCCCTCTAAGGATTCAGCAAGCTCACTCAGGTCGTCAAGTACAACCGGGCTTACGCTTTGCACCTTTGCATTAGGATGCAGATAGACGGTCACCGAGATAAGGTTCACTAAAGGATGTTCACAATAAAGTTATCACTTTTAAAATCAAGCCGACCTCCCGTGGCGCAGTCGGTTGGTGCACAACCTATCTGGAGAGTGGGAGGCTCTGGGTTCGAATCCTGGGTAAGGAATGGGTGTTAATTTAAGATAGGTTATAAGTTAGTCTGTAAGCCGTCCCCTGCTAAGCTTTCCAGCATAAAACCGCGGACATTGAAAAGCCCTTTAAAGTTACAATTTTGAAATGAACCTTAGAAAAAAGCCACTGCCCCTACCTACCTGATATTTCAAGGGACGCACTGAGTAACATGCACCCAGTAAAGTTGGTAACGTTTGGTGGGAAGTAGTTCCGTATCTTAACGTCGAATAAAGTGTGTTATGTAACCATTTGTGATAAATTAAATTATTTATTTCGCTTTCTGTTTTTTGTTGCATCGAAATTTAAAAATGAGCAGATTTACAAAATATGTACTTTTCTAATAATTTCACAGTTTTACTTGATCGACGCATGAATAAAGTGATGAGGCCCATGAAAATGTAAATTTTACATAAGGCGGAAAAATACAAAACGTGCATACAAGTAGATCTTAAGAAGTCTATAGGCTTTATGTCCTTACGACCCTTACATGCTGTTCACCTGCCTATTTACCTACCGACCCCATGAGCAAGTACAATCGAAGGGGAAATAACTGGCCTTCCAGCAAACCACTGCTACATTAAACCATCAAGTAGGGCGCATACTACACCCCCATGATATCATTGAAGAGTCCAGCAGGGGAATAAGCAACAGCCTGTAGAATGTAATTAACCGAGTAGATTAAACGCAAGGCCGACTGAGTTTCATCTCCTGTTCATGTTATTAACATTGTCTCACGTACTGCAAGCAGAATTGTCGAAACTTTACTTGCTGAAACAGTTATGTGATCATTTGTTTACATTTTGTTTTTTGAACACACGGTATTTTCTACAACTTCAGTCACTCTTTTTTAAGTTTAAAACTCGACCAGAGTAGGCGTACAAAAGTTCAAAGAACATATTTAAGTAACATATTTAAGTAAATATTTACACAAATTTTTTTATCATTAGTTTATTTCAAGGATTGTTCTAACATGTGACGAAGTTAAGCCGTCACCACTTTGTTTTCTATTTAACCACATAATAGAATATTTAAAATGCTAAATAAAACAATACAAAATAATGAAATAAGCTAATATGAATAATATTATAAAATATACACGACGTACTAAAAAGCAAAATACCAACCACAGTAAATGTTTATTGTCTGTATGTTATGTAGGTACATATGTATACATGTATGTATTGGTTGGTACATGGACGCCTGAGGGGTGTATCTGAGTTCGTGAGGGATGGAGGTCTTAATAAACATAAAATAACTAGATTGCATGTTTAATATAGTCACACATCTATTATCTACAGCACAAAATTATCGTGTCGGTTTGCTTTTTCTAACAGATACGCGGTTTTCTCGCCTGTCATTCAAAACACCCCATTGATTTGCCGCCGCTATCATATAACTACTTTGTCCGCCGCTTCCATTCGCTCGTGCGGGATGCGAAACAGCGAGTGTGTAACACTACTGTATATGTGTGCGCATGTATGTTTTATATATATATATACACGTATACATAAATTAGACATTTGATGTCAGGTTTGTAAATGGTAACTACCAACTAAACGAATCATTAAGGGGAAAATAACCGTTTGTAAACATGTGCAGTAAAAAAATGAAAGAAAGAAGGAGAAGAGTGTTTCTGTACATGACAAACCCGCAACTAATAAGACAAGATATTACTACTGCACAGAAGACCAGATAATACTAATTATTTTAACAACCCTAAATTGCTGCAAAAATATACAGCCCTACTAACGTACACTAAATACCATTCAGCATCTCACACACTTATGCAGCTCTAAACATTTGGCATATCTCACTATTCACGCTGTTCTTAAGCCTTACAGCTACAGTAACTTTAAATAATAACTGTGAGACTTGTTACCTAATGGTTTTTTTCTAGCGCCTTCCAAGATTGCGCTCGCACTGCAGCCTCCGAAAGTGGTTTAGAATAAGCGCCGGTATAATGCATAGGTATCAGCACTTTGGTTTTGCCAGCCCTGTGGGCAAAATTGCCGTTAAATGTTGGGACTCGGAAATTCGTTATGCGTAGTTGGCATGCAATCTACCCAAGCGCTATTTAAAGCTGCCTTTCCACTGTCTCGTGTTCGGCGATTAGTCTGTCATACCTGATGTCACAGTTGGGAAGACTGCCAAACAACGGGCTGTGGGAAACCCTTGTTTGGTGTCTGTCAGCATTGTCCGAGGCGATCCGACTTGATGCGATCCTCCTCGTCCGTGTCGGAGGATATCAAAGAGACCGACCCAGCAAATGGTGCTCGGAATGGGAAGGGACAGATGGTTGAAACAGCTGGCCGCGCCTATGGCGTTGATTCCAGGAAAGGCTGCGCATTCCCTCAACTGTACTTCGAACAATGATAACGCGACAAAGACACTCATGCACCGCGACAATAAAAGGGATTTCTCTGGCAACCAGGCCGTACGTGTTTTGACAAAATCGCCATATCGTGAGAAGACGGACATCTTAATGGAGTATCAACGAACACGCGATGTCGCCATGCTGGCATAAATACACAAACACATATGCGAGACAGAGTGAGTATTGAGTGAGTGAGAGAAGAAATTTGGGTGGCAGTCAATAGCTAGGTCTTGAGAGCCGATGAGAGTGATTGAGATGAGTATGGATCAGCTCCGGAATGAAGGGGCGGGGAAACGGGAGATCCCGGAGAAAACCCGCCAACCAGTGGCATCGTCCGGCACGATTCCCACATGCAAAATCCAGGAGTCACCTGGCCTGGTATTGAACCCGGTTCGTCTTGGTATGAAGCGAGCAGGCTAACTGCTCAGCTACCGTGACCCAAGTAGATAAGTAAACAGATGAAATAGCGTAGCGATTACTTTTATGTGGGAGAACCAATGAACGGTTGCACAAGGCTCTAGGAACGGGACCTTGTGTTAGACTGGCTACAGCGTACTGTGAATATTTCCCTTTAAGCCGGGTTGCCGGCCAGCCTAGCACGTTATCAACCTCGTTCTGTCATTTTGCTGGCGTGTGACATTAGTATTAGTGGTGTAAGGTGCTGTTTTACACCTGTATTCTTGAGTACTCTGTGCCTGGTATATCCTGGTCTAGGAGGGCCACATCATTTGGTTAGAAAGAATTCAGCTGACACAATTGTGCCAGGGGTATTGCCACCCCTAGTATCATAGGTTGGCTGGAAACGTAGTTGCGGAAAGGGCTAGTCATGTTGCGCAAGCCAACAGCATCTGCTGTACCAAGGAAGCCCATACCTTCTTGTGATACCGCTGGATGACCCACATGGTTGGGGTCAGCAAACATGGGAAACTCCCGGGCGTTCCATATGCTATGTTTTACAAAAAGGGTCATCTGCCTCCCAGACTGAGCTTGAATCGTGAACAATCGTGATATTAGTGTCTGGTTTGCGGGCCGGGCAACTCCTTTACGGTCCCACCGTTGGGGACCAAGGGCTGAATTTTAATGTGAAGAGATTCAAGCAAATGGAAGTTGACCATATCAGGTTTAGGACATCAGTCCACTTGAATGGAAAACTCACAAGTGTAATTATAAGGAAGGAGTAGGACGGTCTGACCTCACTACTCTATAGAGGTTCTTTTAGCGAGAAGTGTTGGAGATACGGTCCTGATGGGACTTTTGTTCTGGATATCACCGACCTCCCTCGGCGGCTGGAGATCAGATTGATAGGATGGACACGTGCTGCCAGTACGTTGGTGTAATGGTTAGACTAGTCGTCTCCCACCAAGACGAATCGGGTTCGATTCCCGGCGGTATCGTCCCCGGATTTTCGTATGTGGGAATCGTGCTGGACGATGCCGCTGGTCGGCGAGTTTTCTCGGGGATCTCCCGTTTACCCCCACCCATGAATTCAGCCGCTGCCCCAGACTCACTCCGCTTCACCCTCATCGGCTCTCAAAACCTCGATGTTAAGAGCCGCCCAAATACCTCACTCACTCACTCGTGCTGGCAGTGGTTTTAAAATCTCACCTGGAAATGGAGCCGCTACATAAAAATGTGACAACCAAAGACAAATTTATAAAGAATAAAGCCGGGCGATGGCGGATAATAGACAGAAGTCTCGTAAAGAGATTACGCCCAGTAGGGCGGACATTTGTATATCCTGTGCGGTGCGGGCCTGAAGTATCATTCACTCCCCAGGTGGACTGCGTCACAAGGGGCCTGCCGGTGAGCTGCTCCAATCTTGGACTAGCTTTAGTTCAAATATCGTCGTTATATGCAAAACAGTGTAAGGAGAGCACATAGAAGATCCTGCATAGTCATAAGTAGAGACACCTGTTTTTTGGGAAAATATATATGCACAGTCTAGACTTCAACTTCTTACTTGCAAGATTGCAAATTTCCTTTGGCTGTTGGCTGCGTTTCTTTGTGAGAAAACATTTTCTACTTGAATAAAGTTACCCTGAAGTTGGACGTTCGTGATTGGCCGACAAAAATCCAAGACGCGTGCGAGTTAAAATCATCCAAACGTGATAATGGTTTTGAACTAACGTGTTTTGGAGTAGGCCTAAAACTAGTCGTGGAATAATTTCGCGAAGAATAGGTGGCCTATTAATCAGGAATTAAAAAAATATTACATACTATGTCGCTACTGAGTGACTGATGGCTGGCTCTCTTGGACTGGAGCACGCACACCTGACCGCTGTAGATGTTGTGTCTGGTGGAAAGTCAGCTCAAGGGTAATCGACGGAGGCAACTGGAATGTCAGCAATTGCTGCACAGAGCGCACGCACCTGCGTCTGATGGCGGCGGCGTGTCGCGTGATCCCCGGCGAATACCCGCCGAATGTCCCGGCGCGGCGCGGCGGTAAGGCCCTTACACAATAGGAAACTTTTAACATTTGACTTTACCATTTGACTTTACATTTGCTTTCTGATATGTTGTTTCTTACGGAGCTTGACACAATGGAACTGTCAAGTTGAAATTTAATGTCAAAATCAAGCAGCCATTTTGCCGAGAATCTAAAAGAGGTTTTGTGGAATGTATGTTATTCTATTGTAGGGCGATTTTAATCTCGATATATTAAACAAAACTCGTCTTAAATTAAATTAATGGTAAACAAATACAATGTGAAGAGGAAATATATAAATTTACATACTTTAATAAAGTAAACAAATGAGTTTTTTTTTTTTAAATAAACTCTATGTCAATTTTAAGCCTATTTTTAAAAGAAGGTACCTAAATGCTTTCTGGATAGTATAATTATTTACATAACTAGATACACATTTTCACGAAGCTCGCAGAACCGATGTTCAATTGTCTGAACTCTTACTCAACAAAATTGTATTGTGTATTGGTGGTTTCGTGAGAGGAACGGAAAAGTAAAGTAAAATGCTAAAGTGTTCTATTGTGTAAGAAGCTGTAAGGAACAATGGTCCGCCGGGCTGTCCTCGGAACCAGTTCGAACGACAAGAAGAAGAAGAGGACCTCGGCCGCCGTGGACATCGTTTTCTTCGGCTCGTTTTTACGCGAGATAGATAACGCTGTAAGGTCCCCCTTCCCTACCCTCCCGACTGTTCGTAATTACTGGCGGGCGAGGGCGATAGGCATCTCGCGCGATCCAGGTCCCGCCAGCAGAAGATAGAAGAGCCGCAGCTCTGCGAGGGAGGGAAATGGCCGCGTAATTTGCGACGGCCACGCGGGGAGATTATTTCATTTGCGCATGGTAATGCGGCACTTTGGAGCTGTGAGTGACGATGCGTCGCGGTTCTTATTAGCGGAGAGGAGTGGGCGGTCGCCGCCAGGGCTGGCCAAAACTCCGGCGACATACCCCTGCCTGTGCGGCGTGACGTACCAGTACTCCAGGTCCTCGACAGAGGCCCTCCGCTGAGAAGTTGCCTGACACGACAGCGGCGGCGAAACAAATACCCCACGCATCTCTCCTTTGTCGGGTTCCTTAAAGAGGATCAGTCACCGCCATCTTAGATTTTCACTATCTTTGCCATAAGTTCCATTTAGGAACGTTTAATAAGATTTCTCGCGTGACATGACATAAATAATAGCTCCTTAAGTTTAGTCAAACTTTTGCATCTCTATAGAATTGATTCTTGTTCGACTAGTGATTGAAGGCAAGAAATAAATAATTGTTTCTTGCTTTCGCTTACAGAAATGGTCCTGGAAAAGTAAACTATGAATTAATGTTGTAGAACATGTGCAATGTAATGTCCTACGCTTTGTCGTTACTTGAACGTTGCCAAGTTAAAAATGACACACCCAATATCTAACGCTTTAGATAGTTTTATAGAAGCTACACTTTAAGAAAACTTTCAGGTTGTAGGTTGTTTTATTATTTGCATATATCCCATCAGAAAATATTTATGCAAATATATATACGTACCAAATTATTCGTTAATGATGAAATGTAGGCTATAAGCAAATATAACCAAGCTGTAAAAAAAGTCTGAACGGATTAGTAAAATATTTCTTAAAGTGTGTTTATATATTTTTGTGCCAAATGTTTATATGAATGTTGTGATTTTAATTTTAAAATGCTATGATTCTTCATCCTGTATGCCACGTACTTCTCGGGTTTTCTTGTGGCCAGTTAGTTCAGTGACACTTTTATGTGCTGAATGTTCATATCACTTACGAAAACAAAATCGTATATCACCCATCAAATACGAACTTCCTCTCGGTAAAACTGATTTCAGCTTCTAAAGAAATTTCTTTCCTTAGTAACCCTGGCAGGATTGCAAACTTTTTCCATTGAAAAATTCCCTAACATTTCCCTGATTTCCAAACGAAAAGAATCTTTTTTTACCTAACTCTTCTCTCTAACTTTTTTTTTTTCCGTAAGGATTGGCGCCTTTGCACTACAGCACTTTTTTTTTTACACCAAAATACTTCTCTGATCTTATAAAGTTGCTCACAACATAGATTGCAAAGGAAAATGCCCAAGCATTTAGTCCACAATCATTAAAACGATTTAATATGATTCGGGCAGCGCTGCGTGATTAATTGCAGAACTGCCGAGTATAGCATGCATATCACACAATTACTTGACATTTAACTGACTTGTTAGAAATTCACTGGCATTTCCCTGATTTCCTTGACAGTTTTCAAATTCCCTAACTTTTCTCTGTTTTCCAGGTTTTCCAGACGTGTGGCAACCCTGTCTGAAGAGTAATGCTTTGGCGTACATTCCACTGAGGCAAACTGAACTAAGTCAAGCGTATTTTATCTTCATTATTAATTACCGGTTATGGTGTTCATCGATGGGCATTTTCGTCTTGTGGGCATTGCACGGCGTTCAACCTATCTGTGGGAAATTTTATCAAATTTTCCTTTCAGGAAAACAAAAATTTCACCATGAATTTAATTAAGTACATCTGCGTTCGCTGTAAACAACAGCCGTGTAGCTTTGAAATATTTGCTATAGGCTGTTCACAGTATAATGAGCACTTTTGAAAGCCCTGCTTAGGATCTACTTGTGTGCACTCCCGCCTTATGTAAAACTAACATTGCCATGAGCCTCGTCACTTTATTCATGTGTCGGTCAAGCGAAACTGAGAAATGATTATAAAAGTAAATATTTTACAAATCTGCCCATTTACACGCCGATGCATAAAAAAAACAGGAAACTAAAGAAATAATTTACGTTATCACAAATGGTTACCTAACACTCACTTTTTATTCGACTTTAAGATATGGAACTATTTTACACCCTTCGCTACCAACTTTACTGGGCGTATGTCACTCAGTGTGACCGTTTAAATGTACATAGGCAAGGGCAGTGACTTTTTTCTAAGGTTGATTTCTTAAGTGCTCACTTTATCGTGAACAGCCTTTTATCATTCTATACTGTAATGGACTGGCTTAGTTACATGACGTTTTCCTGTGGAGTGCCGTGTAAAGTAACCTCGATAGGGGTCGTCTGTAGGATCAATAAAATAAACGAAGTTTGATGGTTTCACCCGGGGGGGGGGGGGGGGGATTATCACCCACTTAAGGGCCCCGCCTACGTAGAACTATTTTCGCGATTGACGCTCAAAAGCGCGGGAGCGATAAGGGCGATACTGACAGGCATACCAAGGGCGCCACCACCGCTACGTACAATATAGGCTGAGCCTATATTGTTGTAGTGTGTCCCGGTAGTGTGTTTTAAGATATCAACGATATTCAAATAAAACCGTGTTTCAAACTTCCTGAAATGCACTTCAAGCGTCCTAACGGAGAGAGAGAGCCGGGGACACACATTATATCTGAAACATGACATGACATGAGATTCCGAAACGGAGGTACGTTGGAATGCATTCTGACGTGAATAGGAATGCCCTGAGAAAATCATGACCGTCGGTGATATCTATAAAATTTCCCTCAAGCGGTAAACGGCAGATACAACAATGATCGTTGCCTCGAGAGTGCTACGTGTTGAATGAAAGCCCGCAGAGCGTCCTCTCTCTCATATCATTATGATAACCAAGCCTCTGTATTCTTCGTGGTTACATATGCCACTGTGTCGCAATAACGGTTCTGTGAAACTCATACCACACTGCAGTTTTTTTTACTTGCAAAGGCGACTATGGCCGTGCAAGACGAGTGAGTGGTCACGCACTTGTTGATACGGCATGTGACAATTCTGATCACTCTTTTTTTAGTTTTTCCGCACGCACGTTCGCCTGATGTAAAACAAGGTCGATGTCTGAAGACTTAAAACCTCACACTTGACCTTGTGAACTATCAAGTCCAGTGCCACAGTCTTAAGGAGGAAGATACTGAAGTCACATGGCCTGTCTAAACATATGTGTGATTTCTGCACTGCACGAATAATTTTCTTAGTAGTGCACTAAACCGTTGGCACGACGAGAATTTGTGCAGTACTATTTATCAGTACGTGACATCCTCGTTACATTAATTAGCCTAGAATATATTATAGGCTAATTAATGTAACGAGGATGTCACCGATGTGGTTCAGCTCTGACAAGCGTGAAGCTTATTGCGCACGTCTCAGGACATCGAATGTAAAAATATTACGTAAGAAACGGAGCTATAGTCTATTCGTACCTGCTCAAGATACCCTTTCGGGCTGCTATGTATACTCTCGCCACATGAAAAAATAAAACGTACACAAGTCTGTATGAAAACGCCAAGGAGAAAGCAGCGTATCGTTATGGTGCTTTGAACAGACACTCAAAAATAAATATTTTTTTGAATACCAATGGAATTTGATGCCAAGAGTATCATCTGAAAGCCTAAGTATGCCAGTAAGAAACGTTAACTACACGAACAAAACACCAAAACCAATTTTACAAAATTCTGTGCGAGAACTGTTCTTTTTATTAACTATTATATACCGCTCTTTTCTGTCTATTATAAATTAATATTGACAATGAAAGTAATGTTATAATTTAAAAATAAAGTATAAGATGAATATTAACGTAATAAGAATCATGGCAGGTACTTGAATAATTGACGAAGTATAAAATGCTTGAGAATGGTGATTGATTTTGTACATAGGGTGGTTTTCCAAAGGTTTGACTGAGAAAAGTAGAGGTACAGTGAACGGGCTATATAAGATATTTCATTCGCATTTGCAGAGCTAGTTCTCGTACTCGACGCTGGGTGTCATTGCAATCGCTTTCGTTTGCACGTGGTGCCATCATGCGGCGAGTGACGTAATTTACGGTGCACGCAGATCCTTCTCTTTGCCACGTGTAATGTAGGTAGGTCTCGTCAACAGCGAGGTCATAGTCGTATATTGCGTCAGTAAGGTGTCCTAGGGTAGAAGTAAAGTTGCGAAGTCTGGCGTAAGTTACTGTACTGTGTTCGCCGCACGATATCCACACGGAATTACACACTCGCTACTTTTATGCCAGTGCAGCGGAACGGGCGTACGTCAACAGATTTCTCGACGGTCACTTAGAAAGGCAGATCACAGGATAAAAGTGGCTTATCAAGCCACTGTTACGGCTGGATTTGTATGAAATTCTCTTTTCTAGCGTTTAGATAGTAAATTTTTGGCATTATAACATGTCAGAACCACAATATTAGTTGTCTTCTGTAATGCACAAATAAAAGAAACAGTAATATTTACAGAAAATTTAACAAGGATAGTTGATAGTTCATGTAATGTTTAGCAAAATTTACTCTACAAAAAATTCATTGACTGTCAACTTAAAACCTTTCCTTATTGTGAGTGATTTAAAGAATTACGACATTTTGTACCGTGACATTAAACAGCATATTTCTTGAAGTGACTGAATTACCTTCTTTCAGTGTCAATTATCTCATTTCGATTAGCGAGTTGGGTGTTGTTATTTGTAGGCCTACTTCCCAAAAACACTCAAATTTATATTTTAACATGCCATTATGCAAATGTATGTTGTTAAAAGTTTCCGGCGAGAAAACAGAACTTGCAAGTAATGTCTACATGCTGAACTGTATTTCGTAAGGACAGCTGGAAAGTGATCCCTGCAAACTTGGTGCAGGACTTCTTGGCCGCTCAAGGTCAGCTGGTGTCAGTAGCCTATCACAGGTAGGCGCTGCCGTCTAGTTTGTAGTGTTACAGTGGCAACAGCGAGTCGCGCAAAATGCTCTTAATACATGCAAATAAAAAAGTCAGCCACTTTTTGCAAGAGAGTGATTTTTCTGGATAAGTAGATGGAAATCCTAACTCTGTATCTTCATCCGCTCGTGTTTTGCATCGTTAAAGAGTGCACAGGACAGCTGACGTGTACTCACGACTATTTCTCTGAACAAATATTATTGTTCTTTCCCTGGAAGGATACCATATTTTGAGTGTATTTCTAAATATGTTCACCTTGTTTTATAATTAGGCGATAACGAAGTCTTGACTCGTGCTTAGTCGACACAAGCTGCCGCACTCCACACACTATGTTGGTGTCTACTGTAACCTATCACGACGAGCTTTAAAATATCGTTACTCTTTTTTTAAATTTACTATTAGTTTTAAGTTTTCGTTGAAATTATGACGATTAGTAAACCTTGTGTTAACACCAGTAGTTGCGAAAGGGAAGTGGTTTACAAACAAAGCCAATCTATAATATTTAGATGGAATTCTTATTAATTTTTACTTAATCATCAAAAAATAATTCCGCGAAAGTATAAATTTTCAACAAATTTACAGTTTGATAGCAAGAGCGTGTGAATGTTGGTGAAAGTAGAGTGAGACTGATTTGAGGGGAAGGAAAGAGTAGGGCCTAGTATTGCATTTACGTTAAAAGCAATTTTTGTGTCACATAGGAAAAGAAAAGACTTTTCACGAGAAAGAAGCCACAAATTTTGATGATTTTAACAAAAGCTATCTCCAGAGAGCGATGAGAGAGAGAGAGAGAGAGAGAGAGAGAGAGAGAGAGAGAGAGAGAGAGAGAGAGAGAGAGAGAGAGAGAGAGTGAGAGAGAGAAATATCCCAACAAAATAATAGCGGGAAGGTAAATTTACAGGCCTTTCCCACTGATTCATGCAAAATACAGATTATTCAATGTGAAAACGATTTTTGTACGTGATGGAATTTCATCTCGCATGTAACGGCTTACCGGCTTCTACAAAATGAGAACAGCTGACAGGAAAAAATTCATCTGATAAGTAAAATATTTCCTGGAGACATTTACTATCCGTATAGATAAATGCCAGTAATATAAATACGGGACATTTTGAGTAGTTTGAAATCGTTGGAATTTTGTTAGATTATAACAATTTTGCAGCTATAGAGAAACAGATAAGTACAATGCACATAAATTCCATATTTTGGAGTAGGGAATTCTGATCAAAAATAGTTAAACAGTTCAATCTACAAAACTTTATCACCGGAGTTATAAGTTGTGTGCAAACATTAATAGCAGGTTTTGTATAAAAGATGGGTGTAAGTGTAAGAGCGATTTTCAAATATCTAATTTATTTTCTTACCCCAGTGACTTTACAGTTCAGGTGAAAAAATTTGTACCGCAGGATTTTCTCCCGTGATCTCTCATTTTATTTGCATTAATCCGTTCAGTTGAGGAATAAATTAAGACTCCAGATGTTGCGACGCAGAAGTTTTAGTCCTTCAATGTACTTGCGCTTTGACAAAGTAAAACTTATGTTGAGTGTCAAGGCTCTCCTGCTACCTGAAGCTGAGAAGCGCGGGAGAAATAAGGACGATAGTGCCACGCGTATCAAGTGCGCCATCGTCGCTAAGCGCAAAAGTTGAACGTGCGTTGCAGTGTTTTCGCCGTGCTGCGTGGACCCATGGGAGTTCAAGTGGTGACCTTATTTTTTATCAGTAGAATGTCTGTAGCAAGGTTCAGACCTTTTGAGTATTTTTGTATTTATCTTATATGTAGGTATATTTTTGAAATACCGCACTCTGAAACTGGTGTCTTTAACTATGTTGGGGTGCTCCGAAACGATGTTTATAATATGCGTGGCGTCTTGAAAGCACTCAACAACAGTCCTCGACTGAAGTGTGTGATGTGTTCTCTTCGTAGATAAGCACATTGGACGCATGTTTGATAGCAAATACTCTACAATGGAGCTCAAGGCAAGGTAGGCAAGCTCCTTGAAAGTGTTTATTCGCACTTCTCTTAACGAAATACACTTATATGTAAAACAGATAGAGAATTTTATGGCGTGAATTTTTCTTTCATATTTTTAAAACTAGCAACATCGTAAACTAATCATTAGTAAACTGTAATTATAATACCCTAAAAATGTCACGTCTAGTTTGGAACGGAGTCTCTGAAGTGATTTTAAAAAGTAGTGGTTTTTAAGCACAGTTTATGTAAATGACATTATTCAAATCGTAAATGAATTCAAAACACTCAAATTTATTAGCAAATTTAAAAACGACATTTTATCAACAACAGTATAAAAATTATAATTCATATCTACGCAAGGTTGTTATTTACATAAACATGAATCATTTAAGTGACTCATAAATATGGCGTTTTGTATCTAGCAGTAGGTAATAAAATACAACCTATGACAACTTGAACTCGTACCGAATTCCCGCGAATTAGCGAAGAAACTCTGTTGAAACGTTCAATACTCAAGAAAAATGAAAAAATGAGGAAAGAAAATAACATTTCGCAAACCAGGTGGTAAAATCCAATGTTTGCGTCATGCCTGGAGAAAGTTTTTTTCTTCCCTTCACAGCATGAACTACAGTAGAGGAAAAGAGTTTATCGCAAATAAAAAGGAACAAGTTTATAAATCAAAATATTCGGCTCTTCGCTTCACTGGCTCAAGGCGAATTTAATAATCCTCACCGTTTGGCCTTTTCCTTTTCTCGTCTCCAGAAATGAATCTTCGCCTTTATGAAACGTAATTCAGGAAAACAAAAAATGAAAACCTGAATAATTTTTTTCTCCCAGCACGTAGTTTCATCGCCCCTTCTGTTCTTCATTTCTACCGGAACTTCCTTTCTTCAAATTAGCAGTTAATCTTGTTTGTTTTTGCATTTCGTTATTTGTCTCTACGAGCGGACATTTAGCCTCAGACAATGACTTAACATAGGACAGTACGCACATCTGAAATAGGATTCTAACACATTACCTAGATGCAAATCCATCCGTATGTTAAGTTGCCTACAGAGCATATCTCAATTAATTGTGTCAATTAATAAGTTTCTGCCGTAGTTGGCTGTTCAATTCATGTGGTAGCTAAATATTTTTTCATTTGACAAGAAAAACAAAGATTATTTTTTTACTAAACAATAACCACAAAATAATAATAATCGGCAAATCACTATTTTGTACGAAAAATGAAATTTATTTACGAATTTTCAAAACGCTAGATAGGTTTAAAAAAATTTTCTTTCTGGTCCTGTACTCGAAAATTTGTTTCGTTCAAGCTGATAGTGGATTGAGGCAATACATGATGTGTTTCTTTCCTGCATCCATTGGATGACAGTACGTGAATGATGCTCGGTTACTTTGGCATTTACCACACGTAAGCCAGACGTCTAGCGAAGTACACAAGCAGCACTACCCACAAGGAAGAAACTGAGTGTATTTGGCACTAAATACTTGCTACGTGAAGTGAGGGTCAAGCGTAGAACTTCTGCGCAACCTACCTGCTGCAGTGAAGCCGCTGAGTGGAGAAACCATCACATTCAGAGCCAGCGTACCTAATAAATTATGGTCGGAGATGGTGGGAAATCGCGAAAAGTTTTCCAGCCAAGATATCTTCTATAACACTGAAACGAGTTTATTGTTTCATGATTGGGTGAAGAAGGTTTTGGCTTGGCTAAGTTGTTTGTAGACCAGTCACGAACTTATAGTATCAGAATCCCCATTGGTCCAGTGAAAATGATAGTATATTCATACATGTATGACATCCAAAAAGGAAAGAGAACTGTCAGACATGTGTAGAGTATGTTGAATCCCAGCAAAGAGTCAACTGCTACCGCGATAAACCACCATCTATAATTATGGTAGGTGCATCACAGCACAGAGGAAGACTTATTTTGGCCGGCACTCAACAGTGCGAGGCCCATTTCACTGTGATTTTCCTTGTGGATAGCTGATTTGAAAACCATGTTACTGTTATAGATTATGAACGGTTCTTATTTCACCAGGTGAAATCAACGTCCACAGCTCACTTTTCTGTGATAACGAAACAAGCAATGTGTCGGCTTAAAGTGCAACGCTCATCACATAATTTCTTATCTGCAGAACCTGAAACCATAAATAAGATCGGCTTTGAAAGGGTTACGGATTGCGATATTTGTTTTTGAAGAGGGATGAAACATCTGGCATTGGCAGCCTCTGTGTTCCGAAACCAACACTACTGTGTATCGCTCGTTATCAAGATTACAAATATCACTACAATTATTATTTCACGTATATCTGACTATTTCTCCGTAACATGACTCGTGGTATGGCTATATATTTTTTTCCCCCGAAGAAACCACTTGAACGCCAAAAGAAGAATTTCACTTTTAATAATAATAACCGGTGAGCTATAACTAATATACTCTCCTTGTGACGGGAAATTGTGCTGAATTAAGTAGTTTTACAGATTATAATGATACAGTACTTAAAATTCGGAATATTTATTAGGAAAATTATTTTTAAAAACTGCATTTTCCGAATTGTGTTTTAGTAAACGTGCTAACTGAATAGGAGTGAAAGTGTCTGGATAACTAGGGACAGTGATATTTTGCGAAAATATTTCGTGGCGAGATACAATTGAAAGTACTATGATGTGGTACAGCGTTTCTGATTGGCTGAAACATTTTCTGGTCACAGCTAACTGTTGGCGCACGAATCACGAGGCTTCAGTGTCGGAATTACGGAATCCTGAGTGGCTGGGTCATGTGCGTAAACGACAGCATCAACCAATGAAGGTATGACAGCAGCCGAGGTGTGTGTGTGTGTCTATATATATATATATATATATATATATATATATATATATATATATATATTTATATATATATATATATATTTATATATATATATTTTTATTTATTTATTATTTATATATATATATATAAATATATATATATATATATATATATATATATATATATATATATATATATATATATTTATATATATAGTATTGAAGTTTACTGTGTCCTCAGATTTTTTCGCGAAAAATCAGTGGCCCTGTGGATAATCAATAACTTAAACGTTGCTACGGACATTCGACCAATGCAATATAAATGCTTTCTACTATTTCATTCTTATGCTCGCACGCTGCACAATTACAAGATTTCACACCAGTCCAGCACTTTGCGACTATAGACGGTTCACGACTGGAACCGACTTTTGAACAACACCTTAGTCGTCAGCTGCATACATCGTTACTGCAAACAGGGACTGGCGCGGGTACAGTTAGTTTAGCAGCACGGAGAGAGAAATATAGTTTGAATGTTTTAACGTATTTTTTTAAATATATTGCTTAAAAATGGGAGTAGGAAAGATTCCGAGAAAGTCTGTTACAGTCGTGAACGGACTATAAATGTAATGGACATTTGAAAAAAAAAAAAAAAAAAAAAAAAAAAAAAAAAAAAAAAAAAAAAAACACCGAGAGACGCCGTTGACTCTTCTTTACGCGTGTACCTGAAAACAAAAGAGAAAAAAAATTCGGATTGATGAGAACCTTAATTGTATTTGACGGGTGTTTGAAGATGTGATAAATGTAACAGCAACAAACCGTTATCGATTTCATATCAACTGCAGCTTATTTATGGATGGTTTTTCCGTGCGATGTCTGGTGATCAGTACAGAACTTCGTTTCGTTTCCCTTGCTACGATTTTTCAGTAGTACATTGTTGAAATTTGTTTGTTAATAAATTACGGAATATTTATCACCTAAAAAAGGTAAGTATTGCATTTAAGAGATCATATTAATTATGGCATTTTAACTAATAAAACGGAAGGTTTAAAACGAAGTAAATGTTTCTCTCCCCACCGGTATTTGAATGCAAAGGAAAATCGCGTGTTTTTGTGCTTCAGCCACTTGCCTAGACGGGAGCGTTAAAATAAAATTTAAATACAAAAAATAATAATTCTGTTTCTCAGCACTGCGAGTATTTCATAAATTCAGTTCATAATACTTTGTTTTTAAATTTAGTTTTAATAGCTACACAGATTATTGAAGAATATCATATTATAACTCGTATAAGAGAAAATAGGCTTTTTAAATTGTGAAGAAGTTGCAGTGTTACCAAACGCTAATAGCTTTACGGTATTTTCTGTTGCGAACGTTGCAATGAATTAGGTAAGTATAATTCTAAAACATTACGGCAACGATTACTCGAAAATTTCCAAATTTGAAAACACTATGGCAGCTGTAAGGTTAAAACAAATGAAATTTCAGAAACCGGCATGTTTACAATAAATTATAGTTGTAAATTTACTCTAGAAATGAATTTACACTAATTCGAATTATCATTTATTAATTCACTGTATATCCATGAAGCTGCATGGTCAACGTTACAGACACGGCATTTTTTTTAAACGTTGTTATCTCATTTTCCGATATTCAACAGATGAGATGCTAGGAAAAAACTGAGATTTTCACAATCTATACATAGTATGAAACAAAGTCGCTCGGCCACGTGTGTCTGTGTATTCAGCTAAGGCTTCTAACCTACTTGATGAATTTGGATGCAATCATCACCATCAATTAGACAATTCCGTGAGGAATGTTTGGGTATATAAAACATTAATATTTAATATAAGTATAGTAGATAAATGTCGACATTTCATAATAAAGTCGGAAAAGCCGCTTTTCGGGCTCTTATATGGCTTACGCTGACTAAACCATAAGAGATACACCAAATTAATGCACTACAGAATTTTAGATCTCAAAAAGGTCTACAAAAAAGTCCGCGACAGCATATGCTTGACCCACAGTAAATATTTTTGTCTTTTAAAATTTTGGTTAAAATAGGGGATCACTTATGAAGACTTTGTGAACAATACAGTATTAATCCAATGTTAGTTACCGTAAGCATTTAGTGTATATACTTGCTGTAAACCTAAACAACACCGTATTTGTAAATCGCACCCAAGCGAGGCCGGGGCGGGTCGCTAGTATCATTATAATTGGTAACAATTTGTGAACAAAGCTTACAATAAATAACATATGTTTCAACTGGCAACAGTTTCATGCGTTTATTATATACTCGCCAAAGGTAGTCGCAAACCGTGACTATAACCATTATCAAAATACAACTCCTCAAACAATGACTAATCGCTAACATCGCAACAACGCTGTGAACTATCCTCAGTGGTATGTTATTTGTTACATTAATCAGAAGTATCCTACCACTAGCGAAAAATCTCATTTTTCATCTTATTAAGGGAATCATCAACCTCACCCCCTACTCAATAAGTTTGTCTTGCCATTCAGTCTGCTCTATTTACATATTGTATCAGTTATTTTTGTTCAAATGTAAAAAAAAAAAAAAAACAATGTTTTAAATGGCACGTCAGTGCCACTTAACCATATAAGAATAGGAAATATTACAGGAGAAGAGACATAATGTCAACTTTTAGGATAGATTCCCTTCCTTTTTACTAATTTAGTTTCTCTGATTGAAAAAGTTTGCTTATTGAGCAGGTAATCTATTCGCTGCTGGATGTACCCTTAGGAGAATGAAATAAAGAAGTTATTTTTCGTCTCTTTTATCAAGGCAGTTAATGTTGTGATCTTTGAATGAATAGTGCAATGGGAACGAATGACTGGATGGAGATTTTTGGACATTAGTCAACGCGATGCAGATGTCTGTCATGGGAAAACAACACTGAACACGAAAAAATACTTAAATAATACAAGTAACCTATGTACGAGAAAATAAACATATGTATACAACACTGGAAAATTCCAACAGGGTATAGTGTAAAAAAAAAAAACAGAACAAAAATTAATTACGAAAAATATGTTTGTGAGCGTGTGTCTATATATATATACATACACGACCTACATATAAACACAGAAAACAACACAGGATAGAAACCTGCTTGAAAAATTAGGACAACGCTGCAAAATAAGCAGGGACAAAATAGGACAAAACAACAAAGAAAGCGTACCCGAACACTAAACAGTTTTACCTGACACAACAGAATGCAATGCAAGCCAGGTATGTTGTAGTCAAGAATATATATCCACAAAGCCACGAAATTCAATGAAGGACAAACAAGGACAGCAAGCTGAATGCGGAAAATTAATATACTAGCCTATATATGTATACGAAAAAACTATGTACTACCAACAGACAACACACCGAAGACGATACAGGCTAGTTATCTACTTAAACTAATAAAGCGGACACAACGAAGAAATTCGCACATACACAGTGGTTTTTCGAGAACAGACAGAATGTGACGTTTCGGGAACTGCTATCTGTTCCCGTCTTCAGGAAGCGATACACAGGGTCCGAGAACACGAGTGCAACTGACGATAAGACTGGAAAAAACATGGGTATATATAGTTTTAGACTTTTTTTGCCGCAGCCAATGGCAGTCGAGATACCTCCTTTTCGGCTATGCGACTGAGAGTGGTAATAATTGGCTGGTGTGGTCTTGTATGGTCCCATGACAGACATCTACATCGCAATGGCGAATGTCCAAAAATCTCCATCCACGAAGTTAATGTATTAGCTAATTAATTTCCTAATAGTCATATAAGATATAGTTAAGCAATTTCACTTACAATCTCGGAGTATTTTTCCCTTTGAAACCTGGGGTCATGGTGGCTGGGCGGTTAGCACGCTCGCCTCCCACCAAGGCGAACCGGGTTCAATCCGCGGCCGGGTTACCGGATTTTCGCAAGTGGGCATCGTGCCGGACGATGCCGTTGGTGGGCGGGTTTACTCAGGGATCTCCCGCTTCCCCCACCCATTCATTCCGGCACTGCTCCATATTCACTTCAACCACCCTCATCGGCTCTAAAGGCCTCGCTGTTAAGAGCCGCTCAAATCTCTTCACTTGACTTTGAAACCTGCAATGGTATAGAGTCTAATAATTAATTTTGTAATCTAGGTTAACATATCCAATGACTGACTTGAAAAAAAGTATTTTTTAACAAGAAAGGTTAAAATGTCATGCTAGTGATATCGCCGATGTACTGTGGTACATCTCACACTATACTAATATTAAGTTTTACAACGATATTTACATTCGAGATGTTGCATGAAAAATTTAAAAAAGTAGCTCTGTATATTAGTACAAATTTGTTTGCTTTTAATGCAATGACATTTTATTTTTCGAACTGAAAATCAATGTTAGGCAGATTAATTATACATAGAAGTGAGACCTGCAACACCGACTAAGAAAAAATGTATCTTAGTGTGCACGAAGGAGTGACGTAAGTCTTGACTACAACCCTGTTGACGCTACAATAATGCAATATAACTAGTCGTGAATCCGCCAAGGTTACTGGCTCTGGCTACAATCGATGTTAAACGTTGCAGTGACGCTTTTCTTCAAACGCAAAGCATTTCAAATCAGCCAACCTTCAAGTCTTTGCGTTTTGAGTTTAACGCCAGCCAATCAGAATTCAACATGTCACAGAAAAAGTGAAAACAAATGTTATAGACGTTCGGCAGTAGATGGATCCACCATCGCCGTACATTTTTATTTAGTTATGTTATGCGAAATCAGTTGACAAATAACGCGAAAAGCATTTCAAAATAATTTATCGCAACTAGGAAGGCCACAGAATCCGTTTTGTGCAAGGGTTTCTTTAAAAATTACCGATACAGATTTAAATATTTACATTTATAAACCCACCTTATTTTTATTTTCATACCTGTAAACGTCAGTTGTAGACATGCCAATTTTCTTATGGTAATGTTTAGCGTTTAACGTTTAGCGTCAAGTCGGCTGCACAGTACATGAAAAGAAAGAGAAACTGCTAGATGTACGCCAACCAGGACATTCCCCAAAGTCACAAGACAGTAGAGATGGGCGTCATTTAACTTAACAGTTATTGTAAACTGTTACTAATTAGTAACGTGTTACACGAGTAACACGTTCCATTGCTTATACTATGATTTTTGGAACGTCTCTCAAACCAACGCGTAAGTACTGTGCATGCGTAAAAGTTATTTTTTTGAACATCTGGCTTGCAACTGTTCTACATTCCCCACCACGCCTATCAATTAAACACTACGCATGCGAGAAAGGTATTCTTGTACCGTCTTGGCTTGCAACTGTGCTCATGCCTAAATGTTATTATTTTGTAACGTCTTGGCTTGCAATTTTGCGCATTCGCAAACGTTATTTTTTCACTCTAAGCTCGAATCAGTGATATCAATTACTGAAAAAAATTCACTGAGAGTCAGTTCATAAGCTACTGCTGACTGGAAAATCAAGGAAAGAACTGGGAACAAGTGACGTATGGCAGTGAAGAGTACGATATTCAGAGGGAATCACAAATAAATCAATGAAAATACACCATAATATAAATTAGTTATCAGACACTGATCACCAGTTGCTCAACTTTCACTATTTTCACTGATTTGTCTCAATTCTGACTGTTTCAGATTTAGAGTGTTGGAATGCCAAGTTTTAGAACATCGAAAGACGAAATCGTTATTTCCCGGAACATCGGGCAGGCGAGAAATGTGTCACAGTAACCTGTTAAAAAATTAAATGTTACAGGAACGTTTTACCTACATGGAACTGAAACTATGCAACTCGTTATAGTCCATTCGTGGTTGCTTCCCACTTTTCTGAAGCCCTGCTACAGCTCTACTTTCAGGAGATTCTTCCGTCTCCTAAGCTTCACCAAAACTAGAAAATTTTAGAAAAAGAACCGCATTCGTCAGTTCAATAACGTTTTGCATTATAATTATTTCTTACTAGGCATTACCAACACAACTATTATCGCCCTGTTTTTATATAAATCACAAATTTAATATATTATATATATAATTTTAGTCGAAGTTCAATTTGATCAAAAATAAGATACTGGGCTAGTATCTGGCAAAGTTCATTTGTTGAGTAAAGAGATTCGGGCGGTTCTTAACACCGAGGTCTTGAGAGCCGATGAGGGTGATTGAAGTGAATATGGAGCGGCGCCGGAATGAAGGGGCGGGGAAAACGGGAGATCCCCGAGAAAACCCGCCGACCAACGGCATCGTCCGCCACGATTCCCACTTGCGAAAATCCGGAGTGACCCGGCCGGGGATTGAACCCGGTTCGCCGTGGTAGGATTTTATGTCAAGAGAAGTATAAAAAGTTCTGATACACTACCTACTTAGGAAAGAACCAAAAAATGATACATATGAGGATTTTAAAAAAGTTTGATTCAAAAAGTGTGAAGGAACCGTGAACATGCTATACACGAAATTAGATGTTTGGCCCAATACAGGAGAGTCTCCGAAGCGACTGTGGATGTGGCTGGCTGTGCAGAGGTGGACGACGCGACCCCTCGTCAGGCCTGCAGGTGCAAAAGGGAGGGGTACATCTCACGCCAACCCTCTCGCAGCATCCCAGGAGGGCTCCGCGTTAGGATGAGGGGGCAGGGGGTGTAGGCGAGGGAAAGGGCCCGGCCTAGTCGGTCTGCCCGGGGAGGGAAGTAGATGGGGAGAGGCTCCGAAATGAAACAGATAAATAATTTTCCCCGAGTCAGCGTGCCGGGTCCGCAGCGGGGAGCACACGGCTTCATTTGCGGGGTAGTCGTTTGGGGAGGGTGCGCTCTGCCGAGTTTCGTGATTCATGCAACTCCGCGGGTTTAAGGGAATAAAGGGGAGCGGTATGCTGGTGTGGTGGTTGTGGAGGAGCTTGGAGGTTCTGCTGGCCAGGGTTGGTTCCTCCGTGATTCATGGCAGAGACACAGACGGGTATTCAACTCTCGTGCCCCTCTTACATGTTACATCCGAAAAACTACAGTATGTAAACTTAGAATTATCGGTACCAACCTACGCTATAACTTCGTCTCCTTCAAAGGGCTGCAGTGGTGTAGTGGTTAGACTACTTGCCTCCCACCGTGGCGAGCCGGATCTCCGCATGAGGGAATAGTGCCGGACGATGTCATAATCGGCGGGTTTTCTCGGCGATCTCCTGTTTCCTCCACCCGTGAACGTTGTCTTGATGAACTGCCTTGGATAAACGACAGGTACAAAATGGGATGTACCTCATGAGTAGAATAATTCAGAAATTTGTTTATTGGGATATACTATAATTTAAAATCAAATGGGAATGAATTAAAATAGGTCCCGAAAAAAAGTGAATTTAGATTGTTATAAATCGAGTCGGGCTGGATGTTGAGCCGGAACCTTCAACGGTTTGACATTCTTGTCACATGAACGCGATGTGTTGTCTATTATCACTGATGGCGAGAACCCTGGATAACATGAGGAAGAGTAGCCTAACAAAACGCTTTTCAAAATTTCTATAAACAATAGTGTAAATTTTTGTGAAGTTATTTCTGAACATGTACAATTAAATATGATTCATTGCAAACGGAAACAGTCTGCTAGGATTCAGAAACTGAGTACCTAAAGAGTCAGTAATAATCTATCGAACCGGGGCTTGAAAACACAGTTCCTAGAGCCTCGCACAGCCACTGAGAGAGGCAGTACTTCCACATAAATGGAACCACCATGCTATTTCATCTCTATGAGTTTATCTATTCTGTGGCGGAAAAGTAACCTCCGGCTATTTATTTAAACGTAATCAATTAGCTGCTAAAGATCCTGGCCTCATATAACACGACCTGCATTGCTGGGTTAAAGCGCCCACCACATCGCTTGTGTTTTTATGTACACTTTAAAAGAATGTGGAAATACAGTTCAGAAGAACACGTTCATCAGATGACACTGCAGTTCACCTTTCAAGGCAACTTAACTACTGCAAAAATTCTGAATACGTTCAACATCGCTAAGAACTGCCTTTTCAAATAGTACTTTTGTGAAGAAATTCGCCATCCTTCGGTAACAAGGTTAAAGGTCGTGCAGAAATTCCGTCAATTAAAGAATTAAGTCGCTTCTCGAAGCTATTACTGTGTTTGAGTTGGAGAAGCGCGGGAGTGATAGACTCAACACGGACACAAGTATCAAGTGCATCATCGCCGCTTCGTGCAAGGCTCTGAACTGGCGTGCAGTAATCTCGTCTTGTTGCGTATACCTATGGGTCTTCAAGGCGTGACCTCATTATTTAATTAATGGGAAGTCTGTAGCCAAGTTCAATCCATGATCCTATTGTAGATTTGCTCGTGTCCTAGTAGTACGTTTTAAGATGCATCAATCTGAAAAGGCCGTTTGTAACAACACTGGAGGATTCCAAAACAATATTTATAGCATGCATGAAACCTTGAAAGTACCATACCATTATCGTCTGTGGTAGTTCATTTTTAGGCAAACATATCTGGTGACACGTAGAATGGTTTCATCAAAGAAACTCGTGTTTCAAACATGGTGCAGTGGGTGCTCAAGCGCCGGATAGTGAAGCGCGACAAAATTGTTGCCTTGCGCTGAAAATTGTTTAGGCACTCGACAAGAGCACGAGTATCGCCTCAGAAACGTGAGCCAACGCAACTTCCGGTCCGGAGCGGTCGCCCCACATTACGTATTCCACGTCCGCCGCATAGCGCCGCTCTCATAGCGCCGCCGCGCGGACAAAAGAGCGGTAAAACTTGCCGCGGCTACGAGCACGAGCTCGACAAAAGAGCATCGTTGAGGGGCGGACGTGGGAAAACGCGCCGAAATTTATAACCGATATAAAACAAAATTTCCCGTGGCGCTCCGCGTCCCCCGGCGTGTCTCCCCTCTGGACGACGGGAGAGCGACTGTATATCAGCGAGGCCTTCCTCAGTCGTCGGGCCGAACGAGGTAAAGGCAGGAGGTCCTCCTGTTAGCTCCCCACACGGTCGGCCTTCTTCGTCCGGAATAAACCCCGGTGGACATTCGGACCGCCGAATCCTCTGGAATCTTATCGGTTTATTGCCCCCGCGACATCTTCATTACGCCGTGGAGATTTAGGGCGTCTGGGGGAAGAAGCGAAAGCAGCGATGCAGAGGAAAGAGAAGAATCCATACGGCGGGCCCCCATTCCTCCAGGTCCAGGTCTCTCTCCACGAGGTGTGTCTGGGACGTCCCGAACGAAATGTATACGGCACCTAAATTAAAACTTTAACTGGACGAGATCGTAAAGAAGAGTCGGGTCGACGTCTCGACAACAGTTCCCAACCGTCTCGAGAACGCAGCGAGGCGGTGCTGGAGTTGGGGAGGGGCGGCTGCTTGAGTTACGTCCAAGCCGGGTTCGGACGCCCCTCTGAACGCACCGGGTGAATAAATTTCGACGGCGGGCGTAATGGCCATCGAGGCGGGGGGATTACGCTCGGAAATTGAATCATTCGTTAATAGAAGGACGTAATTACTAATGGAATTCTCAAAAATAAATTTTTCACGGCCGGAGAAATTTATTTTGTTCTAGTTACATCATCGCTGTCGGCGATGACGGCCGATCCGGGTGTATATTTACAGCGGTGCGTCGCCCGGTCGATATTAATAATTAGGAATGCTAATAACGTTTTCTTCTTGCGTCATAAAAAGTTGTACCCTTATTTGTGGGACCACTTTTACTGGAACGAACTGTCGCTCGTTTCTCACGGCACGTTTCAATAGGAATGGCGGGAATGAAATGTTTTTATGTTATGAATAGCAATATATAGCTGTAGTATTAAACATGTAGAGATGGGCCGCAGCATTTGAATGGATTTTTGTAGGTGACATCGTTGTTACATTTTGTTACGTGAACTTAACCAGTCACAAGATCACAATTAATCAGATTTATTCACAATATGCATATATATATATATAATACGCTTAATAAAAATATAATAACACCCTTCGTAAAATGTCTTCTTTGTAGAGATACAAGAGCTGTATTTGCATACAAGAAATATTTTTTTATAATGATCAGGAATCAATTCACGAAGCAAAAATTACAAACTATCATACTATTGCATCTTTGAAAAAAAGGGGGGGGGGGGCTGGATTTTACTTTTAAGGTTCTTTCGAATGCAAAGTCTTTTGTCTTTTATATTACTTTCGTACGTTAGACAAGATCATGTGATCATGCTGTTACTTATCTTTCCCGTGCCCAAAAGCTTTTTTTTTTTTAACTAATCAAAGAGGCTGTAACGATTATTTGCACATTAGTTTCTGTGCCAGTATCTTTCATCCCCACGCAAACGTTCATAAAAATATATTCTGCAGTTAAGAAACTCCAACTATGCAACTGATATATCATCTTCAGACTTCATGTCATTTTGAAGTGCAGTTATTCTCTGAATTACTAACAAAAGTAATTCTCAGGAGGTGATAATATTATTTTCTTGCCCAAATTCATAGCAATCCATATACGATTTATGAAAGATAATAAAATTCTGGAAGATGAAGTGGTCGTGTGTTACAGTGCTTACAGATATAACGTTATCGACACTGTTTAGAGTCTAAGCGAAGAGAATTTATTTTACTGTACACAATTCAAATCTTCTTCATATATTCTATCTTATTTTTTCATTAAATTTTTTTTCGAAAGCATAACAAAAGTGATTTTATTTTCACGTCTCAACAATATAAGTTTAAAATCAATTTAAAGTGGATAATAACAAACGTATTTATTGCAATGTATACAAGGAAAATATTTGTAATTCTAGTTTCCAATTTTTTTGTAGAAGATAAAAAAATTTACCGTGTAATAAATTTTGTTCTAAAAATGTTTAAAAAAAAAAAACATTGAAAGTAAATAGGAGACGTCAAACTATATAGTTTTAATATCTCGTCCATTTTTAAATTTCCGTTAAAATATATGTGATTATTATTACATATCAATATTAAATTGAATAAGGCCTTTAATTGAATATAGTATACACCAACTTGTAACATTTTTGCGTTTATTGACAGATGTTTTATTCTTTTAAAGGAACTTCCAAAATTGCTCAGTTCCCTGTCAGTACTTTACACTCGCATTTTCTTTACTACTGCGTGTTCATCGTCCCTATTTTATGGTTTCTCCTTAGTTCTTAGCCGTAATAATAATTTCCTTATTTTTTTCATCGCAGGTAAAGGGAATGTTGGTATTATTGCCCTCCCTACAAAACTTGGCAATTCACCTCATGAAAATTCGAAGTCAAGTAAAATAAAACACTTGTAAGTAACAATCAAAGAGCACAATCATGAAATATTTACCTACAGATAATAGTCTACTATAGGTACCTTGTTTCACTGTCTGTCAACGTGTGAACTAATTCCCCTGCTTGCGTGCTAGTAAACCTGCTATTTCTCGTTCACTATTTCACATACTGCATACATATAACATTACCGACGAAGCATAAAACTCGCTATTACATATTCAAAATATTTAACTTAATTTTAAAATTCAGGCATGACGGTATCGTTAATACGCAATGCCATATGGTAATCATTTTAATACTCGGTACATCAATTAATATTGAAAGTCACTAATTACAAAGTTGTCTTGACTGTCACGGAGTAGGAAGAAAAACACTCCTACACAAAGGATGTTGAAATGTAGCCTACACGTTGAATTAACTAATCAGAGTTTTATTTTAATGACCACTTCCAGAAACATTGAATTATAATACGTTCGAATAAAGTAGCGCAAATTAATCACGCCTTGTCGAACGTATCTAAAACTCTTGATAACATTAATGATGTAGGGTAAATAAGATTTCTTAAACCTAAGTGTACCTATTCAAAATAATGTATCAAAGAAGGTTATTATTCATATAACTACAAAAACCTATTAGTGCGTTTTACAAACATTGTTAACAAAATCAGTTCAAATACTCAGCCTTCCAACTACTTTGGAAGTAACAGCTCTAGTCAAGTGTACCTACCATGCCAAACGAAAATAAATTCATATTATCACAGCTACCCTAACAAGCTGGGTACTGACGAAAATTAATAGTACTTCTAAAGACAGTTCACGGTAAGGTGAGGGCCACTGTGGCTGAATGGTTAGCCTGCTCGCCTCCCGGCCGGGCCGCTCCGGATTTTCGCATGTAGGAATCGGGCCGGACGATGTCGTTGGTTGGCGGGTTTTCTCGGGAATATCCCGTTTTCCCCACCCCTTCATTCCGGCACTGCTCCACACTACCCCAATCACCTTCATCGGCTCTCGATAACTCAATTTTAAGAGCCGTCCAAATCTCTTCACTCACTTACGGTAAAGTGAGCACTTTGATAAAACCAACAGTAAAAAAATCACTGCACAAAACTACATTTTATATGAGTCAGTACTGTTATGTTTTCATGATTTTTACCAGTGTCTATGAAATGTTTATGTTAATGTGAGGGAAGAACTGAACTCTACAAAGTGTTACCACGTATTATATAGTTTTTGTTGGCGTAATTGTCCCAAATACCGTGCCGCCGGGAGGGAATATCCGCTGGCTCTCCTGTGCTATGTTTTGTAAACTGTTATTGTTGCAATGTGTTTTTGTATTCTTCGCCTGGCCTGCACTCTAAGAAATTATTCGGAAATTTACCATACCAGTATATACGCTTAGTGAGAAAGCACGAATGGTAATGTTTCCCCCTACACATTCATTGTAGAGTTCCTACATTTGCTCAGGAAACAGTAAAATGCCAAAGGAAGCTCCCCACTTTGTATAGTAGCGCTGCTAGACATTCCCATATCTGAAACTTGATGTGTGGTATTATTACCACACATTGTATAGGTTAAAAACTCGGTTATAGTCTAAGAAGTTTTCCAGAGAAATGTTTACAGTGTGGAAACCGATACGTCGCTGCAGTTCGCTCGGCTTGTCCGCCTTTTCTGAATCATAACTGAACGCATAACTGGCGCGTAGGATCCTAGTTAAGTTGGCAGTGAATTAAGAAAAATAGTTCTTAAGAACTGGCCTTCTTTAGTCTATTCGTGCTTTCTCCATACTGTTTTAATCAAACGTTTGAAAAAACGCTTTCGTATGGCGTGTTTGGTGGTTTTATATGTCATATATCACATGCGTTTAATTCTTTTGTTAGCATAATATTGTATTATTTTTTATCAATTTGATATTTTAATTACATATCATGTGTAAATTATAATATTTCGTTTATAATTAACATGAATAAAATCAGGGAGAAAATAGCTGTGTTGGTTATGCCGAGAAAGAAATAGTTCTTATGTAACTATTAAAATGAGTGCACACAAATACGGTGCACTGGCCCTTTCGTCTAATTTTCTAGACTTTATTATGCTTTGTTTGCACGAAGAGGAGAAATATATTGAAAGCAGAACTTTAGCAGGTCTTCAGCCACTATAATGAGTTATTAATATAATTTATGAATGTACTCATCCGATTACGGATTGGCATATTAGTTACACATTTATATTACTAACCGTTGAGCGCGTATTTACTGGGATAAATAAAGTGATCAGGCCCATAGCAGTGTTAATTTTACACGTAGTGGGAAAATACAATATGATAAGTAAAGTATATCGAAAACTTGGCTTCTGTATCATAACGAAAGGCGAATTTGGATGTTAAGTGTACACGCATGTGCTGCTTACACTACCCCCCCCCCCCCCCCCCCGCCGAAAGGTATGTCAGAATACACCCCGAAAACAGGGTGCGATCTGATCGAACACAGAAGAGCGGTTTTAAAAAAAAAAGACATCCACATTGATAATTTGAGCTGGATTGGATTACGGTGAGCCGCGGCAGAAGCGTTAAGTCCCTCTCTCGAATAAGCAACAGGTGGTTTGCGATTCGAGAGACACAAAATGGCCTCTGCTAGTGGGGAGAACAAGCACATTTGTATTGTGACTTTCTCGTACGAGTTTCGTGTCGCGCGGCTGGCTGCTGCTGTTGCGGAAAATCTATTAATGCCCGACCTCGCTATCGAAAAGACGTTAAGCCCAACCTTCCTCTACCGGAAGTTGTAGACCTAAATGTGTTGTCTGTGAACCACTTGATTTCAGCAGCGTTCGCTCTGTAAACTGCACGTTAAGGACTACTTATTCGTGGGTACAGTAATTAACCAACTGAAATAATGTTCCGATACTTTTCACTTTATAAATATTTTTCCCTCCCCGTTCTCACCACGCAGACTTCTGTTATTCAGAAACGCTTATTTGAGACGGGGCAAGTTGCTTAAGAGAAGCAGGAATTCGGGGAAAAAAATTGATCATGGTCTATAATTAGAACCCTTCGCAGCATTCTCCTGGAGTGGTTTTGCCAAACCATGGGAAACAGAAATAGGGGTGGCTTGACCGGGAAACAAACTCAGGTGGTCCCGAAAGCGAGTATAGTGGTTTCCCACTGCGCCACCTCACGCGCTATTTTCAGTAGAGAAATTACATATAATATATATCATATTACTGAAAGTATTAAGCCGTAACGCGATACGAACATCTCGTGATTCCCCATGGTTACCAGCAGCACTTCGAAATGACTTCGCTCCAGTTCAGGTCACTTTGTGTACAGACGATGATATCTGATGTTCGTACTGTCTAGCAGGCACAAAGTGTTTCCGTGTAGGTGAAGTCGTTAAGGACAATCACTAGTAAAGGTTGTTCACGATCAAATGAGCACTTTTGAGAACAACCTCAGTAAAAAGTCACTATCCCTATCTGCATATATTTTAACGGGCGAGCTGAGTGGCATGCGCCCAGTAAAGTTGGTAACGATTAATGGATAGTAGTTACATATCTTAACATCTAATAAAATGTGTCAGGTAACCATTGTGATAACTTGAATTATTTATTTCACTATCTGATTTTTTTAATGCATCGAAGTGTAAAAATGGGCAGATTTGCAAAACACTTTCTTTCGTAATAATTTCACAGTTTCACCTGACCGACGCATGAATAAAGCGACGAGGCCTAGCACAATGCAAATTTTGCATAAGGCGGAAGAATACACAATGTGCATACAAGTAGATCCTAAGCAGGGCTTTCAAAAGTGCTCATTTTACTGTGAACAACCTATAAGAGTTTTAAACGTCTTGAAAGTCACGTCTGGCCATAAAGATAGGGTGACCAGACGTATCGCAGGATAGTCCTTTTTTTTTTGAGTGTAATCCTGCAGGATGTGAGAGGCCGAAGAATATCATGGAATGTACTTGTTTAAACAAGTGTCCTGTGAAAAGGCCTGGCTTTTAGACAAAAACGACTATCGATATTTTATCTTGTGTGTTTGTAGTGATGTTATCAATGGCGTATATTTTATTGTTTGAAAACACAGATAATAACCGTATTGTAACGTCAATACTTATAAGAATAAGTTTTCGAAGTATAACTTATTCCGAAAAAAATCTGAGTGCCTCAAACCATAAGGTATGGAGATTGTAAAATGGGGACTATAAACTGCCAGCTCTATAGTTCGATGTTCACATTATAACGTTCGTCTTTGCAATTTTTTATTCTGTGGCTGTGAAATTTTTTTGCTTATGTACGAATTCACTAGTAAAGTTCGTTACATTTGTGGAGAAAGATGCCGAAAGTTGACAGAAAATATTTATTTGAATGTGGGCTGCACGGGTTTAATGTTAACACGAGTACAAAACGCGTGAGACACATTACGTAATTAGGAAACCACGAAGCACCCTCATACATGGTGTGATTTTTCAAATGTTTGATTCAAAAAGTGTGAAGAAACCACGAATAACCTATACCAGAATTTCTTGCAAATTACATTTTGGATATTATTACAAGCGATGAAAGCCAATTTAACCTAATTGCCTTCCATTTATGGTAACTGCACAGGATAGCGCTACAGATGCTCTTTTTAACAGTTTTCACTATTTGTTCCTCCTTTTGAATACATTAAATTTAAGTAAAAAGTGGCGGCTGTGGATAATAGTTTTTTCTCTTTCAGGGGGAAAAAAAATGTGTTCCCAGACCGTTTACATACTCAGATGCTCGTATAACAGCAAACACAGATTTTGCAGATTATATTTGCCTAGGGAGTAAGTGTGCTTCAACATGCAGAGTTTTTTGAACTCGTTTCGTTTACGAGTTGCTCAAACAACCGCATGACCTAAACGTGCCTAAATTACTGTTATTAGAAAAAATAAATAAAACATGAAACGTTGCGAGACAGCCTTGCGAGCCACCCACGTAGGCACAAACAGTACGTGGCCTCGCCGACTGCGAATAGCTAGAACGTGTTTGTGTATTTACCCTTATAGAACGCGGGGGCCGTGCTGAACAGAGCAGCTGATAAGGAATCTCTGGGAGGTCCACGTGGGGCAACCTTAGGCGGAATTTCCACCGCCTACCCGTAGGAAATCTTGGGGGTGGGATTCCCTTCCTCTTCCCTCCCCCACCCATCGAAGTTTTTTTGATTGTCCCCACCCACGCACACACGAACCCCCGCCTCCTCGATCCATAAATTACTTGCGCGTGCGTTTGTCGACGCGTTTTAGTCACGTTCGTGGCCACCACGAACGTGCCACGTCTGAGGCACGTGTGTGCTTCCCCCCCCCCCTTAACTAAACAATTCACCCCTCCCTCTCTTTCGCTACTGTTGCAACACAGCGAAATCCGCGCAGTCCATTCACAGTTACAGTCTATTCCCGGTTTCTTCAGTCTTTTTTAGTCAAACATTTGAAAAATCACCCCTTGTAGGCATATGACGTGCTTGGATATTTTCTAAATACGTGTTAACATAAAAGTGCCATATTTTTGGTTAAATTGAACTTTTATTTACATTTCATCCATAAAGTAAAATATTATTTCACAAGTAATATGAATCAAAACAGGGAGAAAATAGGCTTGTTGGTAACGCCCAGTAATAAATCGTTATTATGCAAACTATAATCACACTGAATGCGCACGAATGCGGTGCGCTGTTCCTTTGGTGTGATTTCCTAGACTCGGTTTAGCTTCGTGTATATGAGGCGGAGGAATATCCTGGAAGTAGAACTTCAGCACGGTTTCAGAAAAGTTTTAATTAACCGCGAAGGGACGATACTTCCTAATTTTCTGAAGCCCTGCTAAAGTTCTACTGCCAGGATAATCCTCTGCCTCATGATGACAAAGGTCAAAAGGACTTGGTCGCGTTCGTGCGCACTCAGCGTAATAGTTTTTTTGCATAACAACTATTTATTACTAATATTACCTACACGCCTATTTTCCCACTGTTTTAATCATATAAATTATTAATTAAATATTTAATTTATAGATAAAATACAAATTAAAATTCAATTTAACCAAAAAATATGGTAGTTTTATGTTAATAAAATTATAAAATACTTGAGATACATGGCAATTTTAGGAAATAACCAAGCACTTCATGGAAGAGGTGTTTTATCAAAGGTTTGATTTATAAAATGTGAAGAAACCGGCAATAGACTATATCTGTGAAACATCATTAACTGATGTTGCTTTTAATGTAATATACTCATAAGCTATTAATGTTAATGTAACATTAATTTCATATTTTTGTAACAACATTACCGCCTTACTGTTCTGTCAACATTTAAGAGGTGTCTATGTTGTGGCAAAACAAATTTTGTGTTGAATTGATGTTACCATTTATGTAACAGATTCCTTGTATTTTTTGAAGAAAAAAGCCCATTCCAACGCAAAATAAATTAAGTACGATTATTTTGTCAAAAAGAAATATTACCGACGGAAAAAAATTACGGGTGGGAGGAGAATCGAACCCGAGCGCCTTGAATGGTTAACGTTCTTTATTCCACCAAACCTGACGTCCTACCAACTACTCTATGTTAAGGAAACCGCCTTCCTGGAGCAATTTTGCGCTTTTGAGACTAAAAAGCGCCGGGGCTGTAAGTACTACATTGGATGCGCTGCAAGTGCGCCATCGTCTTTACGGGCAGGGCTCTGAACTGGCTCACAGTGTTCTCGTCGTATGCGTGTACCCGTGAGACTTTCAATTGTGACCCTGTTATTTTATTGTTTGAAGGTTTGTAGCAAGGTTCATTGCATGCCCCTCGATTACCTCTGTGTGTATATAACGCGTATATTTTGATATACGACGCTGTGAAGAAACTTTTTTTTTCTTTTGCTTTGTTGGAGTGCTTCGAATTTATGTTTCTAATGTGCGTAACGTCTTTAAAGTAGTCGATAGGCATAGTCTGAAGCGTGTGTTTTTTTGTATACCAACACAGTGGACGGAAGTTTAATATTTAGTTTAAAAAACGTGGATTTGAAACCCTCTGCATCGCAGTTCGAGTGCGTAGCAGGCGGACCCCCGTAACATATCTGACTGTGTTACGCATTGTGGGTATTCATTACAACATAACGACAAACTACACTTCTCTTTTATGTTACATGGAAATATTTATGCTCTATAAGTATATGCATAATTGGAACACGTTAACTGCTTTGAAAAAGAGTTGAGAGCTCGTATGAGATACGTTTAGTTTCTCGTACTATTCTTTAAAATTCAAATACTGTGGTTTCATTATATCAAATTATTGATGTTCACTTCTATCCGCCATTTTACAACGCCACATTAGTGTAAATTTGTGTTGGTTGGACATTTCTTTAATGTTGCAGTAACACATCTTTTGGTTGCAGCAACATTATTTAGAGGTTTTATTATCATTAACACTTCAATAGTATATTTGCATTATAGTAATATAAGACTTTATAAATGGTTTACGTTATCAAGTTTGTCAAAATATTATTAATTTTACTACAACATAAACGTTTAAAGAAATGCCTCAATGGTAATTTTTTCGTTGCAAGAACATTAGACTTTCTGTCTACGTGAGCAATACGGTAATTTTACAATATACACTATAATTTTTTTTCTGGTAAACTTCGTAAAGTCATGGAAATTTTTAACCTATACATTGTATAGAAATAATACCACATGTCAGACTGCAAATATAGGAATGTTGAGCATTTTTACTAAACATGATTGGGGACTTCCCTACGCAGTTGACTGTTTTGTGAGCGAATGTAGGAACGGTACCATGGATGTATGGTAAAATAGTTTACCATCCTCACTTTCTAACTATTCGTATACACTGATATGGTAATTTAACAATAATTTCTTAGAGTTTATATAAAGAGAATATATATATATATATATATATACACACTGTAAATGTATACATACATACAATTATATTGTTGTGTAACTAGAAACTGGCGCCAAACGTCGCACGCGAAACCCGTAATGTGTACTTCTCTGCGAGAACACACAAGCTATCGTTGGTAACTTTTGGACGTTTCTCTTCTGCGACAAATCCGACCTCGAATCAGCTCTTGGAGTCGAACCCGAACTGCAGCTGTGAGATCATATCGCTATAAGTGCCTGAATCCATGACAAAATAATTTGTTTACATAGACATGTAAAAAATTCGGTGTGATTTATACTAGTTACACACTTAAAATACTATTGGATAGAGGCAGTATATAACATGGCGTTTCCGTGCCAAAGCTGTACTATGGCATACGGTATATAACATGAAACTTATTTATATTAAAATACAATACTTACTTTCAGAATTCTAATATAATAGCTCTAACAGAAAATTGCATTTTTATTATTTACGGGCAGACAGTAATATTAGCACAGGAAAGTGTTAAATTGTACATTTGTAATGCCATGAAAATGTATATGATAATTTTTCCTAAGGAGCAACCAAAGTAAATTTCTATCACCAAAGTATGTGACTCGGATGAAATAGTGTATTCTTGAAGGCGAATTCGTTTTTATCAGTCATGTTGGCTTTTGCTTGTTTAGCTTGTATCTAATTCACTATAAATAAGGAAAATTATCAGAATCTGAAGCTGCAATTAAGAAATATTTCTAACGACTGGAAAAACACATGGTAGAACATTCTCTGGCAAGTAAATGTCTAATTTCTCGCCAGAATACAATTAAACATTTTTTAAGTGTATTTTATACTGGTAAAAAAAAATTAACTTCTTGGGATGTAGAACTTGAATTTAACGGTTAAGACCGCGGAACAGGAAAATAAGGTCTGGACACTCCCCAAAAAAGTTTTTCCTTTTACTGTCGCTGGTATTGTCTCGAACCGTTGGAGCTCTACCGCTCGTCCAAGTGGACGACCGGAAAAGCTAAACATAAATAGTAAAACTGTCACTAGTATTCAGGACTTCAACCAAACGCGTTAGCAAAATGTTTTTACTTAATAGCGGTATAACTGTTCAATCGTGAACTTGCTGGGGCCGCGGTGGCTGAGCGGTTAGACTGCTCGTCTTACAACATGGCGAACCGGGTTTAATCCCGGGCCGGGTCACCCCCCGGATTTTCGCAAATGTCGAACAATGCCGCCAGGTCGGCGGGTTTCCTGGGGATCTCCATTTTCCCTCGCCCTTGCATTTAGGCGCTGCTCCATTCTCACCTCATTTCACTCTCATCGGCTCTCAAGACCTCGTTGTTAAGAAACGCCCAAACCTCTGAACTCAACAGATGAACTTTACCAGATACTAGCCGAGCCAGTGGTGAATACTCAGCGATGTGGCCTAGCGAATGCAGTTCATGATCCGCGTATGAAACATTCATACAGCTGATCAACGACTGAAGGAAACGTGCACCAATGTCCTATTTAGATTTTGTACTATATTTTTTCTGTAATTTCTTTCAGTTACTTTAGGCGTTTCCCTAGTCGTCATATTAAAACTTTCATACTGCATCTACGAGTTACTTTAATCATAGACTACGTGAATGCCCTAAGTCTACACTTCTCAATTTTCTCACAAATATTAAAAGCGTTTAATCTGTTTTTCACAAGGGTTTAACATTTTTTTTAAAGTAAAATTTATCCGGTAGTACTAATCGGCAAAAATTACATCATCGTCCAAATGTGTCACATGTGGGTTATCCCTGTGATATTGTGAATAATAAAAAAGTCACTTTCATTTAAACAAAAAAAGGTAACATCTCATCCCTCCCCGTAATTTCCTTTCATACAATATTGTGAACATCACGTGGCAAAACGGCTCTACTAAAAACGAAATCATTACTCTACCTTTGATCAGAAGAGAACTGGTGTTACTCGGTAGAGCATGAATGAGAAATTGCGAGCAAAATGTCGCAGTGAAAAGTGATGCATTAAATTATTAATCCAGGTAATAAGTAGCCAAGCCTTTTTCTCACACACGCACACATATAGTCGGGCAAACTGATTATCACACCAGTGTTGCTATCAAAGGCGATTCAACTACTATCCAAGAACTTTGAAAACCTGTTAAAAAATATTAGAGTAGGTGGTTTGAGAGATTGTGCTAGAATTTCGTTTCCTACTTTGGATGAAAACCTGTCTCTCATCCATAATCAAAGATTGAAAAAGAAATAATCAGTCACAATTTATTTACTGAAAAATAGTAGGAGATGACACGTTAAAATATTTTCCAGCAAAATTTATAATATTCATATTCGGTATAACGTATCAAAAATACGAGTGTAGAAGTAATTTAATACAAACCTGAGAGACATTTTCATAAATTTGACTTTTAAACAAGGGAGTGCCTTATTTTGTGAATTGATATATTACTATTACTCTTTACTTGTACGACAAGTGTTCGGAACTGGTGCATAAACACTTATGAAACAAAGAAATAATTACCATGTTTTTTTAATCATCACATTTTTTATGACGCTGTTTGTTTGTAGGCATTTAGGTATTTTGACCGACGCATTTCTGGCACTAGATTTAACACCTCGTCATATTATGTAATTTCACTTCAGAAATAATACATACATCTTTGCAATGTCAGATAGGGCAGAATTAGGCAAAGAAGATTTTCTCAATGCTCCGTCCGTGTGGAATGATGCTCAAAGAAAAATATATAAACCACTTAGAAGATTAATTCTTTTATTTAATTTTATACACTTTACACATCGATCAAAATTACACCGCGTCGAACCACTTACAACAATTTTTATTCAACCTAATATTCGGTAAGATGGACTTTATTTGAATTCCAGAACAAATTCCCTTTTAGCACTTTCTTTCCCGAGTGGGAATACCATAGTGTGCCCCAAAAACTTGCATTTACGTGCAACGAAGAATATTTGAAGAAATTGCTATGGACAATAAAAGTTTTTCCCTTCTAACAATGCTAAACACGTAATTAAAACTATATTTCTTTAGAGATCTGCTAGTCATATGCGCTGTAAAGCAAGTTACTGCCGCATTTGATGAAGACCAGCTTATGTACGAGCAGAAACTACCCCAGATATAATTATTTTTAAGATAGCAAGGTTTTGTAACTGAAAATGCCATATGAAACATGAAAAAAAATGTAGTTATGTTAAATTAAAACGGACTAAAATGTAAAAATTGCAATAATTCAATAAAATGAAGAAACTGTTGAGGAATACTATGCATATAATATAAAGCTACTGAACCTGGTGTTCACGGATATTTGAGCACTTTTGAAATCAACCTTTAAAAAATGTCACTGCCCCAACCTGCATAGACTTCAACGGGGACAATGACTTAAATGCACCCAGTAAAGTTAGCAACGATGAAGGGATGTCTTGACGTTCAATTATAAATGTTAGGTATGCATTTATGAATACGGTAAAATGTATTTTGCGTTATACAGTATATTTTTTCAATGCATATAAAGTGTGAATAATTTAACAAATTTGTAACTATTAAACGTTCTAATAATTTTACAATTTCTCTTGAATGAGGCATGAATAAAGTGGTGAGGCACTCGGCAATGCTAATTTCACATATAGTGAAAGAATACACAATACGCCTAAAAGTAGATCTTAAGCAGTGCTTTCAAAAGTGCTCAGATTACCGTTAATAGCCCATAGAGAAGGATATACTGTGACTAAACATATCTCCCAGCAGAAAAGAAACAACCCGAGTCACATGATTAGACGCGTGTTAGGATAAGAGAATTGCCACTTACTTGATGGAAGTGGATAGTCCTGGGAACGCATTCCCAAATTGGATAATAATGGGGCATAAAAGCACGACAACTATTCTGCCATGGGAGTAAAGAAGATTCAGGATAAGGTAGATTGCCATTTACGTTGTTAAGCGGGGGTGGGAATTATTATTTTGGAAATTAGGAGTCACAAAAATAGGTTGGTTTCTCCTTATTCGGGGTGTGGTTTTATTTTACCATTTTGCTTTGGACAGGATTTCCACTAGTCGCTTTTGTAAAACTGGAGAACCTTGCAAATGAATACTGATTAAACAGCGCATCTGTCACTTCTTTGCCTCCATGTACAATAAAATATACAGGATTAATTAGCCTATCACCAAAGGAACCAAATTTGGCCTAATTTACACAAAAAAAATTGCTTGGAAACCCTTTCTTTGTACCGATGCACAGAAACAGAATCGCAATATTGAATCATGACTTTGTATAATACAGTTTGTCAATTTGTATTTTCAAAAAATAATTTTTAAAAACATTTTGGATAGCTTACAAATTTAATTGTTGGATAAGATTTAAATGTTTGGTGTTTGAAAAATTTTATTGGGAATTATTAGCTTTATCCATCCATTTTTTTCAACGTGTACATACATGTGTGCCACCGCCGATTAGTCTAATTTGATTGATGTGTAGCTCATTACTTATTATTATATCTCCGAAATTTCAGTTAAGGTCTACCAGTTATAGCTAGTTTTATGACGTTTTTAATAAATACATCACCCGAAATCCAAGGATAAATGTGAAGATTAAAAAATAAAATTCTAAATGAAGTCTTTTGTCTTATTACGAGGAGGAAAACACAAGTCACGGGTTCTAATATTACTTTTGTTATTTATTTATTTTTTATTCTTAACAAAAGAATTGCAATTGTCAGATAGTGGGCGACTTGTTGAATGTGTAGCAGCCACTATTTCTACTTGCGGTTTCAAGGCCAAATTCAGGTATTCAGAAATTACGTAGAGTTATATTTATGAATAAATTCAAAATGTAAGCATTTGTTTCCTTGATTTTAATAATTCGCTAAGTATGGAAGTGATAGTAGTATTTTCTTAGGCTGCTATTCTAATACAATTTAACTTGTTTTAAAAAGTGTATAAAATGGAAAACTTCAAAATTAAGGATACCTATCAGTCGCTTCGAAACATAATCATCATGGAGATTGCGCAAATGAAACCGGTTTCCCACAGTACCATGCAATGCAGACAACGTATTCACTAACCCCGCCTTTAGGTAAGGCAAAGTTGGTCTTCATGGCTGGAGTGCTGAAGACTTTATTTACCCTCAGACGACGAGGATTCGTCTACCAACACTTACCGAGTGTTTGCAGTGAAATCCGGACTCAAACTGATTCGGTAGTTTCGTAAATTGTAATGTTATCTTCAAAGCGGAACAATTGTTACCGATAGCCTATTAAATGAATGAACCAGGAACCAAGGAATCGATGTTGTGCAGTTTACAGTAAATCGGTAAAAATAGCGATCAAATGAAATTTGCTCAGGTATCGTTCAGCTAAATTTAATTGATTTTGATCTAACAACTTTCTTTCCATCACAGTTAAATTTCACTGAATCGTAGTAACACCGTGTCTCTGGCGTAACAAATTTGCAGTGTGGATTTCATGAGAAAATATATTTTGAATTTAGTACACACGCCGTTTTCTCAGTTAGCAGAAACGTACGAGAAATGGAGCATGATCAAATGCCAATTAAATTTTAAAATGAAATTCGATTACGTTCTTGCAGAAAGGTGCTCTAGCGAACTACCCAATTACTTCGGCATGATAGAGCTACGACATGTCGCATAACTTTTCTGATGCAATGTGAATGAGTGCTACGCATGTGTGTACGTGTGTGAGAGGGAAGATGAGGGGGGGGGGGAGTATGTGTGTCACCTGCATAATTCTCGTCTGCAATCGCATGCATAGTTGAAAAAGATAACCGGCACTGAATATCCCCCTGCTCACAATCCAGGTCGTCACTGGGAAGCCGAGGGGATCCTCCCCAGCTGCTGTGAATAATTTAAGATATCGATTCTCCGCCCAAACTCTCATGTAGGACGCTGCCATGCCTCCTCGTTTTCGACGATTGCAATCATTACTTCCGCGCCCTGCCCCGTTCACGACGGACGTCGTGATCGGTGGGAGTGGAGAGGGGGGGGGGGTCGTCCTTTCCTCGTTCGTGACGAAATTGGCGTAATAAAGCGGCAAGCATTCTGTTTCATTCGAAATGTATGATAATCAAGAACCCTATACCTGGCCTAACGAAACGGGCCTATTTGGACTTTCTGGAACGACGTGCTGACAGAATACCAATTAAGAGACAGCCCATCAACTTGCAGGTCTTTCAGAACATCGTACGAATTAACAGCCTATGTTGACGAGTAATTACAGGGGGAAAAAAAAAAACTAACTAACTAACTATATATAAAATGTTAAAAAGGTTGTGTGTAAATTTGTTTGTATCCATATCTCTTATACAGTTCTACACTGTTCAACGGATCTTTACCTAATTTTGTAGACACACCCCTCTGTACTAAAGTTAAAAATCTACGAAAGGTCAAACTTGGCTCCGGCCGTCTATTGGGCTTCAAAAGGCCCCAAAACCCTAAGACGGGGTCGTGTATCTCAATTCTGCACCTCCCACTGATCTGGACAGAAATTGGCAGGGATACACTTCAGGATCCAACTTAAATGTCGTGTCGGCCAAAATGGGCATATGCCCCTGTTTGGGTCTGAAACCCTCTAAAACAGGTTCGTGAATATCCGGACCCCTATTGGGTGTGAAACCCTTAACGCAGGGTGGGTTGTCTCTTACTTTCCTCTTAAACCCGGGCAACGTCGGGTAGTTCTGGTAGTAGAGAAAAAAATACATAAAAATTGTAAGTAAACCCTTTTCCTGTGGTCATATGTTTTCATTTCCACGTTCAACTTCACAATCTTTCTCAGTGATATGTCACGTTCATTGCTGGTTTTTGTCTTCTTCGTAATTTTACTGTGGTTGTTGTTTCGTGTCGTTCTTTGTTTCCTCAGATAACGATTCATTAATGCCTGTATTTTACATACACGCGTTCTTTAGTGCTAGTTTTTTTCCACTCTGTGTTGTAACGATTATTTAATTTATATCTATTCTACTTCTGCCCGTATATTTTATCTCTATTCTGTACCATTTGCCAGGATTGATGGAGTTAATTTCTCGTTGTGTGTTTGTTCACGATTTTTAATTTTTTGTGTTATAGTTATTTGTAATTTTTAACTACTGAGTTACTAGTACCGAATTTTTTTTTTTGTCCCTGCGCAAGCAAAGGAATTTAATATTTCTGTTGTTTGGTTTCCACATAGATGCATTAGCGAAAATATTTTCTCACATTATGGAGTCGTGCGGATGTGCTCTTATTTTGATGTCGCCATTTGTATGTAATAGAAAAATCCCACTTAATTACTAACGCTAATTTAGTTCACTTACTTCCATCGAATTAAAAAAAAAAAGTGCGTATCATCTAAACTATTTTATAGTTCCGATATCGCTGTTCACAAAATTTTGTATCGACTGCTGATACCGTAACTTTAATAAAACATAATTGTTGTCCAAATGAGCAGCTAACGATGGGACAGTCCAAGCGAAGCGTAACTTCATTAAACTTGTATGAGCGTGTTCGTGTGATAAAGAGGTATCGCACGAAGAGTCGTAATCAGAAACTTGGTATCGTGTCGCAGCGAAACATTGGTCGCGCGTTGCAGGAGTGACGTTCACTACCACACCGCGCTCGGCAGTTGTGAGCGAACAGAAGCCGGACGTAAGAACGCACAGAGGATCAACAGTGAAGAAACCCGCGTTCCCTGTTCTCCTTGTAACCCGGCCGACCTCCCGTGGTACAATCTGTTGCTGCGCCGGGATGGGGTGCGGGAGGTCCTGGGTTCGAACCCCAGGCAGGGTATGGGGTGTTAGTTTAAGGTAAGTTAGTTTGTAAGCCGTACCCTGCAAGACTTCAGGCATAACACCGGGTGACGTTAATACGCACTTTCCAATCCAATACAATCCTTGTAACTCATTTCCGTGCGCTTAGGCGTGCGCACGGGGTGTCACGTCCTAATAACTGGAAAAATATTCTTACTTTTGTATTTTAATATCACATGGTTTATTTCATAAGATAAACTTGACATGCGAAGTGACTATCTATGTGTTCGTAATGCATAATGATTATTATTGGATTTCAAATATTCGACTTTTCAAACCTTAATATGGTTTCCATAGATTTAATCCGTAGCCTGAATTTTCTTATTTTCTCGAGATATTTACTCTACTCATTTTAAATATGTAAACTTTTTATGTCACATGTCTAAATAATCATTGAAGTTATATTTATTTATTTATTTATTTAACTTTTCGAATTTTATAAAAATCACACAATTGAGTTTTACAGAGATATTCTAAGGAATTTATAACGAAGTATGGACTTCTAATTAAAATATATTAGAGCACAACAAATACATAATATTTCAAAATAAAAAAATATCTGGGGAGAATTTACTGGGTCCCTACCTCATATGTGCCTATCGGCAAATCTCTTTGACACATCCTGTTGACGAAAGATGCGCACGTCTATGTTTCTGTACATGCGCTTCGGGTGGTAGGCAGAATCACCTCTATTAGCATACTAGGGCCGCAGGATAAGTATATACAATAGAAGTGAAATCGCGCGGCGGCTTCTTTGATGTTGGATCTGAATGCGCGCTGCTATGGGAACGCGCTTTTTCTTACTGCATGGTTACCACGTGATGAGGAATATACTAACTCTTATTAGCTGGGAAGCTAGCTGACGATAAAGTTACCAGACGCTGATTGGCGGACGTCGATCCAACGTATTGCCGTCTAGCGTGCGCGGTAGGAGTTCACGGTGTGAGAGAATGTTACACCTCTGTATACTAACCCATTCTGTGCTCCCACCCTGGGAGCCTAGAAGTATTGCCACACGGAATGTGACCAGTTAAAAATTTCGCCGGCTCTTCTCTAGTATTTCTCTCTTATAGCTTCGCTCACTATCACTTATAGGCAAGAACGAAGACCAATGCGTGAGATTTCGTGTGATTACTTTGCGGTTCTATGGAATCTTAACAGAGGCAGATGTCGGGAATTGTTTGGATAGTATACATATAAGATAATTTTGGGTTTACACACACGTAGAACGATATCTTTGTGGTGTGTTTGTCTGTGTCGAGTCCTAATTGGCAACATAAGTTATAATTATTTATTTTCCTTTGTATTATTACTAACTTAATTCAACGAAATGTAGCTACTAAATTTAGCTGATAATTTATTTAGTTGGTGTGATGCTATGAAGTTTCAAAATTAATGTCTCCGAGAAGTAACTATAGAGAAAAATTTTACCAAATTAATGTTTGCTTCAAAGGCTTATGAGGCCTTCGAATTAAGTAATATTCAGTTGTGTTATACTTCGGAACAGATGTTTCCGGCCGAGGGTGGACGGTGATGTGCAGTTTATGAGTACGTAAAGTACATCATATTCCATTGTGCTAGTAGTATCAAATATTAAATTACCTGTATGTGACTGTATTAGACGTCAAATAAATTTCAATATCAACCATTTATACTTTAGTTAATAAATTATATAATCTATTTCCATGCCGATCGAGAATACGCACACGATATCAAGCGATCTACTCAGCACTTCATTACGGATTACAGTGATTACTGTCATCTGGACTCATCGTCCATGTACATCAAACATCGGCTCTTTTCAGCAGGACACATCAACCACTTTAATTACACTAAGGCCTACACGGTCATAGACGTGTTGCGAATAAAGAAACCTTATCGGTAGGACTGTATAGAATGAGAAATCAACATCCAGTGCAAGTATCTTCTTTCCTGTGGACGACACGATTATTGCTTACAGTTTACTGATTGAGACCAGAGATGATTGCATCAGCACAGTTACATTTAACTCCAATTTATTTACTAACCACAGTCTAGTAGATGACGGAGAAAATTAAAATATCAAAATAATCTATACTAATAAATAAAATAAAAGTGTCTGTCTGTTATTATCGAATTTTAAATTATAATTATTTTTTCATATAGAATAAGTGATCTATACTACTAAATAAAATATAAGTGTATGTCTGTGATTATCAAATTTTCAACTATTAATTATTTTTTTCATATAGTATAATTGATAACTAAGCCATATCTAAATGTTATATTTTCATGTCTGTTTGTCCAATCGAATTTAACCCAAAAACCACTTAATCGAATTTACATCAAATTTATACATTCTATAGTCAATAACCCCAGGACCAGCTTAGTCTTTGTTTCATCGAGTTATCTCAAACGGTTCGAGAAAAAATGACGATCAGGGATATACATAGATACTGGATTAAGCTTTCGTTAGGGTTTATTACAGCATAAAATGAAGCATTGTTAAAAAAAGTTCCTTCAGTTCTCCTTCCTTTTTTGTCTATGGGCCGTCCTTCTTTACTCCCAAAATGCTGTAGTTGTCCATGGCTAGAGTTATTCCAAGTGGTGCCGCAGTGGTTTAATGGATAGAACTTTATCAAGTGGAGCCGTAGTGACCCAGTGGATACATATATATGAAATGGGGTCGCAGTGGCAGTGGCAGGGATGTAAATAGGTACTGGATTAAGCTTTTATTATGATTACTGCTAACTGGAGCCGCAGTGGTTTAATGGATAGAACTTTATCAAGTGGGGCCATAGTGACCCAGTGGATAGATAAATAGCAAATTGGGCCGCAGTGGCTACAGCGATATTATTATCAGGGATGTAAACTGGTACTGTATTAAGCTTTTCTTAGGATTACTGCTACCTGAGGGGGAAGTGTGGCCGCAGTGGTTTAATGGAGAGAACTTTATCAAGTGGGGCAGTAGTGACCCAGTGGATATGTATACACACACACACACACACACACACATATATATATATGTATATATATATATATATATATATAATGGGGCCGCAGTGGCTAGAGCGATATTACTATCAGGGATTTAAATAGGTACTGGAGTAAGCTTTCTTATGATTACTGCATAGTAAAAAAATGGTTAAAAATTATTTCTTATTTTTTTTCTATTGGCTGCCCTCCTTTCCTTCCCAAGAGAAGTTGCTAGATCGATTCAAATTCCTAAATATCATGCAAACGAAGTAGCACTGGCCTGCTAGTAATCACATAAAAAAGGTTTATTTTAAATTGCACCCTAAATATTTGAGGTAGTATTAAGTCGTTAAGGTGTGACGCGGTTATGCGCAGTGACTGGAATTAGCACTGTTGTAGTTTATTCTGAACTATAATTCACTACTGAGTCATGTGGTGGCTTTTCGTGCGAATTTCCATCACCAATTTTAAATATAAATTATCTTTTAAATAAAGAAAACATATTTGTATTTTTGGAATGTCTTAATTAAATGTAACATTTTTGCTGCAATCTGTTTTAAGTAGCAGGCTGAAATCGACTGGAACTCGGCCATTTATTATAGTAACCCAATGAATTACTATACGGCATGGAAACAAAAAAAAATTAACGCATATTTGTTTACCAGTATTGCATATTATACCAGGACACACATTTCTTAGTCATAATGTAAATAATTACAGATTGTTACAGATTTTGCGTTCACAGAACGAAGTGCAGATTAACAACTAAACAATTTGCAGTGTATTTGAGCAAGCACTTGCATCCACATAGTACGCAATGGGAATAATGTCTGTAAAATGTATTGCGTTTAGCAGGATATAAGTACTTTAAATGGGCTTCATATATTGTTAAATATACGTTGTATGTAAAAATATATTTGGATGGGTTTGTAATCATAGACAATCCCGACATGTAGGCCTATACATATGCAAACCATAAAATTCAGCACGACTTAGGAATTCGACAACCCGTTTTTAAATGCAGTTCATAATTGGAGTAATTATCCATGTTTAAGATTCATGTTCACTATATCTTCATGGAAGTGTGGGGCTGCGGCGGTGTGGTGGTTAGACTACTCGCCTCCCACCTTGGCGGAACGGGTTCGATTCCCAGCGGGATCGCTCCCGGATTTTTGTATGTGGGAATCGTACTGGACGATGTCGCTGGTCGGCGTGTTTTCTCGGGGATCTCCCATTTCCCCTGCCCCTTCATTACAGTGCTGCTCCATATCTCCCTTCATCCTCATCGGCCCTCAATACCTCAATATTACAAGACGCCCAAATCTCTTAACCCACTCCCAACAAGGCGAACCTGGTTCAATCCCCGGCCGGGTCACCACATTTTCTCAAGTGGGAATCATGCCGGACGATGCCGTTGATCGGTCGGTTTTCTCGGGGATCTCCCATTTCCCCCGCCACTTCATTCCGGCGCCGCTCCGTATTCACTTCAATCACGCTCATCGGTTCTCAAGATAAGGGCCGCCCAAATCTCTTCACTCATTCTTAACCTACTCATGGAAGTGGATTTCCCTGAATTTCTTTGGATTCGAATGTTAGGTGTTATATCCAGCAGCTATTTGAAGTAGAATACCTGTTTTTTAATATAACCAGTAGAAGATATCTGTTTCCCTTTCCCTTCCCACAAGCTTTACGTGGCCGTGCGCTCCGACCAGAATTCCTTCGCAGCTTCACCTTTTAATCCCACCGAACCATGCCTCACAGGTTAATGCTATTACTGCGTGCGTGTAATAAATAAGAAATCAAGATTAATGGTCCCACTAATAACTCTGGTAAATGTCCTGCTAAGCGTGTAATACCGTACAGCAAACTCACAGCGTGGCTTTGCAGTGGAAAGGGCAAAAAAAAAAAAAAAAAAACACAATAGTAGATGGCGTACCAGTAACACTTTTCGACAACTTGGTAAAACCCCAGCAATAATTACCGAATGTAATTTGTTTCGCCATCACCGCGTTCGTTTGTTAACCATACTGGTAGTTCTGTAGAAATTCCGTGCGTGTATAAAATTATCCAATGCACGTACAGGAATACAGCTATCTCGGTCCAAGCGAAAATAAAAAAAAATTAACTAATTTAGACCGACCGACATGACTGAAATATATATAGTGCTAATGTCTTAAAACAGCTAGATATATCGGCTTCTTATGCGTAGTACACATCTTTTTAAAATCATTCCTCGCAACAGATAAAATAGCAATATATAAGTAAACTGGTCACATAGGTAACTAATTTAATACCCAAAGATGATATGACCAACGCAAACCTTTCAATTAATTAATTGATTCTGATATTTTATTTAGCCTAGCAACAGTATAATCATATCTTATTATTTTCTGTTTTATTACAAATACAGATGACTAAAATGTTATTAAAAAAAAAGACTATATCAAATTAAAAAAATAACGCATTACAATTAAAAAATATAGAAATGCTAATTGTAAAAACGAAGGGAAAAACATCGTTTTCACGTAGAAGTTTCACTTGAAATGCAGACAAACAACAAAGTAAGACTAAAGGTAGTAAACGTGATGGCAGTGTAAGAAAATTAAAATATTAAAACTAATTTTTTTTAATTTTTGTAATTATTTTTATAACGTTAAAATAAAGAAATGGTCATTAACTTTCTGTAGTGAATCGAAACTATATTGCATCTTCACAGCAGAGTAATAACTGAGTATGGATATGAGTAATCACAAGCACAATCCTTTGACATAGGTATTTTCGTGTTTATTTTTCGGTCACAGTCAGTAATATTCGTACTTATAATTGTATAATATTTGCAGAACCGCTAACAAATAAGAATAATAAACTGAAGAATATAGCTATTTTTGACACAACAGAAAACACAAAAGATGCACCTAGATAATAAGAGCTTTAATTATTTTAAAGGCTATTAATTTTGAGTCGGAAACACTCACAAGACAATTTAGCATAGTTGGTTGTCGGCCCGAAATAAGTGCGTTTGTACGAAAGTAATCATCAACCAGTTAATGTCCTAGAAATACTCACATTGTTACTGTTACCTTATCATGAGCGCGGTGGCAACCCCAAACAAGAATGCGGTGTACGATTGTTTCTCAAACAAAACGGATAAACATCGGAGACCATTTAGCAGTAGCAACAAAACCAGGAATCTACTATCTGCTAGTTAAAAAAATTATAATAATAAGTGGGTCTGGCTGACACGGTGCTATTGCACCAGTAACTCCGCAACGCGTGAGGGGACAAATGATCAAAGAAGATGTCCGACCCGAGTGAGCATAGACGAGAAAAATGAGTTCCCACTTAGAGCTACGTTGCATTTCGACACTCGCAGATTCCACTGGGCAGCCTTTTCAGTAATGCCGGCCACTGTTCCTACATTGCTGACGAGCACTGGTGATCACTTGTCCTCGTTTTCGCGCACCGTTTGGTGGCACCCTGATCGAGGCTACATTCATTACTGAAACCATTGCGTTAACTGGGTTGTGCAGTGCCAGTTAAAACCAGATATTGGTGTAAGATTTAAGTCGTAGGTTCTCCAAGAAATTTTATGTGTGCAGATGGTAACGTCCATAACATAAACTATTCCTGATTACAATTCTTCGCAAAATAAATTAAAAAATAAACTCTAAACAATATTTACGTCTTAATATATATATATAAATTTATTTATACTTTGTATTGTTAGTTGACAACATTACAGAAAGTACTTAAGTCAGTAGTATCTACGTTGAAATGTATGCAGTAACCGGACTTTTTCCACAATTTTATTGTAGAATTATTTTGTTAGAAGAATGCGTGGTCATAATCCACTTCGTAGTCATTTTCCTGCTGATATTGTATAGAAGTTTGTGCCATACATTTATTTGGTATCGTATTTTCTACTGTAGGCTGTTCACGATAAACTGAGCACTTTTGGAAGCCCTGCTTAAGATCTACTTGTATTCACACTCTGTTTTCGATCACCATTTAAAAACCTAACATTGCCGTAGGCCTGATCACGTTATTCACGCGCCGGTCAAGTGAAATTATGAAATTATTAGAAATGTTGATTACTTTAGAAATTTGCTAATCATTACACTTATGTGCGTTTAAAAACACAAAGCAAAATATTTTTATTTTGTATTCACAGATTTTTACCTACCTCTTGTAATTCAATGTTAAGATATGGAACTAGTTTCTCTTCGTCGCGTCGTTACCAACTTAAATGGGCGTGTGCCAGTCAGCGTGCCTATTCAAATGTATACAGGTAGGGGCAGAGATATTTTTCTAATGTTGATTTCCAAAGTGCTCACTTAACTTTAAACAGCTTATAAGTTGCTTTTCCTACGTAATTTAAAATATTGTGTATCTTTAAGTCATTATATCAGTAACAGACACATTAGTCAGCTTATTGTTCTGAAGCGCTTTCAAAAGAGATCGGATTCCTAACGCACCAGATATGCAAAATCACTATTGTCCTAGGTGCTCTCGCCTCAAGGGCGGGTACACACAGCCGTTTTCAAAGCAGTCCCAGCGCGCGACCGCCTGCTCACGTTAACCACACCGCATTATGACTAGTTTTTTTTTCCCCTCCTCGATCCTCCTCCTCCTCCTCTCGAGTAGAAAAAAAAAACAATCGTGACTCGTTCAGGCTCGTTTGCTGAAATATTAGGCGAAAGGCCAGTCCTGCCGATGTAACTTCCCCTGGGGACAGCATTTTGCATGACATTTTCCCTGGCAGCGCTGTTGCATCACAATAGGACACTAGGTGTGGGGGGTCGAATGGAGGGGGAGAATGACTTCAGGGCACTGCGGCTACAGAAAAAGGGAGGGAGGGGTAGGTGAAAAAAAATGTGCCGGGTGTGACGTCAGGAGCGACCGCAAATGCCACGCCCATGGCAGCGACCGCGTGACGAGGCGACGGCGGACGTATAGTTTGTCCGCGGTGATTCCAATCTTCCGCGGATTTACAAATTGCCGTCGTAATCAACGATGAGGCGAGATGATGTGGAAAATTGTTAATCGTGACTTGAAAAGCACGGTCAAAATATTAATTCGGAAACTTCATCAAAATTCGCCCACGTGAAGCGGTCGAAGTGACCGTTGCGTCGAGGGACGACCGCCATTACCGCGAACTGATTATAAGCTGCGCCAGGGACCGCAGTTTTAAATGAGAGCGGACTGACAGCTCCGCGCTGTTAAATGCCCCACCTATTTAGGTCGCCAAATGGCGTGTGAAGTTTTAGTATTACAGCGGTTATTTAAAAACCTCCTGATACTTTTTTTTTTAATAAGACAATATAGAGCATGTAAGTGATCATATCACATGAATTATAGTATCCGCCTCTCTATAATATACCCTTTTCTTCGGAATTATTGTTACTTTTTTTATCAAACATAATTATCGCGTTATCACTAGTTATCACTGATAATTTGGTATGAGCTGTTCACGGTAAAGTGAGCACTTTTGAAAGCCCTCTCATTTGAAATAATAGTCAATAAACATATTTAATATAAGCCTTAGACTTTAACTTCCGTGTGCGGTAGAATCTTCACATTGTGTTTGTTACTTATGTGGCAAATTTATTTTAAAAGATTGTTAAACTATAAAATATGGCTGAAATAGAATAGTAACTAAGGCCTCAAAAGTGCTCACTTTACCGTGAAGAGTCTTTAATGTGTTGTTTCAGTAATTTCAAATTATGTGGATGAATATATTCTATGAAAACAATTACAATTTTAATGTATGTCACACACATAAATATTTACTTTGCTCAAAAAAAGTGTGTTCGCTTTTGCTCATTTGCAAAGATTTTTAAAATATACTTTACTTTTGTTATATGTTTTACTTTTTATCATAAAACTCTTTCCCCAGGGTTTTGTTTAAATTTGTTTCCCATTTGTAAAACATTTTCAGTTCAAAGGGTAAATAAACATAGTTAAATACTACAAGAGAGAAAAAGAAGATCTGATTGTTCAAAGTTGAAATTTCCTGCCAAGTCTGTTACAATATTCCGGACATACGTAGAGTAAATTAAACAAACATTAAAGTTACGTTGCTCCCAAATGATAGATTGTAACTTTATGCAGAAAGAAGGCGAATGTGAACACAAAATGGTCTTGTTTTCTAAAGTATCAAGAAAAGAAAAACGCTTAAAAGATAATTACAAATATATTGTTATTAATTGATTTTTAAAACTCTTTCAAATAAGTGAATGCTAGGAAAATCTTTTACGGCGTTTGAAAAAATTTGCATTCTTCTTTCATGTGCAAGACAAATTATAGTTTTTTTGACAATTTTGGTTTTGTGCTAACTACTATTTTTTAATAAGTTCAGAGTGTTGTACAATCTGGCGCAGTTCTCTATTGTAAGCCTCTCTACGCATCTTGGATTTATTTGTATTTAACCGTAGCTTACTTTTCAGATAAGATATTTGAAAATGAGGACTGTCAGAGCATAGGATGTAGTACATCTTTACATATATGTGGAAGTCCACAGTAGTTCTCTTATTTCTTTTTTGTTACTTGTGTAACAACAGTAAAGAGTACCTCATTATTTATTGATTTACAATCTGGCATGAAAAAAATACAGAGTGAAATAAGTCCTTTATGGTTTCAGGGACTCTGTAAAATCGTTCTGTGCGTAATAATAAGATGTGGATTTTAATATTAAGTCTTATCAGGATGTTATAAAGAAATATAAATAAACACATATTGGATAAGGTAAGCACCAGGTAAAGCCTTGGATTCGCATCTTTTGCAGAAGTTCTTCGTTTTCACGTCATAATTTAGATTTTATAGAAAATACTGTCGCCACCATAGAAAATTCGCATTTCACGAATTGTTTAATATTTTCGTGCTTAATTTTAATTGTGTGTAATATGCCACTTGCAAAATTTTTATATTTTACCAATCTGTGCCTACCTTTTTGCAAGCAGGAAATAACACACAGCGAAAATTAGATACACGAGTATTAATCAACTAGTAAATTGTAAATTTTCCTATAATCGAACATTTCTAATGATACCTGTGAAACAGACATTATGGAACGAAAATAAATAATTTCTGCCATTATTGTAATTGTAATTGTAAAGGGCTTTTTAACGCCCCCCGGTTTTATGCTGGAAAACTTAGCAAGAGACGGCTTACAGACTAACTTAACTTAACCTAACCTAAATTAAGGCACCCGTACCTGGCGCTTGAAGTGCGTTGCAAAATTTTCGAAATACACGTTTTTCTACTAAACTATTAAAGGTGCGTCCAGTGTACTGACCTACGAAAACAACACACATTTCAGACGAGGGCTGTTTAGTGTTGCCAAGACCTCGCGTTAATTGAAACGCCATTTCAGAGCACACCAAAATGGTTAAAAACTGCATTGTCAAAGCGCTGTATCTCAGAATGTACGTGTCAGATCCATACAAAACTAATCAAGGGGCATGCAGTGAACCTTCCTACACAATTTCCCCCAATTAAATAAGAGGGTTGCCGCTGAAAGTCCCATAGGTACACACAGCACGACGAGAACACTGCACGCCAGTTCAAAGCCTTGTGCTTAGCGGGGATGGGGGACTTGATGCCCGTGGCAGTGTCGCCTTTAACACTCCCTCGCTTCTCGGCTTCAAAAGCGGAAAAAAGCTCTAGGTAGAGGAGCGTCTCAACACCCGTGTCTTACCTGGGATTCGAACCCAGAGCCTCCCGCAATCCAAATGGGTGGTGCACCAACCGACTGCACCACGGGAGGTCGGCGCCATTATTAATGAGTGTGTACGCAATTACGTAGTGGTTGGCGGGCGAGATGGTGTCGATGCGTGGGAGCGCGCAGTGCCCCGTACAAGCAGACACTTTCTCGCTCCCGTGCAGGGCGGGGCGTGGTGCGGCCCATCCGTCAGGAGCTCCACTCGCTCGCCGGCTGGTGTCACGGTTATTTACGGGTCCCTCCCGAGTTCTCCTTCCCGGAGGCGGCAGGAGCCGGGCCGAGTGGCCGTGACGTCAGCGGGAAGGTCATCCAACGCGGCGTGTGTGCTCCAGGTAAACACTCCAGGAGCCCGGCGCTGGAGGACAGGAGACGGACCTTCAACCGTCTACAACTGCCGTGGCTGTCCCCCTGCTCAGGTACACGCTGTTCACGATCAAGTCAACACTTTTCGTATCAACATTTGAAAAAAAAAATCACTGCCTGTTAAATGCCCATATGCTAACATACTCCAACGCCTGTCAGACTCCAATTAAATTGGCAGCAAATAAAGTCAAATAGTTCTAAGTCTTGAAGTTGTATTACAAGTGTATAAAGGCTGTTCACGATAAAGTGAACACTTTAGAAATGAACCTTAGAAATAAGTCACTGCCCCTGCATGCATATATTTTAGTGGGCGCACTGTGTGAAATTCGCCCAGTAAAGTCGGTAACGATGGATGGAAAGTAGTTCCATATCTTAACGTCGAATAAAAAGTGTTAGGTAACCATTTGTGATAACTTAAATTTATTTATTTTGTTTTCTGTTTTTTTATGCATCGAAGTGTAAAAATGAGCAGATTTGTAGAGTATTTACTTTCTTAATAATAACACAGTTTCATTTGACCTATGGATGAATAAAATGATGAGACCCATAGCAATGTTACTTTTACATAAGTCGGAGGAATACACAACGTGTATACAAGTAGTTCTTATGCAGAGGTTTCAATAGTGCTAATTTTACCGTGAACAGTCTATACATATTATGTCATAATTTATGACAAATACCATATGTTGCGTGTTTACGTGTATCTCAGCAAATAAATACTCTGGGAATAAGACTTTTGGCAAGAAAAGATATATTAAAAAAACGTATATTTAAGCCTGTGGGATTTGGTTTTTATTATATTAATGTATTAAAAAAAATCGCTTTCAAAAAAACCCTGCCTGCGCAGATTCCTTAAGAGGTAGGAGAAAAGTAAAGCTGCGCAGTCGTAGTTTAATATGTGGGCTTTCATCGTGTATAAAAAGTTCCACTATTTTACACAATTAATTTTCAGAGGGAAGTACTCCACGCCGCTTCAGTGCCCTGCATGTACGAGCGATGAGGTGCAGGCCGCGATTCTCGTCCGTATAGCTATGTCTCGAACACGAAAAAAAAATAGTAATCTCAGGGCCCTTTTACTCTTAGGGAAGTTCTGAGAGCCGATGAGGGTGAAGAAGCGAGGTGAATGTGGAGCAGTGGTGGAATAGAAAGACGGGGTAAACCGCAGATTCCCGCCCTCCGGTACGATCTCCGCTTACTAAAATCCGGAAGCTACCGCGTCGGGAGTCGAACCCGGTTCGCCTTGGTGGCAGGCGAGTTCTCTAACCACTGCACCAACGGCTGCCCCGTGTAGTAAGAAATTGCTTAATAAATAACACATTTAGGTTTCTGACTTGTTTACGTTTTCACTTGACTGACACGTAAACAAAGTGATGAGGCTCATGGCTATGTAAGCTTTACAAATGTGGAAGGATACACAATGAGGAGAAAAGTAGATCTAGGGCAGGGCTTTCAAAAGTGTTCACTTTATCGCGAACAGCTTATTTACACTATGTACTTACACACATGTATACTTCATTCGTCCTCATCATTGCGTCTAACCCTGACGACAACTAATGTTTTGTGTTCTAAAGAGTGTCCAAGAAACCAAATATCACTACTTATTACAACTTGTCACAGTTGTATACGCAAGTGTGATCGATGGAGATAGTGTAAGTCCGAGACTCGAGTGTAGACGAACATGACATGCCAATAACAACTATCTCGTCATGACAAACATAATTAATAATTGGAACATGTTTCGTCGCACTATTTTATTAGGATCTACGGAAAATCGCTTATATAGCCGTCAGTGAGAAATTTGACCTATATATAAGGCCGTCTCGAAATATTTTTAAAAGTAACGACGAATAGCGCTCACAAACCAATTTGCAATTTTTCTCCTAATTGTCTTCAGGTCCACACTTGACGAATTTTGCCGGCCGACTTCCTTTAGCTTCGATAAACTCCTCTATAGAGCTGATAAGCTTTTCTTGATATTTTAAAAATTATAATCAAGGAAATAAAACGACGTTGCCGTTAGTAACTAGCCACGAATATGTCGCTCTTTGTAACCGAATGTTGAGGTCTATATCTTTATCGAAGCAAAACAAACGCTGCAATAACTAGACATTAGTCGTTAGTGTTTTACAGCAATTTATCGGACAAGCAGTGGTAAAACATAATGGGCTTGCATTTGGCTGAGACGAGTTCGATTCGCGGTCAAGCTATCTTGACTTCGGTTTACCATAGTTTTCCAGGAGAATATTGTCATTGGGATGGTACCTTTACAGAGGTTCTGGCAAATTTCTTCCCCATGCCTGATTGTACGAATAACTCTTTACGTTTATAATGATTCCACTGTTGACGCGATAACTTATTTAGTCGAGCACAATTAAAAAAGTCTTAACGCGACCAATAATTTTGCTGTTCTCGTGCACTAACTCTAAAACGCCCTTTCTCACACTCTGTTTACACGTATGATAAAACTTCCCCAAACCCTAAGACTAGTTTACAAGCATAATTACACCCAATGCAATAGTCTTTATCCAGTTTCTCTGTTCATACTAAACTCGAATCAGTGGAAAACCACTGTTTCGCAGTTAAATTACACTACTTGAATCAGCGAATCAGTGAAATTGGTTCCACTCAGAATCATTGATTTTCCACTGATTGTTTCAGTGAAACAGTTTCACTGATTGAATAAAAACATTTTCTTCTATAATCACAGTTTATATTGTGCAATTTGACGTCTTTTTAAAAAGTAAAAAATAAAAAATCTTTCTGGATGCCAAAATTTTGACCTATGATACCTTGCTTCCATGCCGTTACTTTACTATTTTAGCTACCAAGTGAACGTTGAGTGTAAAGAGGAAAATATACGTAATCGAAAATGTGTAGCTTTTAATTGTATGCCATTTATTTTAGTTTTGAGTTTAATTAGTAACATTAAAAATAGTACCAAAGAATACACTCACTTCACCACATGTAATGTAGTTTAAACCTTCACACCGAGCGCTATGATGATTTCGTAAAAAAGATATTAAAGACGTAAATATTAAACGAAAGACTGAATATTCATGTTGCCTCGTAAAATGCTACTTTAAAAGACGAAACTGACATTCAGAAATATTCTATGCTTTGTTATTTCATTCTATACTCCATGCTTAACTGATCCTTCAGTCAAAACAGAAATTGCTGAAAAACAGCGAATGAAACGGTCGATGAATCAGTGAAAAATGTCACTAAATCAATCACTAATTCTTCACTTAAACTGGCTGAAGTGTCTGTTGATGAAGTGAGGTGCTGTCAACTGATTTAAACCGCGATATTATCACTGATTCAGATTTAGAGTAAGGAAAGAAAATAAATCGAACCATTTTTTAACAAGCAACCCACGAACATTATTGCCTTTGATCAATTTTGTGCTTGCATCACCTGGATAGTTTAAAATGCATGTTTAAACACAAATATTCGTTGTTCGGCTGTTTATCGTCAAGATAGACTATCTATCCACTTCCGCGTTCTCTAGATAGCGCCATACTCAGACGATAACCACGAGATTGAATGAAACACGAAAACAATGAACTGCGGTTGAAAGTGAGACTGAAGACTGAAACAATGCTCTGCTAAGGATTATATTGGGGGCAGTGATACAAATAGAAAACTGATACATCTTACAAATTATTATCAAATATGACCCTGTCGTAAAAGAGAACCTATAAACTTACCACAGGATATAACTTGTTGCATTCAGAGTATCATATAGCCTACGAACATTCTGTTAGGTCAGAGAATATCTGATAACTTAATTTGTAATCATTTATAACGTTACTGACGCGTCCTTGGCAGTACAGTATACTAAAGTCCATTCATGGCTAAAGCCCTGCGCAAGTTCTACTTTCAGGCTATTCCTCCGCCTCATGCAAACAAAGTTTAACTGATTGTCGAAAATTACGCCAGAGCGACAACACACCGTATTCGTGCCCACTCACTTCCGTAGATAATATTTGGAATGGTAACTATTTCTTACTAAAGGCTGTTCACGATAAAGTGAGCTCTTTTGAAATCAACCTTATAATATGTCACTGCCCCTACCTTGCATATATTTTAATTGGCGCACTGAGAGACAAGCTCCCAGTACAGTTGGTAACGATGGATGGGAATTAGTTCCGTATCTTAACGTTGAAAAAAATAGTGTTAGGTAACCATTTTTGCTAACTTAAATTAATTCTTTCGCTTTCTGTTTTTTTTTTATCGAAGAGTAAAAATTAGCAGTTGTAAAATGTTTACATTTCTAATAATTTCACGGTTTCACTTGACCGACGCATGAATGAAGTTATGAGGCCCATGAAAATGTTAATCCTACATAAGGCGGAAGAATACACAATGTACATGCAAGTAGATCTTAAGCAGGGGTTTCAAATGTGCTAATTTTACCGTGAATAGCCTATGCCTATACCAACATACCTATTTTCTCACTATTTTAATCTACGTTAATTATAAATACAATATTATAATTTATAGATAGAATAAAGGTAAAGTTCGATTGAAAGAAAATAAGATACTTTTATGTTAATACAAGTATAAAACGCTTGTGATACATATCATACTTAGGAAACATCCAAACACGTCATACATGAAGTGATTTTTCAAATGCTTGTTTAAAAAAGTGTGAAGTAACTGCGAGTAGTCCATAAAACGGTCAAACACATTTCAACGATCACCTTATCTTTAGATCACCTTTACAGTATTGTCATTTGTCACCACTGTAACATGACTGAGGAAGTGCTACACACTGGCATCCGACCACAGAACTATATATAAAAAAAAAAGTGCATTACAGCATCTCGGCAACCTTTAAACTTTATTTTTAAGCTCTAGTTAAAAATACGAAGTTTAACTTCGTCAAATATTGAAGATTCCTCTGGAATCATAATATATTTAAGCGAAATATTGGTAGGCATTATAAGTGCATTGGCGTACGCAAGGTATGAAGATAGGAGTAATCGCTTCTCTAGAGAATCCTAATATTCGGACAGTTAGCACTGTAAAGCAACTTCCGTCCCTCGCTTACCTCGCATGAGAAGAGATCTGTAAAAACGTATTTGGTAATTTAGTGTTGTGCCATATAAATAAAATGTTAAATTTTGAAGAATGTATTGATAAACCTAATTACAGATTTTGATAAAATATGATTTTATTAAAAATTGGCTTAATTATTGCAAAATTTTAACGTTTAAATTCAGAAACTTCCCGGGGCAGAAACCTCCGGACTCCCCCTCCCCCCACAAAAAATCTCATCTCTTCTATCTATCGCTACTTCAAAGAAATGGACCTGCTTGCGCCACTATCTAAGCGAGCCACGTAGTGTAAGGCGATCGGAAATTCAGTGCCCACGCAGCCTCCGCATAATAGGATATATTTTCTACAGATTAAACGAAAGAACAAGGAAGAGATTAGGGTGCTCCCGTGTGTATTAAGCACCCTGTTGTCCATACGAGTTGTACATATTCAAACTTGAAACTACAGGCGACACCAATCTGACCAAAAAAAAAGGAGAAAAAAAAACGTACAGATTCGTTATTTAACAGTGGATGATTATTTCCCCTGAAATACCATCGTGTGCTGGGAGGCTTTCAGTACTGCTTAAAGTTCGAGATACGGGTGTAGAAAAACATGACATACTAAGAAAAGCTATCACGTCATGACGAATAGAATTAATAATTGGAACACACATTTCCGCGTAATTTTGTTCGGGTTTACAGAAAACAACGTGAGAACGGACGCGCAGTTACAGCCGCAGCAAAATGTTTTCAGTGTTGAGTGATTACACACACCACTGTATTTATTTTTTATCCCGTACCAACGAAAACATAAACATCAAGAAGTATTCTATAGTTTTCATTCTCCCTCAATTTTCTCCATCGACTAATATTGGACTAGGTGCGTGGCTGTAGCAATTTTTTACGAAATATTTTTGGAAATATAATCTAGGCCTACTGTATTTCAGAATAGTGAATCGACCGACATTTGTCTTCCATGGTTGGGTGTGTGTGTGTCTATATATATATATATATATATATCGCTGCCGCGTGTAATTTGCAGATGGCTTGAGAACTGTCTGATATTACCTCCATTGAACTAGGAACGTAACTATCTAGTTCGTGCCTAGAGAACAACTTGGTGGACAACGAAACTAATAGTATGACGTTATCAAACAAGCCATGAGACCACCTGCTCTCAGGTTATCATGTAATTAATGCATTTGTATTGCTACTTTATTCGTTTCTTTACTGTTCGCCGGGCCGCGGTGGTGTAGTGGTTTGACTTCTCACCTCCTATCTAGGCGAATCGGGTTCGATTCCCGGCGTGGTTGCTTCTGGGTTTTTTCATGCCACTGGTGTGCGGGTTTTCTTGGTGATCTCTCGTTTCCCCCACCCTTGTATTCTGGCACTGCTCCATACTCACCGTGCTTCACCCTCATCGGCTCTCAATACGTCGAAATTAAGAGCCGCCCAAATCTCGTAATTCACTTACTTTATTGTTTATTATTCACGTGCATACAGTCCGTCTTTCAGACTGAAGAATTGCGATCGACCCGGTAAAGAAATACAATAAATAATTTTCGCATGGAGAGCGCAGCACACCCAGGGCGAGGTGATACCCTCCTAATGACGGGTTTTTAATCTGGCACTCGTGGGTGTCCGTCAGTGGCGTGCTGTGAGATTTTTTTTTTACAAGGTACGTAAGCAATACAATATTTGAGAGATTTAGATAACATTTGGTTGTGCCGGGCTGTGGTTCCATTTTCAATTTCTACTAACAAACGCAACTTCCAACTTTACTTACCGTGTATATGTATTGACCGTTTTATAATACCTAACATTAGTTATACAAACGGAAATCAAATTAATGTAATAATAATTAAACCGAATATTATTTATTTTGAGAGCATATTACAAACTATAAAAAAAACTCCCGTTTTCCCGAAAACTTTCATCCACTTTCCAAGGAAATGAGGACTTGAGGACGCAAACAGAACGATTGCTTACCCTGCCGAAGGAACGCGCCTGGGTAACTCGCTTTCGAGTTCGATTCATCGCTAGTCGCTCCCGTTTGTGCAAATAAATATTAAATAGCAGCACTATGCGTGTGCCGTACATGAGTTACGAAAACTTTGTTTCTCGAATCGGAAACGGGAAACTCAGAATTAAATGTGTTTAAACATAAAGTTAAGGCGAAAACTATAAAAGGACAAACATCTCCAATATGTATATGGTAACCATTGTTTATGTTGCGTCTGTGGAATAAACGCCACTGGTAACCGTCATCCCCAAAAATGTCATGAAATGAGAACCTAGGATGGAGCGGCGCTGGAAATCAAGGGCGGGGGAAACGGGAGCACACCGAAATAAACCCGACGGCAAGCGGCGTCGTCCAGCACGATTCCCACATGCGGAAATCCGGGTGTGAATCCGACAGGGATCGAACCCGGATCGCCATAGTGGAAGACGAGCGCCCTGGTCACAGAAACAAATACGACGAAGGCAATAGATGGTATTCCGGCATACCCATATCATAATGGTAAATCAGAATATGTTAGTAGTAGGGGAATGCTGATTTAATTTTACTTTTGATTAATAGGATTATCGATTTAATATCAAATTAATTGAAAGGATCAATAAAAAGGGTTAATCAAAACATTTTTAATCCGATCTTAATCCGATTAAATGTTTCTTAATCCGATCAATAATTGAAAGGGATAAATTTATTGGAAGGGTTAAATGTATTGAAAGGGTTCATATTTATCTTGATTTTGTACTTATTTATTTCTTCCTTTTTGTGTGGGGGGACAGGGATAGCAGGAGCTATGCACGATGTTGACGGTGTGGTGTGTCCTGGAGGCGACTGACCAGAGTGGTGGGTTGCAATGTCATATAGGTGTATAGTTGAGTGCAAGAGTGTGCTAAGGCAATTTTTTTTTTCAAATTTTTCTAATTTTGAGGTGTTTGTAGAGATTTTGGTGGGAGATAATTAATTTTTACAAATATATTTAACACACAAGATAAATTCAGAGTGTTTAAACAAGTTCTTAGCGTGGCCAATAAGGCCACCCCCAAGGGTGTCTTCGTTGGTCGCCAAGTATCTAGAGGTGAGGTATTTATGAAGGAGTTGACGAGTAGCATATCTCCCACAAGCATTGATGAGTGACTGAAAATGGCTACGACTGGGATAGCTGAGGTCACTTCGCTCCAGAGCTCCATACACACCCTTTCCCCTCCCCAACAGAATGTGTCTGTGGGACCCTGAAGTCAAGAAACCAGCTTGCACCCCCCTTTCCCTGCCCCTCATTCGACCATTCATGCTGCCTCGAAATGCTCGCGATCAATTTTTTCGGTAATTTCTCAAGATGGCATCAACTGCCTACTTGTGTGCAGATCGGGAGGACCTTACCACCCCTCACCAGAGTGCTAGGTCCTGGGGGTCAGTCACCCATCTGTCCTCGATTGTCAATTTTCTCCACTGATTCAAGATGGCAACAATTGCCTAGTTGCAGGCAGCTCGAGAGCTGGCTGCTCATAGCCACCACCTACCCTCCACTCCTCGTCCACAGAACCAGCCCAAGTTTAGAGGAACATGCCCCCTAACACCCCTACTCCCATAGGTGACTTTTCTGAAGACCTCTGTTATCAATCCAGCCTGGAGTTCACAAAATCCAATTTTACTCACCCCAGCATCAACCCTGAGAATGCTTTTTCGTATTTTTTCATAACTTGGCATCGTCTGCAGTACCTTTTTTCAAGACAACGTGCCCTCCCCACTAGAGTATTCAGGACATGTTTGTCTAGTGTTGGTTCCCCTGATTCACGTCCCCGACCCTCTGAATGCGTGCCCCGAAGCATTTCACCTGACTCAGGTTTTAACCTTACACAGGCTGACTATATGATTAATGAAAAAAATTTGTAAAAATCCCTGAAATAAAGTTCCCAATATAAGCCCTAGATTAAAAATACAAACAACGAATGTATATTTGAATCAAGAAAATTATGGTTTGTAAAATTACACATAAATAAAAGACATATTTAATTCATTCATTAAAACAGAACTAATTTTTACAAGTATTCAAACAAGATAAATATCTATCATATAGGAGAGAATAAAATATTGGGAGAGATTTGTGCATCTCTTTTAACAACAATATCTCGAGAGCCGATGAGGGTGAAGCGAGGCGAGAAGTGCCGGGCCATGCACATGAGACTAGGGGAAATGGGAGAGATCTCTGATAAAACCTGCCAACCAACGTCTAACACAACATCTACACATTGCAAAAAAAATTGCATTTAAGGTGTGACCCACCCAGGGAGGCGAGCATGGTAACCAATGCATTTCCTTTCTTTATGTCTAACCAAAAACTTTCCAACAGCAAAATATATTTCATGGAATATAAAATGTATATACTAGATTTCATTTAATATTTTTACAGTTTCCGAAGTGAGTATACTGAAACAGTATGAATACAGGCAGAAATCATGTTTTTCAGAGTTGCAAAATAGCAATTTCAACATTATTCTTACTTTTTTACTAAAAGGTCCAAGTTCTTGTAAATTTATGGGATAATATATTGTTGATTTTACTAAAAGGTCCAAATTCTTGTAAATTTGCAGGAAAATATACTGCTATTTTTACATAACTTGAGTTGAATTATATTTTATTTATATACTAGTTTAAATGTATTATATTGTATTCTTCTCCAGACATCATCATGTTGTATTTTGAACAGGAACTCTTGTAATTTGTATGCTTGTATGTAGAATAAAATATTAAAAATGTTTGCTGGTTTCTGTTGGGTGCAGTCATATAATGAAGCCAAGGAGGGACAGAGGTCTTTGCTGCCTGCCTCTCTAAAAGGTATATGGGAGGGCTAACTTTCAATATATTCCCCTGGGTTGTCACAAAAGTTAGTCAGCATAATGTTGTGTACTACTCCAACTTTAAACTTGAATAGCCAGAGTGGACAAAGGCTCTCTCAAGATACTAACCTGCTGCCTTGTTTCTTTGCAAAACTTCATGCATTCATTCAGCTATGTTTGATTTTCTCCATAATTTTCTTTTTTTTTTGTAATTTCCCCTCAGCCCTCCAAAGTAAGCTAATTTTTTAATCAAATGTAATTTAAATGATTGCAAGTTTTTAAGTCAAGAAAGCAAGCAAAAATTTATACTAAATTTTTTATACAAGTCATTAGCTTACCAATACTGACATACACCTACTCATTTCTCTTCACTACTAATAAACCATCACTCATTTTACATAAGCTATTATTGAAAAAAGTTACTGTGCTGTGGAATTAAAAAATAAATAAAACTCACATTATTATTTTTTAACTTGAAAGAAAATGTTTGATTAAAAAATTCATAATCACTTTCAAGACAGAATAAATTATACCTCTTGCCATTAAACATATTACATCACAACCTGGAATGAAATACAATAATTTTTTTACCATTGCCTTCTGAAAAATGTCACAGCTTCAAATCATTAGTTCATGTTACATCACAACCTTAAATTAAATACAAACATTGTTTTGCACTAACTTCTGAAATACATTATGTACCAAAACCGCCAATGTATGTTACATTACAAGTTATAAAATAAATACAATAATTTTTGTTCATAATATTGGCATTTACATATACAAGCCAAACAGGCTTTTTAAAACCAAAAAACTCAATTTTTAAATCTGTAAAAAAATAATTGAATCATGTCCTGGTACAACTTCAAAAATATTCAAATACTTTATAATTTACATGTACAAACCAAACAGACTTTTTAAACCAAAATATCCATCTCATGGCATTAAAACTATAAAAAATAATGGCATCATATTCTGATACAAATTTCAAAAATATTCAAATACTCTATAATTTACATGTACAAGCCAAACAGCCTTTTTTTTTAAACCAAAAACTCCCCTATTCACCATTACGCTACAAAATATGCTTACAGTGAAAAAATTTACATATTATATAATTGAAATAATAATAATAAAGTTCCTTATTTAACTTTCCAAAATGAATGAAATTTCATTAAAAATTGTTACACCAGAATTAATTTTCTTTAAAGTCGTTAAAACTGAATGAATTTTCTTTATAAATAATAGCCCTGAATGAAATTTCTTTAAAAAATTGTTACACACGAATGAAATTTCTTTAAAAATCGTTAAAACTGAATGAATTTTCTTTATATTTTCAATCATTAAACTGTAAAAACTTTTTACCATATTACAAGTAAAAAAATCATTACAATATTTTAATAATGAGAAAAATTGTGAAATTATTCTGCAGAAAGAATAATTCATCACTGAAAATGTGAATTTTCAATACAATTTACGTCTAGGGTTAAGAGGTAAGCTTAATTTGTGTTTATTAACTGGAATAGCAACTATAGGCGAAGGAGGTGAAGAAGGTAAGGAGATTGGGCTATAAATTAAATCTTGCAGTGACGGAATGAATACAGGCGGAGGTGGAGAAATTAATTTATCTTGTGGTGTTTCAGGTGACAATATTTCAATAAATGTCTGACTTGGAGCAGGTGATACAACAAAATTAAAATTTAAAAATTTGTCTAATTCCTGCAACAAATTATCATTGGTAAATACAGCTTTCGGAGAGTCGTTTAGAGACGGAAACATTAAATCTAATGGTTTACAACAGGAGCAAATCTTGGGCATTGGCAGTCGTTTCTCACCAGTTTTTCTTCTTCTTAAGTCTAAAGCTCCAAACTCTGTAGTTGGGAGCACACCGTGGCAGATGGTGTTACAAACTTGGAACATGTGGACGCAGTAGCTGATGGTACTGTGGACACACTCTTAGACAGGGGCACCATGGCAAATGATGCAGAAAACTTGAAGGATGTGGAAGCAGTAACTGACAGAGCAGTGGACACTCTCTTAGATGGTGATAATGACACCATCACTAGTTGCAATGTGAAGGTAAACTCCTCTTCCTCTAAAGGAGGAGTTCTTTATTAAAATCTTACATAGATAAGCCATGAAAGTAGTCTTCTTATTTCCGTGGCATCGCAAAGCGAGCTGAACTGACAAACAACCGGAAAAAGTGGAATGGGCATAGAGGCTGAAGCCCTATTTATAAAAATTACAAATTCCTAGGTAAAACAGTCTAGAAGTCTGATTTATCCCCTCCAACTAGAAGTCAGAAGTTCAAACACCCATTCCCCTCTCTTCACGCACCCCGACCTACAAACATCTTCAAACCAGTACCCCCAACCACGGAGATAAACCCCTCTGCTATATTTCTTGCTCGAAGAAGTTAATAACATTTATTTATCAGTAAAATAACTTCTGAATCATAACAATTAAATGAAGTTTATTTAATAACCCATTAAACATGGTTAGCAATGCAATAGAGATCAATGTATGTAATAAAACTATTTATTATTTATAGAAAAAAGAAAATAATATTATCTATAAAAAGCCATGGCATAATCCCTTTTAGGCTTATCTAAGATTACTTTAATCATTTAAAGAAAATATTTTTTCTTATACACATAATTTATCTATATCAAGAGAAGTGATATGATCTAATTTTAGTAAATAGGTTCCCATTTTCTTAATCAGTATATTGATAATCATATTTATGTTAAACATATACTGATCTTTTTTCTGCTAATGTATTTTTTCATTATTTAAATATTTAAAAAAAATATATTTTTTATAAGATATTTCCATCGAATTTTTTGGTAAAGTATAGTGTGTGTATGGAGAAGCAAAACGTGTTTCATACAAATATGTTCATTTTTATATGTCTTGTTTATATTTATTTTTAATTAATATATATTTTCCTGCATAGTGGAGCTTGCAAAGTCAATATTAATTTTTATCAAGTAGAAGACAAAATATTTTTGCTCCAAAAATTTAAAACAGCTAGGAAGACTAAAATGCCCTCCCCTCCAGAGATGGGGATGTCCTTGGTCACTTCCTTTGTGAAAAGCTAGGCGCCTGGGTTGTCTCCAGGTTTTAATAAACACCAAAATCCATTCTGTGGAGGTTTGTAGGTCTCAGACTGCCGACCTCTGAAATCTCAGTTTCTGTAGTTAGTTCTATTGAAATTTAACCTTGAAGAGCCGCCACACTGCTAAGACCTCATATCATTAAACGTAACGGTTTTTTGAGATATTGGCAAATGCTATACTCATAAAATTTTGAAGCGTGTATAAATCACAAAATTAATAACGTTTAATCGGAAAAATTCCACGCTATGCATTTAAGTTTAAACATCTATACAGTTGAACATATCTACCTTTTTCACATGAAAGAACAAATTAATTTGATTAATTATGTATTGAGTTCATTATTCTGTGAAAGAATGTTATAGTAATACGTGTCGTAACATACCAACATAACATAATTACGTATATCATAATGTACCTACATAACATAATGTACCTACGTAATGTATCGTAATGTCTATTACATATCGTCTATTATATTTGAACCCTTAAAATGGCAGTTAAATTACAATCATACCTAACTCAAGACTCAAACCCAGCTTATATCAACCAAGCCTTATGAGGGTTGGTATGTTATATTGTTAGTTATGTAAAAGCAGTTACAGTGCTTGCTTCCAGAACTTTTCCCTCTCTGTAAAAAATAATATTTTTCATACTAAAACAAATTCACTTTTATTAAGGAATAGGTTAAATACATTTTAAAAGAAAGGAACTCATTTTACATCCTATTTATTTACAAAAAATATATACAAACACAGGGTGATACAAAAAAAATTTATCACTGAAGCAAAATATTTATGCAAGTGAAGAAGTTTTGCTCCAAAACATATTTAAATTACACATACTTATTTCAACACAATCAAGTACAAGATATCCCAAACATTTTAATATTATCAAGTGTAATTTACTCCAAACATTTCCATGCCAAACAAACACAAGCTGTTAAAAAAAAAAGGTTGCTAAAACTATTTCTTTCCAAAACAAAGACGAAATGGGTTACTCTAACGTTCTAATAACTTGATAATATTCAATTTACATTGGATTTCTGTGTGCAAGAACAGGTGATTTCGTTTTCTTGTTGATCCATCTTTACAAAGTAGTGGATTACATACAAACAAATACTTTTTATAGTAATTTGCTCTCATTACTACTCTCATCCTAAGTAATGGTGTATGACTCAACTAATATCCACAGGTGTTTCGGGAGGAGAATCATCAGAGTCTCTTTCACCCCAGTCAGTCCTCACTGCCCAACTTAACATTAATTTTGAGTTTTCCACTGCAGAGAAAAATGTTTAATTTGATCCACATGTTATACATAATTGTTTGAACAAATAATAACTGTATTCCTTTTGAACATCTATTACTTTCCCGTTATACACACTTTCGAAAACACATTTCTGTTCAACTCCACCTACATATATTCCACAATTATTTAGGTAATGTTTGCAAATATCTTCAATGCTCTCATACTCTATACATCCACTCTCCCATTTTAAACCATGGCGATGGTTAGTAACCATCTATTGGTTTTCTTGTATTTGGGAGTTAGATATTTCCAATCAAATAGAGATTTGAAGCTGAATACAGTTGTTTGTTCTTCCATATCAGTGATAGCTAATTCTTTAATGATACTTTTTTCTGCAGGCTGAAATTCTTTCACATTGCAAAAAATCTCATTGCAGCTGTGGATCATAACCTAATGACTCAATTCATTATTTTCACCAGCTTATCTCTTACATTGTAACTTACTAATCTGTCATGAATTATAAGAGTGTAAACTTGTGTGTATTTGCTGGAAATGGCATATTTGCTATAATTTCAAGTCGTGAATAAATCACACCATTTGTAATTGTTGTCTTGCTTACTTACATCAAACACAAATAACATTCCTCTGGTTTTAAATTATTCTGGCTCTATGATCGGTGAACTGATTTTGTTACAATGTGTTTCCTGAAACTTTGAGTACATATCATACAAAATAAGGAATTCCCCATTGGCAAAGTTCATATTTAAATACACATAGGGGTAAACTTGACTGTTTGGATACAGTTTAATATTTTTCATATCACAACTATCAAATACTGATCGATCTGCTTTAAATTGTTTTGTCGATTTGTTTGAAAACATATGACAACAAATCTCAGTTTTTCCAATGAAAAACTTGACTTCACATTCCAAATGACTTTTTGTGATGCTGGCAGTGTTAGAAAAACCTCTAAAGCCCACATTCTGAATGGAATGTATAGATTCTTCCCTTTTTCGATAAATTTTAAAACTTTGCACATTCATGAGTGTTAATTGCAATATGTGGCATTAACCATTCCATACTTCTTAATTCAGATATTACACCTTCTCTTGTAAAATTAGCTGTATCGTATATATCATTTAAATACATATTTCCTAATAGAATAACTAATTTTTTTAAACATTTAATATGATATGTTTGTAGTCTTCAGGAAAGCCCAAAACCATACCTAACGGTATAACAGCTTTGTATTTTCCACCTGGGTTTACTTGTTGTGAATAATCACTAACATTGTTCCACCCAGCCATAAGCCCTGTATAAATATTGTGTACAGTTTCTGAGAGACAGTTCTTTATCGTGGAAGTATTCCCAACATCTTGTGTTTGATCGATTTCCACTCCATTTAGCAGATATGCAATTCTATCGATTATATTAAGTATTACATCTCTTACTATTTTTGTAGTTTCTGGATTACTTGCATAAGCTGTCTTTTCAATTGTTCCTCTAAACGTTAAACTTGATTTCGATGGTAAAGTGTAAATATCATGATTTTGTATTGAAATCCATAGTTCTGTAGGAAATGTGTATGGACCTGCTCGGAATGGTTCATACACATGTATTTCCGTATTAATGATTGCATTTTAATAAGCGATCAGTTCTTCAATATTAAGTATGACTTCCATTTATATTAACAGTACAGCATAATTCTTGTAAATACAATTTGTTGCATCATGTTAACTTCACAGGTATTTTATTTCAAGTGAGTGTTTTATGTTTGTGTTTTATATCATTTTTTCTTTCTTTCTTCGAAATACATTCCTTAATGATATACGTCTTAAAATAACCGACTACTTTACATCTGAATTTAATATTGTACAGACCATTGTGATTGTAATATGCAACAGAATGCAGGCATTTGTATACTTTTTTAATGTAAACGAATGGTAATTTCTTTGTTTTTAAAATTAATAAGTTGGCTGGAATATATATATCAATGTGTTAGGTTTTTCAATTACTTTATATTCCGGAGCTACAGCACACGTGAATTCATGCATTGTATTTGTTGGTTTTCAATTCAAATATGAATTGCCTACAATATTAATACTTATACAACATACATTTACCGACAATATATTAATCTGTTTTGATGATTAGTGTAATTGATTAGCTGGATATACTCTATTCATAACCTAACATATTTGCAGTTGAATTGTCTTCCGAGAAATCGAAAACGATGTTACTATACATTGCACTAGTTAACATACTTGGATTTCCATGTAATCGAAAATTGTAAATCTTTGGGTAATGCCGCTTTGATGAATGTTTCAAGATCATCCAACTCATAAGATCCTACCGGTATCACAATCTTGTATGTTTTTTCACCAATATTAGCTGTAAATAATTGTTTATGCATATCAATGATTGGTATGCTGTTGTAAGTAACAAATTCTATTAAACTTATTTGCCATTCTCCATCTAATTCAAACACAGAGAAATATACAGCATGCAATTACAATGAATTGCCACTTAAAATCAATGTATTTTACATATAACTAATATGTTTTACAATTACAATTACTTATATAGCCTATTTATAGCCAAAAACAAACATTAATGTCCGTAATAGATTGTATTTGGTAATTGTTCCATTTTGTAATTATATCTTAATTGTGTTTTTTTAAAATAAATAGGTATTTAAATTGGAGGACGTAAATTGCCAAAACTGTTGTAATACAATGATTGATTTAAGTTTTTAATTAAAGGAACGCAATGTATTCCTTCATTTTGTTTCGAATCTAAATTATCAATCATATATTCATGAAGATTTGGTTTCTTTGGTAAACAGTCTCTCATATACACACTTCGAAGATAGGGAATATTCAGTTTCTTTACAAATACATTAATGTCTTTGTTTATTGAAGCACATTATGGAAGACTACTTAAGACTTTCTGAATTTTTTCCCACATTTGGAGTTTTTTGTCCTTGTCCAACTTTATAGGGTTTCAAATACAGTCCTTTACCTTTTGATTTATTTGCTCCAATAATTACACAAACCCCTCTGAAGATTGATCCAATACTATTAATACTGGAAATAGGAATGGAATGATTCCTCCTTTTTTGTTTTTCGTTTAATTTTGCATTTTAAGCCTAGGCCTCTTTCGCTTGCATAACTTGATCAAAAATCCAGGCTTCAAGTTTTTCTCCCATAGATGTAGATGGAATCTTCCTTATATTTGCTGCTTTGTCGGATACATTTGTATCCACAATATGTCTTTCTTTCAAATCGTTTGTTCGATCGTAAAAAATTTAGTGTTCCTTAAACACGTTATCCAAAGAATTTATTCCTCGATCATTCCTTGCTAAAGGTATTGTAAGTTTACACTTGGTATGTAATAATTGTATTTCAGTAAATGTAATTAAAATGGTAATTTATTAATCAATGCATTCAATACACTGCATCCTTTTTTTATACGTTTAGTAACAGCCATTGTTTTCAACTGAATGTGAAACTTTATATAGACCTGCATATAGAGTTTTAAATTAGTATATTATATAATACTGCATAATTGTGTAAAATGGAGGATATAAAAATGTACATCTGGCGGTAATTATAAATACAAAAAAGTAATTGAACAGAAAAATGGTATTCTCTTACCATCAAATATACATAGTATAATAAGTGGTCCTTCTTCTTGTGGAAAAACTTGTGTTAATATGTCATTGTTAGAGGATCCGAATGGACTTAAATTTGAAAATGTATATGTGCTTTCTATAACAATACAACAAGAGAAATATCAACGACTAGCGACCATTTTATCGTTAATTGAATGAATGTGATGTCCTTTTACAAATAAAGAAAATATAGTGCCTCCAAATGTAGCATTACCGAATTCTGCATTTATTTTTGACGAGGTTTTGTGTGAACCACAGGGTGAAATACAGCACTACTTTAGTTTTGGTCGACATTCAAACATTGATTGTTCTTATCTATTGCAAAGTTACGCATATATACCGAAACATAATTTCCATGATAATGCAAATATGGTAACTGTGCTTACAATTGATAATATGAATGTGTAACATATTTACAATTATCATGTTTTACGCGATATGAAAATTTACACACTTTAAAGATATGTGTTTTTACTATTGGAAAGAAAAATCTGTTTTTTTTTTTGTGATTTTACCAACACTTCCCCTATATGAAGGTAGATGTAGCTCTGGGTAAAGAGGTTTTTACTTCCAGGCGAAGAACAATTAGTATTTCAATGTTTGGACATAGCGGTATTAAACACAATGAATACAATAGCTGTTTAACCAAAAATCGCGAAGGAGATTTGTGATATAATGCACATATATTACATAACATGGTCATGGCTGTGAAAGATAGCAATGCAGTAAATAAACATTACGTGGAAGACTTAAACACTATTACGCCAAACATATCTAAATCACAATCAAACAATGTTCAACAGAAATTTATAAAGTTAGTTGATTTGAATGATAATGTTTATAAAAACACGAGTGTAATTGCAACCATTTTAAGCAATATTATCACTGATTTGCAGATTAATGAACTTAGAATAGTAGAATGTGTAAATGGATTTAGTAAGGATTTTAACGATATGACAAACATCGTTTTTACATCACAACTACCAGAAATGCAAGAAAATTTAAGTGATGTCATGATAATGTGGTAAGTGCTACTATTACGAAACTAATTGAAATACGAATGGAACAAATAATGCAATATATAAGAGATAAATTGATTAATAAAAGATTTGGTTTAGTTATGCAAACAGATTTGAAAAATTAAATAATGATTTGGAAACACAAATGAAGTATTTCAGTAATGATTTGAAAGCTAAAACTATAGCAAAATTATATATTGTTTTAAGAAAAGTCGATAAGATTGAAAAATTTCTAAGTAGTCGACCACTACATCAGTTAGAAAAGAAACGACTTAATTCATATATAAATAGATTGAATTTAATGTAATATAATAAAAACACGTCTGACTCTGCTTCATAATCATATAACATTATATCTGCTGTGAAAGAGAAATATTTACAAGCCAGACGAGCCCATATGGAATGGGATGTTTTAAACGAAGTAATATTTAAACCTGTTACCAGTAGAACGGGTACATTGCATTCTGTGTTGAATAAACCTAAAGAAGCAGCTTTGGAAATTAAAATGGAAAATGAACCTTTAACAAAGAAAAAGCAATCCGTTTCTCAATCAACACAATGATATTTAGCTTTAGAAATACCTACGTCTATGCGCGATACATTTAGTGTTTATCGACATGAAAACAAGTGGTTTCAGGGAGATTCTTTAGTTAAATTTTTGCCTGGGGATAAAATTAAAATAGGTGATTATGTAACTGATGTCAGTGAAGGATTATTTGAATTATTGTTTTAAAACTTTCCAAATGAATATTCTGACACCAATTTGCAGAAATATAAAGAACTTATTCGTCGAACAAATGTTAATATTCGTTCAGTAGTTGAAAACCACCCCAAAATACATTTAATAGGAGATATAGTCGGAAGTGGAATATATAAAGATGAAATTGACAACTGCTTTTCTCCTGTATATTGGTACAATCGTAATGAATTGGTGATAGATTAAATCTTCTCATTGCTTCGAGAGAGTCTGGGAATAATTCACATACAAATGGAATTGTTTATATTATTGAAGAGTTTACAGAAGACAGTTGTATTACAAATGAAGTTTAGAAAGATTGCTGAAGAGCTTCGCACTCCTTCAAGGATAAGATATCCTAGAAGAAGACTTATAACTCATGGTTTAAATTACCTTTTTCAAGCCGAATTGCTTTCAAAATACAATAAGGGGTGCAAGTATATTTTAACTGTAATAGACGTTTATTCGAAAGATAGTTGAGGTGTACCTTTAAAAAATGAAACTGGGAAACAGGTTAGCGATGCAATGAAAATCATTTTGAAAGAGAGAACCCCCAATTCGCTCCAAACTGACAGAGGATCTGAATTTTTTCTGCACCATTCCGGAAACTAATGTCCTAATATGGTATTCATCACTATGCCACATAGTCGGAGCTTAAAGCAAGTGTTGTGGAATGTTACAACAAATCGATTAAGCAATTAATATATAAACATTCCACATCGATGGGGACTTAGGAATGGGTTGGCAGTTTGCCTAAAATCGTTAAATTTGATAATTTTAGAGAATAGAACTATCAAGATGGCTCCTAAAGAAGTTACTGATAATAGTTTAATGAAAACTATTTATAATAATGTTAAAGTCAGCGACAAAAGGAAACCAAATTTCTAAGTAGGCGAATTTATACATATCTCGAAGAATAAAGGGGTGTTTGAAGAACAATTTACCGTGAATTAATATGATGAAATATTAGAAATTATTTCAAATAGACAAACACATCCCAGAATATTTTACATAGAAACATATGATGTAGAACCAATAAAAGATGGATTTTATGAGCATGAATTGCAAAATGTCAGTTCTCCAAATGAATATTTGGTTGATAAAATCATTATAAAGAAGAAAGATGTGTCCTTGGTTCGACCGAGAGGATCCTCAAAATCACACAACTCCTGGTTTCAGAATCTTGATCTTAAAATATTGTAATGCAATGTTTGTAAAAATTTCTAATACTAAATAAAAGATTTTGAATAATATTTGATGTGTTTTCTCATTTAATAAACCTCTGGATGGGGATTGGATGTACAATTTATTGTGTAATCAGTCCCCTTTTTGATTGGATTGTCGTTGCATTGGATTAAAATTGGAGTGATAATCCAGTGTGCTTAAATCCTTTTAATTGTAATGTCATTCATCATTAGTTTATTGGAATGCTTTCTAGGTTTCATAATTGTTTGTGCTAGGTTATTTTAATTTGCTTTTACCGATACAGTTCTTGGAAATTGAATAGTTTTAAGAGAGCAAAACAATATTCGCCATGCTAAAAACTTTTTATACGAAAATCGTTATTAATTTTAATTGTGTGAATGATTTTGACGGTGTGCCCTAGGATATAATTTTTGAAAGTTTTGAGTAACTCACTGTATTTTTAAAATGCGTATTTAAAATGTAAAGTTTTAATACTGGGCTTAAACTGAAATGTAATATCGTGTTTGCTAGTCACAGCCCACGTGCTCTAAAGGTTTGTGAAAGGTACGGGGGAAGTTCTCCCTCCTAGTCCTATTGTATAGGCGGCAGCAGTGAGCATCAGACACTGCGCGTGAATGGAAAGTTGTCGGGCGGGTAACGATAGTGGCGCGCTGAGTGGACTGCGGAGTCTTTCTGAAGCATTCCCTCGCCCGTTTCACGCAATGCATATATCCCGACTGGTCGCGACCCGGTCTTGCCCGGCCACGCGAAGTTGATTCGCTGCTCCAACTCCTGTTCACAATTCACGCTTATCGGCTCTCGATACCTAAGTTTCGCCCACTCCTGCATACACTCAGTTCTCGACTATCCGTTAGCTGGTATTGTACACGAGGTTATAGAATGACTCGTCCCCATATCTTTTGTAAAAACATGTCGTTGTAGTCAACTATCTTTCCCTAATCAACTTTAGTTTGATTATATTATATTTTCCTATACGATAGTACTCTCTAAAAATTATGGGCTAGGAAAATTACATGTAAAAATAAAGCATTTTTGTCTGCTAGGTCAATAAATAGACGTTGGATTGAAAATAAAACAACTTTCCCAACATGTTTGTTTAAAATACGTTTTCAATGGTTGAAAATAAAGATTTACTTGAGTGTTTACTTACATCTTAATAGTTAAAACTCGAATAAAAATTCGTGTTTGAAAACTGTGATCTTTCAATGTTTAAAATCTTAGCGAGTTAAAATTATGTCTTATGGCTGTGTTGTTATGAAAATTAATCATTGATTAGTTAAAAGTTGTTGGAAAATGGGAATAAACTTTAAAATGTCTCGTAAGATTGTTGGAAACAGAAATAAAGATTACTGGAAAACAGGGGGGAAATAAAAGTTTGGTGGAGAATAGTTTAAATTTTTATTGAATTAATTTTGATTTAAAAACATCTGAAATGTATTTCTTAGTGATGAGAAAAATTAAGTTTTATCGGAGAGCGATGTGAAATTTTTTAATTCGCTGAGAATGTGCTAGGCTCTTGCCTTCCGAAATATATGAGGAAACTTCCGTGTCTGAGCGAAATTAACAGTTTGTTGGGAGGAGGGGAAATAGTCCCGGTCAGTTCAAAATCCACTGCTGTCTTAATAAGGAAACCGTCTCTGTGGCCTTGAAGCAAGCTTCGTTCATGGCTGAGACAACACTAGAACAAACGCTTTCTCAATACTGTAGTGGGGGAGGGGTGTGTAACCATAGTCTTAGAGAAGAACTCGCCTTTCGCACAAAGACAGTTTCTGGGGTAGGTGTTGGAGGGGTGGGTAGACAGGGTCACATCCCTCTGGACAATGGTGTAGAGTATGCTTGATGGGGTGGTGGTGGTTGGCATGTGTAGTCGGATCAGCTCTGAGGGGTGCAGGTTGGTGATGGTTGGTTGGGGTGTGAGGAGGTGGCAGGCTGGGTCCTTCCGATCTGCATGCATCTAGGCAGACAACGCCATCTTGAGAAATTACAAAAAAAAAAAAAAAAAAAAAAAAATACGATTGCGAGCAATTCGATGCAGTGCGCACTGCTGAGGGGGGGGAGAAAGGGGGTGCAAGCTGGTTTCTTGACCAGAGTTCTGCAGACGAGGTCATGAGGAGAGGAGAAAGGGGGTGTACTGAGCTCTGGAGCGAAGTGATCTCAGCTATCCCAGGCGCTGCCATTTTCAGTCGCTCATGATCGCTTGTGGGAGACAGACGTTCTACTCACCAGCTCCTTCATAAACACCAAACCTCTAGACACTTCGCGGCCGACGAGGCCACCCTTGGATGTTATTGCACCGGCGACCATCGCTCCTACCTTTATCTCTATAGTGCTACCCGCGATCAAATATAAAACTATTTAATCCGGAATATATAAATTTTCGTATGTTAACTTATATTTATTCTATTCTGATCGATATACTGCGTTTATGATAAATAATTGATTTCTTTGTTCCGTCGATGAAAATACCATTCGTGTTAACAATTGCAGTGAATTTCATAAACATAAAAAAAAAATTCCTTAATTTACGAGTTTCTACCGTAATTTAAACACAGTTGTCTATCCACTGCACTAGACGTATCTACTCACAGCTCGACGTAAATGCTACTCATTCTTACACTGAATGGACTTATTTTAATATCATTTGGGGTAAGATTTTTTCTATCATTATACATTTTACTCATCAGAATAGACATACGCTATTGTGTCTGGTTTAAATCTTACTCAGAATTTTTTTGCCGTAAGATCACTTTCATCATGCTGGATCGTGTAAGGTATGTGTAATTTGTACGTGTAAACTTGTTAATGTGTTATTTATTCATACTGACTAGCTGGATTTCGTTTAAAGACAGTAGTTGTTCGTTATACTTGTCTCTCGTGTTATTCATTGATGCGTAGAACTCGTTTAAAGACTCTGCCTTGTGTAATTTCATAGCTGTATTTCGTTTAGTGAGTTTGCACTTGTCGACATCAGATGTTATTCACATAGTTAGAATTCGCTCTTGTGTAAATTTTATTTCTAAGCTCGAGACTCACATTACATTTAAGTATCACTTATTTCCACTTATTATTCATGATGACGTTTTAAATTTCCGATTCGATGAGTGTAATCTATTCATACATAGAAAACACTGAAATTTTCTAACATTTAATTGCATTCCATCTAGGAGCAATATCTACCAAAAAAACATAAAATTTACACTTAGGCCACTCATAGAAATCGTTTCAACACTCTGAATTTCTCTCGTGTGTTAAATATATTCGTAAAAATCGACTATCTACCACCAACATCCCTACAAACACCTCAAAATGAGGAAAATTATAAAAAAAAAATAGCCTTAGCACACTCTTGCACTCAACTCTACACCTATATAAGACATTGCAATCCACCATTCTGGTCAGTCTCCTCCAGGAAACACCACACCATCAACATTGTACAGAGCTCCTGCTACTCCCTCCCCCACCCAAAAAAAAAAGTACAAATTCAAGAAATAAAATTTACCCTTTCAATACATTGACCCTTTCAATACATTAAACTTTTTTCGATAAATTTAACCCTTTAGATAAATTCAACTCTTTCAATTTTTGATCAGATTAAGATTGGATCAAGAAATTTTAAATCAGATTAAGATCAGATAAGAAATTGTTTGATCAGATGAAAATCGGATTAAGGATTAACCATTCTCTGATTAACCATTTCAATTAATTTGATAACAAATCGATAATCCAATTAATCAAAAGTGGAATGAAATCGGTACTTACATTTGTTTATCACCTGAGATAATTCCACTAGAAGGCACTGTCTCTGGCCACGGGTATTTACGTAAATCAGTCCGTGTGTTGGAACACCTGTAATAACGACACACGCGTTCTCCGGGGATGTACGGCCAAGTGGCGCAACGAACACAAGCGCACCCCCTCCTCGCCGCGCCACCACGAAATCACAATTAAGTGACCCGGGACCCTGGAAGCCCGCCCTCAAGTCGTATGCATATTTCACCGCAACACCCCGCGGGGGGAACGCCCTGCACCCCGCCCTGTAATTATGCCACGCCATCTCCCCGTCCACGTGTGTGTGTGCGCGTGCCTCGGCACGAGCTTTTCCTCTCTTTCGCCCCGGACGGAGCCACCGCCGCCGCGGTGCGTGATTTATAGCTCGCGGGCCACGTGTCTCTGAGGGGGAGGTGACCGTCGACAGCTCGCTTCTCTTCGGGGACGTCTCTATTGGCCTGCTCGCTGTGGCCACCTGCCCTCACGATGGCCGCCTCCTCGTCAATGCTGCCCATGCTGCTCAGCTCCTTCCATCAAGGATATACAAGTGACGGCCTCATTTGTAGTGAAACACGCGCATATGGCGAGGAAGAATAAGAATTTTAGGGGTTTGTTTTAAGGTTCGGCGTCATCTCGTTTGCGGAAATTCTTATTTTTCCTATTATAAATTTGGATTCAGAGTAATTAATGAATATGTACTGTTACGAGTCACCATTCTAACCCTTTGGCGGCTCGTATACTCCTGACCTTCAGCAGATCCAATCACCTCATTTTCTGAAGAATGTTCTTGATTAACGACCGAGTTTCTCTCAGCGTAACTCGGGGTGTGACAAAATTTCCAGGTCAAGGCCAATGACTATAAAAACGCGTGGGCCCTCTGAGCTGGGGGTTGCAGAGTTGACGAGTGTCTGGTGTATGAGCGATAGACGAAGAGCGAGAAGATAAACGAGTGGCGAGAGAAGAGACCAGCAAGAGGAAAATCGGTGACTGCGAGCATCGGCGCAGTGAAGGTGCGACTTGCAGGCTGAACTATTGCATTGAATTGCATCAGTGAAATACATTTAAAATGATGGCAACAGACACACAGAACATGTATTAATGATGAGTGTGAGCTAATAGACTACAACCAAACTGCCAAACCAACATTTAGAAGGACTTTTATTAGGGTTAAAATGGACACTGAATAATGCGTTTCAGACCCCTGCGGCGTCCTTGACACAAGGACGTAGGAAGGATGGAATTACCCCAATCCCAAAATATCTGAGCATTAAAGAACAATGGCAAAAAGTCAGCAAATTAATTTTTCCTAAGAAGGGCAGGAGTAATATTAGAACGTGAAAAGTTCAAAACATGAAGTATGGAAAAACTTTATTTTATTGAATTCACCTTATTTTCAGTAAACATCACCTTTTCCTTTAAACACGATCATTTCCTGTAAACATTCTAAGGAGTAGTACAAAGCTTTGGAATAGAGGTGTATATCTTTATAAATTCTTAGAAAAAATTCTCAAAAATATTCTCTGCCACAATGCAGCATACTCATAAACTTTACAATTACTGGAATGCAGGTACATATAAATAAAAAAAAAACAACTACCAGTACAGATAGTTGGTTAAAATCCAAGCAAATCTAAATTTCACTAAAAACATCTTAAAAGTGCAATATATTACACTCAGAAAATACTTAAATTCTGGCTGCTAAGCAATACAAAACCATTCTAAGTTAACGCCTTTATGTTACCAGTGAGATTTCAATATGTAATTAATATAATATCCTTTTTCAAGTGACAATTAATTCCCTGGCTAACTGGCCAACCAAAGGCCGCGCAAAACATAACTTGGATTCAGATTATTTCCTTTTTTTCTCTACTTACATGTGTCTGGCAAGGTTAGCCTTGAGCAATAGTGACGTCATGACCTACTGCTTGAAGAGCCGAAATTTTTGAAGAAATGTAATATTCAAGTTACATAATTTATGTTGATGGATGCTGCCTCGAGGCAGATCGTCTGACCTCGAACGAACATTTTCCGCAGTATTTATACAATCTTAATTCATCTAACTATTAGAGGGGTGAACAATGTCCAATACCTAATGATATTACATTCAATGCCACGATACTACATTATTTAACCCTTCAAATCAAACAGCCAATAATGGCATATTTGCCCTTTTAAGGAGCTGCCATCGTTAACACTTGGTAGTTGGGAAATTCAAAGTTCATTATGCGGTAGAGGGATCTTCGAATGGACTGCCAATCCCAGTCGTTTTCTTCAAAAATGTCCACATAAGGGATACACTACGGCACACGAACGTCATTTCAAACTGCGTGCAGTCTTTCCGCGCAAGTGACAACGCACCTCCGCCTGGCGGGGTGGGCCCATCCCAGCGCTCCACGCAGCCACTGATGCGGGTGCGTGAACTACACGCATCAGTTGTTCCGAGCGCCATGACACTACTCGTTGCGCCGACGCCGGACGTGCATTCTTCATTACCAAGTGCTGTGAAAAAGTTTATTTCTGCCGCGCCGGGCCAAAACATCGCCAGCGTGAAGCACACAGGTTTGAAAATAGGTAATCTGCAAGTCAAATCGAAGTGTTCGTATCAGTAATTGTCCATATTTTCATTTTCAGTACTTTTGCGTGCATGTAGGTAAAGAACTTCATACGTTGCACAGTTGAACGGGTGAGCCTGAGACAACAAAATCGCGTAGATTTTAGTGCAGTTGTCTCACGTTCACTAAGAAATAAAAATAAGTAATAGAGGAGATAGTTAGATTGATGCTCTGATGCATTGTAAATAAATTAAAGAACAATTTAGTTATTTTATTTTTAATAAGACCTCCATTCCTCACGGCACGGTTCTAAATAATTTGCATTTTACGAGTTGTTTAATATTTATGTGCTTAATTTTGATATGTGTGTCAGGAACATATTTACATCTTATCAGTAATTTCCTGCCTTTTTGCAAGTAGGTAATAATACACAGTGAAAATTAGATAGAAAAATATTAAACAACTAGTAATTTACAAATTTTCTAAAATCAAACAATTTCAGTAATACCTCTGAAACTAAAAGTATTACACCAAAACGAAGTATTCCTGCATAGTAAGCGAAGTCGAGCTTTAACTGTAGCTAGTCAAACTAAACTTTGCAGCACAGCATCCTTAAAGCGCCCGTTCACAGCGCCCGCGTTAGAAGCAGGGGCGCGATAAAAAGCGACACTGCCACGCGCATCATCGCCGCTCAGCTCAAGATTCTCAAGTATAGCAATGTTCAAATGAGAAAATAATCTTCGCGCAGCTTTGAGGGAGGGAACGTAGGGGAGGCAGTTTACGGGAGGGCTCTCCCTATCGCTCGCCACTGGAGGGACGGAAACCACGAAACACTGCTGGCGATGTACAGACGAAACTGATAACATCGCTCTCTACTACCACGTTGTTAAATACCGTGCTGCGTGACTTACGTTTTCTCGACAGGTAATACGGACACGCGGAGCAACTCTCGCCCTCGCACTCGGCCGCTGTCACTACTGGACTGGACGACCCACCCCTTAGTGCAGTATCAATTGACTCTCGAAACTCGCCCAACGCATTTTGGACTTCTGCGCATTATTTTCGCATTTGGATTTCTCTATACCGTGCAGTGTTCTCGTCGTGCTGCGTCTACTGTAACGGCATTTTCACTCCCACACATGTTGGAATTATTTCTGATAAAGGCTGTTTACAATAAAGTGAACATTTTTGAAATCAACCTTAGAAAAAAGTCACTGCTCCTACCTGCATATATTTTAACGGGCACAGTGAGTGATATGCCGCCCAGTAAAGTTGGTAACGATGCAGTATGGAAGAGTAGTTTCACATCTTAACGTCGAATAAATAGTGTTAGATAACAATTTGATATAACTGAAAGTAATTCTTTCGCTTTCTGTTTTTATTAATTCATCGTAGTGTAGAAATGAGCAGATTTGTAAAGTATTAATTTTTAATATTTTCACAGTTTCACTTGACCGACTTATGAATCAAGTGATGAAGCCCATGGCAGTGTTAATTTTACGTAAGGCGGAAGAATACACAACGTACATACAAGTAGATCTTAAGCAGGGCTTTGTAAAGTGCTCATTTTACCGTGAACAGCCTATAATACTGGGAAACATTGAAATTAAATTTCTAAACTTTCATATCATTGTTCTGTCCACAATAGGGATCCTGTTTGTGAGTCGACCAAGACTAGGCTGCACTCCTCTCGCTGGGAGTGTAGCATTTTCTACCGAGAATTGCAGTTACGTCAGTTTCATCAACAAAAGATTCCGGTTTATTTTTGGGAAGTACGTTGCTCGTTAACGTAAGTGGCAATAAATATGTGGGATATGAACATATTTTAATTTTGGTTATATGTAATTTAATTGAACCAGGACGGTATTCAATTCGAAATTACAGACGTGAGTATCGTTTCTGTTTTAATTGCAGTCTCTGGCTTAGCCATAATGGACAAACGTTTGCGTCAATAGAAAACGTAATAGTTATGATTTGTATTAATTTACCGGAACCATGGAGTTTCGCTCCAGAGGTACTGAGATCAAAATATACAGTATTTGCTAGCCGTGGTGAAAAGAAGTTTTTTTTGGGACAGTAATTTAATTAAATATGCCATCAAGAAATTACTTTAAACACTACAGTAAAGATATAACAAAAGAAGAATACACTACCTATGGGATTCTGAATGGCGACCCTATCATCTTATAGATGGACAGGCAGTATCATGGTTCAATACAGGGCTATTGAAATACAGTCTTCGAAAGAGCCGTTTTTACCTACGTTCAGGTGATCTGAAATGGTCTTTCTAATGTCCGTGATGTCTTCGTGGATCAGCACGTTGGGCACAATTAACAATCAGTTAAAAAATGAGTAATTCAAACACTTTGCAACGCAGTTCACGCGATAGGTTTGGCGTTCCCTCTTATTGGAGGTATTTTCCGGGCCCGCGGCATAAAAGCTTGGAAGCTCTAAGTTAGACATGAACGTGTGCTGCATGTCCTTTTGCTGTGTTAGGTATGAGATACTGAAATTTCTATATAAAAATTATTGTGTAACACAAGTATTAGCCCTTTTTTCATTCAAGAAATACACAGTTCAGAGACAGAAATAAAAACCTGAAACTAGATTTAAGATGTTAAATATTCCTTAATTTTTTAACATACCATTAAATTATTCGTTTGAGGTGTAGTAAAAGAAGAAAATTTTGGTGTGAAAAGTACTAACGAATTTTCTAAAGCAACTGAGGGCTTGGAACTTATATGGAAAGGGTTTCAGTATATTCATGGCACATGAAGTATTTAATGCTGCTAACACCAACCAGTTTCATTGCTCAGGGAAATGCAATGTTCGTATTAGTGCTTGTAAAGCACCGGCCATGATTTCACCTACTCTGCAACATGTCAGATGTGAACGTGTAAATCAGGAATAATAAGTTAAAAGGTTGCATACTATTCGTAAGCACATACCGCTCAAAAATATTGAAAAGTGTTTAAATTGCAGCTATACGACTGAATGTTTGTGCTCTGTGCAACGAAATTGTCAGACGACGTCCTTTAAATACTGTTGAAATGATTAACTTAAAATATGAACGCGTTATTTTCTTGCTTTTAGGTATGTAACACAGAGTCACGTACGGCAAAGTAAACAACCGATGTAAACAAACTCACACTTGGCTCCAAGAATAAATGACAGCGGCCACAAAATGTCGCGATTGGTAAGACAAGAATGCCGCTATCATGAAATAGACAAGGAAGTTGTTCGGTGTTCGAATCAAGTTCGTACAATCAATATTTACATTGCGCAATATGGCTAAACTCCGCCGAAATGCCCCACATCAGCTGATCGATATCCTGGTTTCAGAACACAGTATACAGATGTTGCAAAATTGCATGCCAATACTTTGGGGGAAAATTCCTCACATCTGGAGGATGAAAAAGTGTTATATGAACATAGGTCCGCAAACGCTTCGTTTCCTTACTGCAGCTCGTAATACATAACGTACAGTGTAAGGCCCGCGGGCTAGATCATGTGACTAAGGAATGGTATCACAGCTGTAATTGTAGCCCCATACCAGCACCCGAGGAGCCCTGACTTAAATCTACTAGACTTTTATGCGAGGGGACATTTAAAGGCACTTATGTATGCAATCAGAAGTGGTCAATGTGGACACGTAGCGGGCTGCGAAACATTCAGGAATACTCCACGGATTCATCAATGCATCAGGGAGTCCATACAATGGTGGGTTGATGCATGTGTTCCTGGCTCCTGGCAACTGCCATGGTGGAGTGGTGAGACAGCCGGTATCCGGATATCTCCCACAAAGTCATGGCAAGACCCAGGGGAAGCGATATGTCTCACCTTTCTCTTTATGAGAGAAAGGGAGGAGATATTTTATTTAGCCATAATAGAACTAGCATAAAACCTAAGCATTTTGCCCAAAAATTTAAATTAATAAGATTTTTAATAATTAGACAAGTGCCCAGGAGAATCGCCGCCTTCACGGGTCCGGGTTCCCGGATTCGAGACCCCCCAAATTTCCAAACCCACTGTAGTAATCCTTCGAAATTGTAAAACCTATCCATTCCTTTGAGAGTGGTTACTGGAATTATTTTCCTTATTGAAATGTAAGCACTAATTAAAGTAATACCTACCAATATAATACTTGTTATTAGTATAATTTCCGAAACCAAATGAATAAATGTTCCTCCTGAGCCCTTACTAACAATACATCACATATCATAAACAATAACATAATCTCGTATATTGGTGTCGTCCAACTCACAAAGACATCAATATCACAGATACACACAAAAACAAATAAACTAAAGGAACAACACCTACACTGTACAACACCCTACACAAACAACATAACACTGACACCAACACAACACCGACACAGACATCAAATACACGACGGACACCTCACGAAAACGACAACCACCGTCGGCCCCTCTGTCTCCGGAGAGGATGGCGGGATAGGGGTTCCAGGGTGGAGGCAGAGGAATTTTAACTTTTGACATTTTAAAACTATAATGTAACTTTTTTTTTAGATTATAACAAAATATAATTTCAAGCCTCTGTAATTTTAAAATTTAACTTGTTTTGATTTTTATAACGTGACGAATTTTGTTTCAACTATTTTCCAAATTTATTTCAAATTCTAGAAACTAAGACCAGTTATGCCCTTCGACTGGGTACTGGTGCCATTTTAATATGTTCTGTTCTGTTCTGCCGATGGAGAGCATTTTGAACATTTACTTTAGTGCTGGCAATAAGCTTTCACACATGTGTAACTAATTCCTGTACGGTTCCTACTATTCTAGGTGTCGTGTCGTGGTGCGAGGTGTCGTGTATCATGCAAACGAACACTGCGATGGTATTCCACAGTAACATGATCCAGCCCGCGGGCCGTACACTGTACCTTATGTATTACGAGTTGTAGTAAAGAAACGAAGCATTTTCGGACCTATGTTCATCTAACATTTTTTACCCTCCAGATGTGAGGAATATTCCCCAAGTATTGACATGCTATTTTACATCATTCTGTATAAAGCATTACCCTAAGGCCGCTTAGTGTATATCTATGTGTTTGAAACTTAGTTCTACAGCAAACGTGACCGTTCTGAAGATGTGTTCCCTATTTAGACCCTGTGCACACATTCTTGTACACACTGCGCAGGTAGATTGAAGTTGGCTGGTACTGTGAGCTGCGAACCTCACTGCACAATAAGCGTTCATGTGGGTAATTGATTCGGAAACCGCGCTACTGCCACAGGGTGGAGTGGAGTGGTGAGATTTTGGCAGTTATTAACATTGAGGTCTTGAGAGCGGATGAGGGTGAAGCAAGGTGAGTATGGAGCAGCACCGGAATGCAAGAGCGGGGGAAACGGGAGGTCCGTCCGGCATGCAGAAATCCGGGAGCGACCCCGCGGGGAATCGAACCCGGCTCGCCTAGGTGGGAGGAAGTTGTCTGACCACTGCACAACCGCGGCCCCCAGGGTATAGGTTGGTCACAGTAAAGTGAGCACTTTAGAAATTCCTGGTTAGTTTTTTCTTTCAGCAAATTTATATCCTTCCGTCACTTGTTGATGCAAACATTATTGTGTGCGTAATAAACACAGTATATACACTTCATTATAATAAAATCCAAGCCTCCGAGACCACAGTGAAATGTATTTGTTAGTTATTATGTCTGATGAGACTGCTTCAAAAATACTCACTTTACCGTGAAGAGCTTGTACCTACTTAGGAATGTAAAGGTGAATCATCTGCGTTACCGCGAGCTACAGCTGCACAAGACAGCGAAATGTTGTCACCGGCCAGCGAAACTTCACAACGTAGTTCGCCAATCACCGCCTAGCAACCTACTCGCGAGCCGGCAGCTGAACCAATAGAAAGCCTTTCTCAGCATGCAGCGGGCAGTTGGACACGAGAGCCTCGAGCAACCAAGCAGAGGAGCACGCTCAACTCAAATAAACTGCCACACAATTTCGTCTCTGTGAACTTATCTCATGTGCGCTATTGCTCTACCTGTTAATTGGTCCATGTCATTAAAGGCTGTTCACGGTAAAGCGAGCAGTTTTGAAATCAGCCTTTGAGAAATGTCACCGCCCCTATACCTGCATAAATTTCAACAGACACACTGAGTGCCGTGCGCCCCGTAAAGTTGGTAGCGACTAATATAAAGTAGTTCCATATTGAAAAGTTGAATTAAAAGTGTCGACGTCAAAATTTTTGACTAAAAAATTAAATTTTTTTATCTATGTTTTTAATGCATGTGAATAAGCAAGTTTGTTGAATATGTGAAGGGTAATTGGGCAAAAAGATGAATGTCCATATTTACAGTTTTGAGAAAATCTGCAATAGAAACTATATACCTATCCCCCGGAAATTATACTTCCAAGACCTGTTATTGCGGACTCTCATCTCCTTCAAAACGTTCTGCTTTGGCATCGCAAGAGTACTGACATTTATCTATCAGGTGAAATCATAATCTCATTTTCCGCAAAACTGACAATCGTACTTTTCTCCTGTAACCGCCATTTACGTTTCCAATAATTTCCACGGTTTTAATGCTCGCCCGACGCCTGAATAAAGTAATCGGATTCACGATATATATGGTGGATGGATATGCAATGTCCATACACGTAGAACTAAAGCAAGTCTTCCAAAAGTGCTCAGTTTACTGTGAACAGCATTTACCTGCAAACACAACTGTGGCAAAGAAAGAAGTGCTGTGTCAGCTATAGGTACGACACGCATCGAAAAATTTACTAGTTCCATAACCTGAAACCATAAATTATAGCGGAGAATGGCGAGATATGGTGGCTCTTAGAAGTACATCAAACCGTCGTTTTTTTTTTTTTTCGCGTTAGACGCACGGCGATACGGGTGACAACGACACTCGCGGCCAGCGCCCCATCGCTCATACGTGCAGGGCGCTTCATCACGCTTTTCTCTGCAAATTAGATCTTTAACAGTGGGACTTTATATTACACGCGATATCATCACTAAGATGTAACTACGACTGTGCGGTTTTACTTTTATCCTACCTCTTAAGGAAACTGCAAAGGCAAGCTCTAAATACCCGATTTTTTTTTTACCATTTTGAAGATTTTTTGGACTCACTTCATGTTAAACAAACAAAAAAAAAACCATACGCCCTTAGATAATTGGTTTTTATATCTTCTCGAAAAAATTCGCATTCCCGGGATATAGCTTCGCTGATATATGTGCGCAAACGCAAAAACCACGAATGTGCAGAACATATGTTCAAACGATTAGTTTTTAACATCGGGGTCCTGAGAGCCGATGAGGATCGAACGAGGTGAGTGAGTATGGAACAGTGCCGGAATTCGAGGGCGGGAGAAACGGGAGATCCCCGAGGAAACCTGCCGACAGCGGCGTTGTCCGGTATGATTCTCATGGACGATATTCTCAGATCGACCCCGCCGGGAATTGAACCCGGGTTGCCTTGGGGGGGGGGGGGGGAAGCGAGCGTTCTATTAGCTGCGCGTGGTCTGAAAAGGTTTTAATGAACACATTTGCAGCTGTACGAGCTAATAGAAGCGTTATTTTAACCTTTGTTTAATCCGTTTTAGTAGTAGGCATATACTTATTTATAATTAAAAATAACTGGATATACAAACACACACACACACACACACACACACACACACACATATATATATATATATATATATATTATATATATATATATATATATATATATATATATATATATATATATATATATATATATATATACACACCTATTTTTAATTCGCTTAGTGACAAAAAATTTGATTTTTTCGATTAACACATTTAACAAATATTTTGATAGCTCATCGCTTTAAGTTTCAAAATGTACCTTTATGTTAATAATTTTACGTTTACATCTCAGTAAATATATATAATTTTTCATGTGATTTGTTCATGGATATTTCAATATATATCTAAAAATTTTTTAAAGTAAATCAAATCAGTATTCTAATGGTTCATGCGCAGAACTGGAGGCAAGGGTCTTAGTTTTCACAACATACATTTCAACTTCAGTATTTTCTTTAAGATTATTACTGAGCTTGAACAATGTCATGCATTCAATATTAATCTTAGTGAAATATTGTAATACTATTGGCGCGTATAAGGAAGTTTTCTTTTAATTTATTATTTTGCAGGAAATACCGTAGTAAACTTTGGTGGGACAAACCGTCTGTAATTTTCTTTCCAGCTAAATCGAATTTATAGCTGAGTATACAGCAAAATTCGGTTCCAGCTTTCAAACGAGTCTGCTATATTTAAATGTGACTTAAAACGACTTTTTGTACATGGTTGAATTTTGGGCTTATAGTGGGCGTTATTTATACGTGGATCACCAGTATTCATTACCGTGCTAGTTTTTCTAAACTGGAAAAAAAAAAAAAAAAAAAAAAAAACCTTCCAATGCTACATCATTTTCTCATTGAGTTCAAACACTCCATTTAAGGAAGAACTATTCGTTAGCCTGAGATGCAAATATTTATCTTAATTTTTATGTCAAAACCAACGATTAAATTCGTTATAAATGCCTAAAAATGATTTACTTAGAGCTGCGAAAAATCCTGATTTTCTCTGTACCACGCTTTCTTGTGTGATATGTTTAAACTATGAGATATTAAACCTGTGTGCTTTCAGATTAATTTGTTCATCTTCGAATAAAGTAAGAGAGTCCACTCATTTGAATTCTGGGCAAACGCGTATTTCCAGAGCTTCCTGAATTGTAGTTTCACAGAGGCGAACGAATATTCCATCAGCAAGTGAGATTTGACCTTTCTTATGTGTGTAGATCGGCCTTATTGTTTCTACTTGCTCATGCAAATGAATCCGTAGATCAGTTGCTGCTTTTACTTGGTTTGTTTATCTCACTTCCCCGGTCTCTGTGTGTGTTTCTCTTGGAGTACATGACGTCTGACTGCACCTTTCATTTACACTTTTCATACTGGCTTTCGTGCTTTCGCTGTGTTGGAGTGAATCATTACACGATTAACATTCATGCTTGCTAGTAGTGTTTATTTTTCAGTTTCTCAGAGATGTCACGTCACCAATTTGTAAACATTGCTGCAGCAAAGGTGCCGCCTGACAGCTTTGTGAGAAGAGAATCGTTGAAATGTAAGTACCTGACGTGAGACAGGCTGTACGTTAACGCCAGTCGACAGTCACTCGCGTAATGCTATGAAATATTATTATGTGGTTGAAGAAGCCTACGCAAATATTATGATTTTTAAATAATATAACTCACTAAGAATCAGGCCGGTGACGTTGTTATAATACCTCCATGCGTACAGGCGAGACGCAGTTTTATTAATTCAATAAAAACGTAAATTAAAATTTTATAAGTTGTGTAAGTCGCATTGGTATTTTTCTACGCGTTGTTGAGGGCACATGAAGAGGATCTTAATATACGATTATGTACACCGCTGTATGAACCCGGCAGTACAATTCAGAGCAGAGCGAAAACGTATTGGAATGCCCACGTAGCACAAACCCCCTCCACCGGCGTGGAAGACGGCCGGTGACCTTACCAGAAAAAAAGGCAACTACAGAGTCAGGCGGAGGCGCCGAAGAGAGTGGTGGGTCTGGAGGAGCTCCACGACGGGCCAGTGACCAGAGGAGGTCGTTGCATTGGGTGTCCCGCCGTCGAGAGTCGAATAGCCAGATAGAATCTCTGATATCAAGTCCAATAGATTAACTTCAGAAGGCGTGGGCTATGTAATAATTTAAATATAAATATAATCATAATAATTAACATTATTTTCAGAGCGCCCCGTTACGATTAGCGTCGTTGCTGTTGAGTGATTGCTACTGTAATAAAAGCTCACCTTCTATAATTGTTTAGTGGCAACACCCTCACCACGAAGGTTGGCGGCCTCAGGTCAGCAGGACTTGTTGGAGTCACCAGTCCTAATAAGTATAAGGTAGCAACACTGATCGCTGTCTAGGCCGACCACAACAGCGTGATACGTAAATAAAGTTTGCGTATTTTTTTGATATCTTAGTTATATCTTTGAACTCGTGGGTATATGGAATAACCTCTCTAACTGTAATTTCTAATTTTGATTTATTGTTGTGTTCCTCAAATTACCGATGCATGCCAAAACAAAAATTTGCAAAGGTTATTATAATAGAAATATGGATTTAAGTTCTCCCACTTTTGTGGGCATAATATAACGTTCAGAAACGTGTGCTACATTAAATGTGTACAAAGACATTAGCTATGGGAAATCTTGTGTATGGATATATTTTCTGATAAATAACCGCTCAGGAAACAGAGGCGTTATAACTATGGAAGGGGCAGAGTTTACTTTATTTCTCCCTAAATTCAGTAAAGGACTCCAGAATGAGAATAAGTGAGCGACAAAAATATTTTTGTTCACCAAGATGTGGTGATAGCCTATATTGTATATTATCTCTTACGAAATTATATACGTATTTCTGATACTTATATACTGAACATCTGCGTTTCTGAGTTAAAAATTTCTTCTATATTTTATGCAGTATGCAATTTAGGTTTTGATCATTCCAATATGTACTTCATAAGAGTAGCAAAAACGTATTAAGACGGGGCGTGAAGGTCTGCCCTCCCCCCTCCACAATAAGGGGGCAGCTAAAGACGTGCGCCACCTGTTGGGTTGAAGACGTTATTTCATAATTAACAGATAAGTACCTAGCCCAGGCAAAACAATTTTTCGATTTCTGTACCTCCAATTTGCGTAGAACAATCTATGTTGAACTATAGTTTCCTAGCACCTGAGAGAAAGGAAGGGGGTGGGGGTTGGTGTAATGCGGGGGATTTTTGTTTCGGGCTTAAGATTTCCCAGTAGCCTATGCAAAAACCCCACGAAGAAAACTATTGGTAGGTCGATGTATAGCTTGATGTGCCCACAAAACCCTGATATATCTGTGTAAATATTTGTTGTCGAATAATAAAACCTTCCTTGATGAAAGTATCTCCTAGAGGCTGTGTTCGATTTCAGAGCAATGAGCCCTTGATAACTTACTTTTGATCCCTTCTAGAGTGCATAATGTTGCGTTACTGTGAATTCGGACAGCGACAGTTTGACGTCACATCCGGAATGGACTTTTCAAAGGTACGCCTACAAGCCCTGGTAAAGTCTGTTAGCTGGTGAATTCCAACACGACTAGAGATTTACAACTCATTGCGTCACATTACAGCGCTAAAATAGTTTAGTAGTTGAGCCTCGAAAATAAATAAATATGAAGTTAACATTGGTTATATGTTCCTATTTATGTGGCATGAATGTAGACGAGAGTGATCGACTCGCATTCGAAGCAAGAAGCTGTGTGGTTTATGTTTGCCGGGAATGGCGACTATACTTGGTAGAAGGAAAAGCGGGTGATCCGGCTAGCGTGTGTGAGGGCGGGTTGTGAGACGAGAAAGTAAAAGAAAAAGGTAGCCAGGAAGGTTGCAGGGAATAACGTGTCGCGGCGAAAGAGGGAGATGCGGTTGGAACCAGAGTAGCCGAGGGCGCGACTCGGTCCTTCGTCCTTCCGACCAAAAATGTGGGGGGAGGGGGGGGGGAGACCTTCCCTCCGACAGGTATATTACGCCCCAGGAAGTTGTGCGGTCATCCGAAGGGGACAAAAAAGATGTCCTGGGCTAGAAATAGAAGGAGGAGAGAAAAACGAAGGATAAAAAACACGGACACAGTGGTGGAAAGCACAGGAGGAGTTTATAGTAGGAGTGAGGGGGAAGAGATAACCTGTATGCTACACAGCGTGGCGGGGTCACAAATTACTCGGACGGACCTCCTAAATATTTGGCACCGCCTGCACACATCAGCGGGACTAGTGAAGGCACGACAGCCGTAAATTCATTTTTATACAACATTCCCCGCCATAATTATTGTTTCCATTGCCATGTTATCCTTTGCTCCTTGTCTCTCCGTGCGTCCCTATCTTTGCCTTACGCCTGTTTTATTCCCCTCCCTCCTCTTTATCCAAACATCCCCTTCGAACATGAAAAGTGTCCACTAACAACCCCGCTGAGATCATGCTATTGTTACTTGAATTTTATTCCGTTCCACCTTTTTTTCACCCTTCACGCCGAGTCGTATCTTCGTGTCCCCTCTGTACACACACACAAGAAAAATATACCCTCCCGATGGCGTGTAACTTCTCCCCTTCGCAGGGGCACGAAAATATTTATCATAAATACTGTTCGGAATAAATTACAATCAAAAGGCGGTGGAAAGTAAAGGTCGCCTGAAGGTACTTCCAGAAGGCGCGCTGTGTGTGCTGTGGATGATGATCGACTTGTACCTCCGAAAACACGTCTTTAAACAAAAGGAAAACAGGCTTTCGCTTGCGATTTTTAGCGCACGGGCTTTGCAGTGCCATTTCCGAAGTGTTTGAATCTCTTCGGGGGAAAATATATTTTAGATGCACAAAGGTCCGTTATACTTTTTGTTTGCGTCAAAAATTCTGTCCATAGAACAGAACTGGATTCTTCCGTTCTCATTCTATGCATATTACATGTAGGTATTATACTTTGCTCTTTGCTAATATACATTTATATGAAAAAAGTAATATGAGTGTTTTAATGATTCTATGTTAGCGTAATGGTATAGTCCAAAACTTTATGTGGTTTAGATAATTGTGCGTATCTCTGTTACATATAAAAATTATGGCCACGTTCCTTCATTTCTACAGCTTTTGCGAGAATTAATTTTTTGAACCCAAACGGAAGCCGATATTCTAAAATTCTCTTACAATTTTGTTACGAATTGTTTTTATTTTGTAGCCTAATTTTTCCAACACAAGAAAGTGTATACTTTCATATAATTAATAAATTAACGAAAATATTGTTTATTTACTAATCATTAAAAATTATAGTTTTTTGTGTTAAAAGAATTAAACAACATAGTAAAACAAATTGTAACAAAATTTTAAGAGGATTTTACAATATCGGCTCCCGTTTGGGTACAGAAAATTAATTCTTGCAAAAACTGTAGAAGTGAAGGATCGTGGCCTTCAGACATGTCGCAAATATAGACCAATTTTCGCCAGAAATTTGAACATTATATTTCTTAAACAAAAGTGACAGATAATTATCTCGACGATAATGTAACTCAGATGTTATCAAAGATATGAGAAATTTGATACAAACTTCATGGCAGAACGTGAATATCCTAACCATAGGCATACTGCATTGTAAATGTGAAAGTAGGAAAATATTCCGTGGAAATCGCAAACCTTTTACCCAAAACATCAGTAATACAGTTATTAACAATTTTTGGATAAAGATTATATTCAAATTATGTATCGTAAATAATCTCAGTTAAGTTTATTACATGATTGTGCTGAAGTGTCCGAATATTGCTATTCTTCCAGCGATAGTACACATTTGTTTGCAGCACATGTGGAGTTCCGGACTTAAACCAACAGACTGTCGTTTATGTCGTTCAAAACAATGTGGTCGGGTACTCGGATAATTCTGTGACAAAAAGCAGTTAATTCCATGACCGTAGGAAATACTCGGTATCCGTTGACTAAAGTTAATATGTAATTTATAATGACGTTTGGAAACAGATCATAAATGAAAGACGTTCTTCAGTAGTTTAAATTATGAATACTGCATTAAGAAGGATAACAAATAAACAGTATTTGAAGCGAAGTTACAGATCAACACACTTCACTCGGTTCCGTAAGTGAGAATATAGTCTATTCAAGGTTTATTCAGACTTTTTCAATCAAACCTTTGAAATATTACTTCATGAATGACGTGTTTGGTTGTTTCCTATATAATTATACTAAGTATTACAAGTGTTTTATAATTGTGTTAACTTTAAACTCCCTTATTTGTGGTTAAATTGAAATGTTGTTAATTTCTTATTTATAAATTATAATATCTCTTATATAGGCTAATTAATATGAATGCAAACAGAGATAAAATATGTGTCTTGGCAATGTCGTGTAAGAAATAGTTCTTTTGCCAAATATTATTACACTGAGTGTGTACTGTTGTGGCCTCAGGTCTCGATCCCGCACATCGCTACCGAGCACTGTTCTGGTGCACTCGCAGTGAGGGGAACTAGAGAGCAGCGAGGGTAGCAGAAGACATTCCTGTATGTCGGCCAGCCATAATGTATATAAGGCTGCTGGTACACGACGTCACCCCCCTCAATCTCTGACTCTCTCTGTCTGTATCACTTAGAGGGCACATTGACGCCGGGGGTCGGCGCGAGCTACTTGAGGACAACACAGCAGAGCGAGCCGTGATACCTGTATGACGTCCTGGAGAGACGTTATCCTGAACGGGCAATCACCACGACTACGCGACATCACGAGGCGGAGGAGCTCCGGCCCAGTGTCGTTAATTACCAGTGGTGAGGAGGTAATTGGTTCTGGGTGCAGGATAGATCCGGAAACGAACCTACGCGCAGAGAATCCTAGAGGTCCCCTATTAAGATCCTTAATATTTGAAAAGTAATAAAATCATGAATAGTCTAGTAATTACGCTGTATTGTTTGTTCAGATGTTTAAAATCCTTTGTGTAGGTGAAAGAGTAATAAAAGAATTAGTAGTTTTCGTAATTGTGTTGTGTCATTGTACTATCTTGAGTTATTCCCCCAGAGCAGAGTAACGTAAAGGCGATTAGCCTCAGTGCATTATCTTGCTTATATTCTTGTGTTTAATAGACCAACGTTAAAGTAGTCATTGCAGAGCAAACGTTACAGTACGAATGCGGTGCGTTGTCCTGTAGACTCGGATAAGCTTTGTTTACATGAGGCGGAATAATATCCTGTAATTAGAACTTCGGCAGGGCTTCAGAAAAGTGTGAAGTTAGCGTGAACGGACTATACCACTAGCCTGGGAGATTATCCGGAGCTAAGTATTTCCGTTCAGACGCAAGGAACGCGGTATCGAGGCGAGGACTCCAGACTCCAGAATGAGAAAAACGCTCCCCCGAGCACAGAGCGACCGCCGCCGGCGATTGACGAATGGGTTTCAAAGGGCGGCTGTTATCCCAGAGCGACTGTTTGTTTCCCCGCCCGAAGCCTCCGCCGCGTCAAATATTTATGTTTCGGTCGTCTTTGGCTCGGCTTGCCGCCTCCACGCCCCTCGCCATGGTCCGTTCCGCTCGCCTCTGAATAATTAATCGAACCTCTAGTGCGGCACCCCTCCCACCACCACCCCTCTACTTTCCTCACCACCCCTGGAGCTGGTCGGAGAAGTAACAATAGAAAACTCCCTTTACGCTCCGGACGTCTTAATATTATGCAGATACTGAATATAGTCATTATCTCTGTGCCTTGTCCTTGCGAGCTCGGAGGAGCTCTCTCCCCTGCTGTTTCGTCTCAGATAAACCCCCGCCACGAGAAGACAACCTCATCGCCCGCTCTGCCCAGACAGATCCGTCACTGTCGCCTTTGACACAGCTAACAACAGCGTGGATTACTCTGGTGCGCAATCATGCTCGAAACCCTCATGCCATATACGTGTTCTTGAAATCAGTATATTTTTAAACTACTGTATAGTTATAGCGCTGTTCAGTGCACACTTCTGAATTCAAAATGTAATTCCTTTCTTGTGCCATTCGGAATGCAGTATATAATGAAGTGACAGACAATTAAAACTGGGTTCTGTTTGGTTTAAAAACATTGGAGCAATAATTCATGCGATACTAACACGCTTCACGATGTCCTTCAAACTGACGTGTCCTTAAGGCATAATACTTATAGGTTATTCACGGTAAAATGAGCACTTCTGAAAGCCCTACTTAAGATCTACTTTTATATACGTTGCGTATTCTTCCACCTTATGTAAAATTAACATTGCGATGTGCATATAACTTTATTCATTCGTCGGTCAAGTCATACTGTGAAATTATCATGAAATAAAATATTATACAAATCTGCTCATTTTTACACTTCGATGAATGGTAAAAAACAGAAAGCGAAAGAAATAATTTGAGTTATTACAAATGGTTACCCAACACATTTCATTCAACGTTAACATATGGAAATATTTTCCATCCATAGTTACCAACTTTACTGGGAAAATGTCTCTCAGTGCGCCCATCAAAATATATGCATTCAGGGACAGTGACTTTTTTCTAAGGTTGATTACAGAAGTGCTCACTTTATAGTGAGCAGCCTTCAGTAAAGAACAGCAGGACACTATCAACAAACAAAGGTTTTCAGACATTACATTTGGTTTGGTGTGACTTCCGTCGCACAATACAGCCAGCTGAAGGCTGTTCACAGCAAAGTGAACACTTTGTAATCAACGGCTAGACTGACTAGCGTGCATCCAGTGAAGTTGGTAACGACTGAAGGAAACTAGTACGTGTCTTTAAGTTGAATTTCAAATGTTAGCTAAACATTTGTGACCGCTGGAATAATTTTTTATTTTGTTTTTCTAACGCATATAAGTGTAGGAATTCGCGAATTTGCAAAATATTTACTTTTTTCAAATAATTTCACAATTTACTAAACTAACGCATGAATAAAGTGATGAGATCCATGGAAATTGTAAATTTTACGTGTGGTGGAAGAATACAGATGTGCAGACAAGTTACCGTGAACAGCCTTTGCGCGCGGCTAACGAAGCTGACGTAATTGCACTCCCTGGAAGAGGGAAAGAGAACGAGAATCGCACCCCACGGCACACATGAAATGGCTCGCTATTAAAAACTTTGAACAATGAATTAACGCTCAGTGCTTCATCTGCAAACGTGTGGGACAGGGGAAAAAAATGGCAGCAGAAATAAACCAATGGCAAGGACTAGTATCTCGCAGATAAATTAAAAAACGGAGACGGATGTGAGTCGCTGTAGACACGGCCAGATATTTAACCTAAGTGAAATATACGACGGGATCGATCCCCGACTGATAAGTGTCGCCGGACACGCCATCCGCTATTTTCACTTGGCTCTCCCGGTTGGCCAACCTTCGACTCCGATACACCCTCGTTTAATTATTCACAACACGTCGTTGCCGAGGTCTTGTATTTAACAGAAGCATGCTTCAAATTGCTTTCCGTTCGTTTTCGGGTGCATGATCGTCTTTTCATACGCCTTTACGGACACGCCATCGATCGCCCTGACGTCACGACCTACTCAGTGGGTTGGTGGGCAAGACCGGAAGTCCGCCAACGCGTAGGGAAATGAAATCTACCCCTCCCCCGGACCCTGTAGAGCCGCGAATATGAATCCGGCACCCGCGTGATGAATATTTGTCACGCCATCATGACGGTTAGTGTGTGGCTGCTTAGGGTGCTTAGGGCCTCGGGGTGGCAAGGTAGCGGACTGAATTGCCCTGGTGATAAGGGTGGGAGCGGGTGGTCGAATTAATCATGCTCCCTGGCCTGCCACCCGCTGCGAACGTCATCCTGGATACTCAGAATGGCGACTCAATTCGAGTGGCTCACAAGAAAACAAATGATGGATGCGAAAAGGTGGCGCAAAGGAAGATTGAGCCGGGGGGGGGGGGGGGGTGGTGGTGAACAACACCGAAAAAGGGGGGGGGGGGGGAGAATGACGTTTGTGAAAAGCCTCGCACTACAGTTCCACGTCGAGGAAGTCATACAATTTGCTTTGTTCGCGTATACAGACGTTTCCATCTCTCTCTTCTTGTTGCGCCGTTTCTGTCGGTGCGCGATGCTGCTGAAAACCGAGGTACAGTTCTTCTGTACGTGTACTGGGTTTGTCGTACGAAATACCAGAATTGTGGTATGTCAATATATAAAAAATAATTACTTGTGAAATATTACGAAACACAAGTAATTAAATTACGTTTCATACTAAAAAAAAACCGTAGAAACCAAGAACATGTGGATGAGCACCGTGTACTGCTGAGTCAGGTTATGGGTGACATAAAAAGTGGAGAATAAATGATACGCACAAAACGTGTTTCTTAGCCATTAAACTAATTATACAAATGCAATTAATATTTTAAAAAAATAAGAGAATAACGAGTACCTTATATTATTCTACGTATGTTGAATAAATAAGTAAACGTAACTGATTCGGTTTTCCGGCCGAATATGAAATTATCGTTGAAATCACGTGAGAAGATTTCAGACGATAGTAATTGCGGGAAAAGTTGACGTGTCTATAGGTTTCAAAGGACTTATGTCGGGAATTTTTTTTATGCTGTTGATTGTCACTACTGTGTAAGGTTTTTACCCACATTCACTGAGCCAATATGACCTCTCATTCACTGCTATTGACCATTTTTTATTTTTTCTGGTTACACTTAAGGCTATTCAAGTGCCCATTTTTTGAACTTCAAAAAAATACCCAGTAATTTGAAGAATAATATCCATCATACCACTTAGTGTAACCATAAGACTATTAATTTAAATTGTTGATTCGTACAGATTTCGAACATTTCTTTCAGTACAAAATGTGGTTTGAGGCAGAGCGTTTTTTTTTATAAGGCACAGAATAAGCATGTTGCAATTTATTGTGAAACCAACCTTGTTTCTCTTGCGGTGAAGGTTTAACTTCTAACTATCTTGACTTAAAATTTTTTCTATTATATATATATATATATATATATATATATATATATATGTAATAGACAAAAATATATATATATATAGACCTACCAATTTTGTTCAATTTTCAGATATGTTTTGCACAAAAATTACAACATAAATTTAGTTTCCCATTCCTTATTTCATTCATTTGTGAAAAGTAATATTTCTCAGTTTCCATACTTCTTCCAGGCTATTATTTCATACCATAACATAAAAGGATGAAATATGCTACAAATTTGGGAAATGATTTTAGACACTTGAACGCCCTTTACCTTATGTCAAAAATTAATAGTTAAATCATAAAGGAGAAAGATGTTATGCAGAGTTTCTGAAGATATGTTGGGACAAAATATGTTTAATATATTCGGATATTTTTAGGGACAATCCCGAAACTGTCGTACTCGTACGACAAAGGTGGCGTGCTGGGCAACACAGCCGTTGTAACAAGTGCATCAAGGAGGGCGATGACTAATGCTGCTCCAACACGGTCGGCTGTAAATCAACCAGGACAGGTCATTCTAACGCTAGCAGTGGGCGGCCCACAGCACGATTGGCGGCCGGTGAGATTCCCGGTTAGTTGCTTGCTCGTCCCACACTGCTAAAGGCTGTTCACGATAGAGCACTTTTGAAATCAACCTTAGAAAAAAGTCACTGCCCCAGCCTTCATATATTTCAACGGGTTCACTGAGTGACATGTGACCAGTAAAGTTGGTAACGATGGATTGGCAATAGTTCCATATCTTAACGGCGAATAAAAGGTGTTAGGTAACCGTTTTATGTTTTTTTAATGCATCGAAGCGTCAAAAATAAGCAAATTTTTAAAATATTTACTTTTTCTAATAATTTCACAGATTCGCCTGACCGACACAAGAATAAAGTGATGAGGCCCACGACAATGTTAATTTTACATAAGGCGGAAAAACACAGAACATGTATACAAGTAGATCTTAATCAGGGCTTTCAAAAGTGTACATTTTACCATGAATAGCTTATACGGAGAAATTTACTGACACTTGTTAGTTTTTAAAAGGATTTCTGGTAGTTAGAGTTGGCTTTCATATTAAATTTAACCTAAGCTTGCAGCTGAAACAACACTTACGTCCGGAATCTTGGGGTTCAAAATTGACGCTTCTATAAGTAGCCACACGTATATGGTAAATGAAGAGAATGTACAGTGGTTACTTTTAACGCTGAGACTTAGGCCGGACTTCATAGTCGGAGTCTTGTTTGGTTAAGAAGCTATACTTCATGAAGTAGTGCTTCTTCTTCAAACACTACTGAGTGAATTCATAAATCGTTACTTGACGAAGTAATTATTGTATAAGCACTACTTATTTGGGCTAAGTTGTGCTTGGTGAAGTATGGAAATAAGTATCTGTATAATATCAATACCAACATAACATAGTTAAATTTGTCACTTTATTTACAGCAGTCACTGAGTTTGCTATTATTCTATTTTTCACTGCTGTTTTGAATAATTTTAATTTGTTTTATCGCATATTTGAAATTAAAATAATCGTATGTGCAATAAAACGTGTTTGTTTCATGTGTTATGTAATAATTTGTTCGGAAGTTTGTTAGCCATGCTTAAAAAAAAAAAAAAAACTTTGTTGACGAGCATACTTGACGATTATATCATGTCTATGTACGTTTTAATGATATCTCAGTTAATTTAAAACCTACGAATACCTTGTAATAATATAATTCTGGACATTTCCGTCGAGCGCCAATAATCGCCATTCCGCGAACGACATTATCGATCGTAAAAGTGCTTGCTTACATCTCATGCTACCGTTCAGTCGACATAACCTGTGTTTCAGACCTCGTATTGCAAACACAAGCCTGTGCAAATATTTGAATTTTCGAATACCGATTCGAATAATGGAATAAAATAGTACTCCAGTGCTCGTGAATTGTACTCATTTTTATCGCGTGTATTCGAGTATCTTGTTGGTGTTGTAGAAAATTTTATCGGAAGTTAATTATTTTTTATGTGCTTTCATTAGGCGTGATTGGTTGCAGGTACCGTTTTAGTAGTTTTCTTGAGAGAAATGTAATATTATCGGCATATGTTTTACCACAACGGCTCGTTCCGCCATTTTCCAACTACCGTACCGTTCCCCACGAAGCTACATACTCGAAGATTTACGTTTTTCCAAGGTTCTAAGTTTGTTGGTTTCAGGGAACAGGCAAAGTGGCGATTTTACTGAATGATTATGCAAGTAAATTATTTCATATCAGTGATGGACAAATGTTATTGTAGTGAAGTGTTCGTGCAAGGGTTTCCAAATAAAAATACGTGTTCGAGAGGTTGCGAATTACAAAGAGTAAGTTAACGTGTTTTGTAAATAATGTATTTCGAAACAGTTACTATAATGTTTGAAATGCAAATGCTCTAAAAAGTAAGCACTATGAACTCTTTTGTCTTGTAAAAATAATATTTATTTACCACGCATGTGTTGTACAGCCAACGAGTGTAAGGTTAACTTCTGAAAAAGTGTGTTTATGGCTGGATCACTGTGCAATTCAAAATTACACACTCCTAAGAACTGCAAAACAATGCCGTCTCATGGAAGACGTTGAAATTAAAGATCCCCACCTCCCACCAGCACATTTCTCCCGAAATATAAAATAAAAGAGACCCCCAGCACGTTCTTTTATGTGTTTATGCAATAAAAATGATACAGTGGCACAGGTTTGTGTACTAAAATTTATGTACTGATTTTTTAATTAGCCTTTTGTTAGCGTCAAAGCTAAAACGTTAACTAAATAATCGTTAGGTATAAAAATTGGCTCGCTCGCTTCAGTGTAATGGATATTTCACCATAATAATTGTTAATGTCGGTTTTCGTAATTAGTAATAATTTGAAATTGTCTTTATTTGAAAACGAAGGGCTGTTTCTTTTTGTTGAATCTGAATGTGAGACATTTTAATGTAGAAGCGTTTGGTTATTTTCTTGTTACACACCAGCCCCTAAAATATATTACAAATAAGAAACATTCAAAATTATTTGATGCTCATACTTATGCGCCGTAAGGTACTTCATATACAAATTGTTAAAAATTGTCCTAGTAACAAAAACCCATTGCACACAAAGGTTAAGAAAAGAGGTTGTGTTTTCACATAAAAGTGCAGGATTTAAATTTTCCCATTTGTCCCATGTAATTATCTAAAGTACCTATACCTAATCCTGCTTCCATCAAATATTTTAAGGAAACATCGTTTGTAATAAAATATTTATGTGAATAACCTAGACCAATTATAAATATTCAGTGCTTATGCCCACAATGAAGCAGACTTTATGAAGTACTACTTATATGCATAAATAAGCAACGCTTCTTTGACTATGAATACTTGAGAAATAAGTAAAATTTACTTTGTTACAGTGAATACATTATAAGAAGTACTTCATGAAGCAGTACTTCATGAAGTATTACTTACAGCTATCAAAATAAACAATACTTGTATCTGACACTATGAATTGAAAATCATACTTAAGTACTAGTGTAAGTATTTCTTGTTTCAAGTATTGCTCATATGCTCACTATGAATTCCACCCTTAGATTTTTCTTCAGGTACTTGTTACCATCAATGCAGTAACATGGGATCTAATGATTTTATTACCGCATATATAGTCTATATTTACTTACATGTGTTTATTTAATAATTAGAATTTCTCACGGAATAAGGCTTACTACTATTATAGATTTTAACGTAAATGTATATACTATTTCAAATTAGTAGAGACCCGAAAAATTCGCGAGTTCTCTGGCCTGTAGGCTAGATTTCAGAATCCTATTTACACTCATGCAGACATGAAATATTATTTGGTTGACTGTTGTGGCAGTACAAGGCGGTGATTAAGCCTACAATTTATTGCATGTTCGTTATTGGCTCATTTATTTCCAGGGGGTATCAAACAACGCATCGAACGATTGTAAAATAATATGAACGTACAAGTTTGTGAATTCCAACTTGTCTCGAAATGAACCTACGAATTTTTCAGGTCCCTACAAATTAGTAGAATACTGCTAATTATAGTTAACATTTGAAAAAGGGCATTTGCTTTGTAAACAGCTCTGGTACAGTCTGATAAACTTTTAGTCTTGACTATGGGAATACACATAAAATAATCTGAACAGTTATCATGAAAATACACTGTTGTAAAGCCACAATAAGCTTAATGTTATCAGAACGCAATTATCGTCAGTCATTGTGTTTCCATCAGAAACATCAGAAGTTTCCATGGATGGAAACCATTATTGAGTCAGGTTTCAAGGTCATGAGTCGTGTTTTACAGGGGGAGGGGATGAACCAGAGACGGTACAAGTCTAAGCCCTGCTATTTCAAAGCGTTTGCGAACTCAATTTCGCTATGCAAGCGCCGCATTCAGTCAGCGCCGTCTCTAGCGAAAGCTTCTGTGAGGCATTTCCCTTCCAAACTCGTTAATATCCCCTTTTCCCACAACGCAATCACCTGTGGAACAGTATGCTCTGTTCTCGAATGCCCTCTAGGCTCGACGTCTGTCGCACGCCCCTGAGGAGGGCCCAGCATTCAGTTAATTCACTCGACTCTAAACTTTATGTCCACCCACCAAATCACTCTAAACACCCCCGAGCTTGTATTTAACTCTGATGCCGTGTCCGAAATGGCAAATTATGTTGACAAAACATTCACGTGACCTGATTTTGTAAACAAAAACGTTAACGTATTTGGTATTTCGTATTATGTATCCAGCGGATGTTAACAAAAATACAAAATGACAAAATCAGCGACATGTTGGTTATGAACTTCAAAACACATGCGAATGCGTAATTAAAACTTTTTTAAAACAAATAACTCTTAAAAAAAATACACTAGACATGTTAAAAAAAAGTAAGCGAGTGCTGTGTTTTCGATACATATTTCGCAAAATCAATTCTTCAAAGTCGTTATTGCATAATTCATTATTTCCATATTTATTAACGTATTTGCAACATTCCAATGATGATTGTAGAAATATTACGTCCGTTTTAAGCTTTACATTTAGATAAGAATATTTTTCACTGTTAATGTAAAAATGCGTTACCGCGAGTGCTAACCAAATGACTGTCGACAACGTACGAATTGAAACTTACGAAATGACAAATTACAAAATAACGAATTTATCATTTTGTACACGGCCTGAGGCATTTACAAAAATGTTGATGTTTTCGTTTCCGAACACAAAATAGATACACTCTTTTGTTATCTTATCATATTTAACTGTACTTTCTGTAAAGAGATTTTTAGACCTGAAGTTAATAATTTAACGTTATTTAGAAAAAAAGCCTGCTGTAAAAACATAATGAGTAATATCAATAATTTTTTATCTTCTCTAGCACTGGAATATATGTCAGTAGATATGATTGGCTGGTTTATCATAAGGGGATAGGGGAGCGAATACTCGGAACCACCCGGGGCCGCCATGTTGTGCAATCGCACAGGCGGCCATCTTGGAAGCCAGTGGCCGTTGGCCGTTGAACTTTGACCCCAAAAATATTAACAATTTATAAAAATGTATTATTAAAAATTATTTTAAAATGTATTAAAACATTTATTGGGAGGGTGTAGGAGCTAGGAGCCGCTCGGCCGCCATGTTGTGACATCACTCATCTGTCACCTTTTTTCCCTCAAAAAGGTCTCTTTTTCCTTCAAAATCAACGAAATTTCCCCAAAAATTTCTCTTTTACCCTAAGAAATGCCTCTTTTTCCCAGGCGGATCAGTGACACCGAGCCAGAAGAGCGAGGCGGATCAGTGACCCTTGGTCAGACAGGTGAGACGGAATAGCGACCCAGGTAACCTTGAGTCAGGGCAAGCAGATTGTTCGGGACCTTCGAACTTGATCTGTAACCTATAAAATAAAAATAAAATAAAAAATAACAAACACAAAAAAATTACAAGAATTTATTATTAAAAACTAAAAAAAAAAATATTTAAAAATTAAATTCCCTGAGGCTCCCCTCTCACCACACTCACGTAACAAATTAGTCGACGGGCCTCCAACTCCTTATCAAGCACAGTCAGCCATCTTGGTGCTGTCAGCCATCGTAGTAGCCATATTGTATGTATATTAACTTGACCTTGACCCCATAACCTTGAATGACCTTGAAAACCAAAACTCGAGAAAAAATCCATAAAAGTCAGCAAGCATATAACATTACAGATTACTACCATCATATTGGATACAGGTGAGCTCGACCTTGATTCCATGACCTTGAATTGTCTTGAAAACCAAAACTCGAGAAAATCTTTAAAAGTCAACAAGCATTTAACTTTACTGACTACTACCGCCATATTGAATGCATGTAAACTTGACTTTGACCCCAAGAACTTAAATGACTTCGAGAAAAACACATCAAATTTAGCAAGTATATGACGTTACAGACTACTACCATATTAGCTGCAAGTATCCTTGACCTTAACCCCATGACCTCGAATGACCCTGGAAAACAAAAATTGAGAAAATTTTTTAAATGTAAGCAAGCAAATTACCTTATATACAACTACCACCATATAGGATGCAGATAACCTTGACTTCCTCATGACTTTGAATAACCTTGAATACAAAACTCTAGAAAAGATACATGAAAGTCAGCAATTATATTATGTTACTAACCACTAGCATCATATAGGGTGCACGTAACCTTGGCCCCATAACATTAGACACCCTGGAAAATTAAAACCTGAAGAATAATGGCACATTTCTCATTATCTCATACTCCAAACACACACACGCACACACACAGAACCGAAATATGCCAATTTGCAGACGAGACTGACAATACACTAAAAAAAACTGGTAGTGTAACCACGAACAACGCCACATAAATGTTTGCGAGGCGAAACGCATACATATGTAAATACGACACATCAACAGGAGATGGCGGTGGAATGGTAGAGCAGTGGAATAGGTGGAGCAGGTGCAGCAGTGGAGCTATGGAGCGGTGGAGGGATGGGACAGTGGAGCAGGTGGAGCGATGGAGCGATTGAGCAGTTGAAGCGAGTATTGGGTGGAGTCGGTCTGTAGGAGTCATTCGGCAGACTCGAACGGATCTGTTAGAGATGTGGGTGATCGAGCAAGAAGAAGGTAACATCGGCTATGGTGTTCTAGGTACCTCAGCCAATAAGTTCGATAGCCTAATTGAACAATTTTTAGGTGTAACGGCAGATGAAGTTGATGGCTCTACTAGTACACCTCCCGAAGAGGTAGAGTGTCGTAGTTCCCATTAGCTCTGGAGTGTCCGAAGACATCGCAGATGCAGAATAAGACTTAGATGCGAAGCTGCAGAAGCTAACTGAGACTATGTATCTTTCGTGGCAGCCGTTCTCAAACTAAGCGTCTCAGCTGACTTCCCTACTGCTTATAATATACGCGTATGTAAGCCCTATGACGCCATATTGACTTTGAACCAATCGTGTAACGCCATTAATACATTGTTCGGCTACCGACCAGTCAATCACCGAGTTGCCAAGAGATTGCAGCTGGCCAATCGCATAAAGGCATTGAAACATCATACACAGGCATGTAGACAGGCTATAGATGCTAGTTCCTTGATCACATCACCATGCAGTTTTATATAAATTAGCAAATATAAAATTATTTTAAATTAAAGTTTGTTAGGGATATAAATATGTTTAAGTCTATGTGTGTATATAATTGTATACATTTTAAAAACATAATTATGTATATGTATATTAATGTGTAAAGTATATGCAATTGTAAATATAAAATTATTTCAAATTAATTCTATACATAACTATGTATAGAATTAAATTAAAATGATTTTGGTTTCAAATTTTATATACCTATACATATTGATTTACCTATACAAAATTATATATAAAATAAATTGAAAATAATTGCATATTTACATGTTATATACTTATACATATTTATATACCTATATATAGTTATGCATATTCCTAATTTAAATAAATACACAATTATATTATACATAATTATGTATATTCATATATATATACATATATATATATATATATATATATATATATATATATATATATATGAAAATTCCTATATTATATAAGTATGATAGTATCTGCGTGTTTTAATATGAGGCGAACAAGTATGTGGGTTTTCTCAAAGTGTTCCCTTGCCGCGAAGATTAATTGTGAATATGAAGGCATTTTGACCTCGACGATCATGAGCCGTAACCTGCATCATCACTAACTGGTTATCGCCAGTGTAGATTCTGCGATCGTTTGAAGATATACTGTACAATGATGTGATCAAGGAACTAGCATCTAAAGCCTGTCTACATGCCTTTGTATAATGTTTCAATGCCTTTATGCGATTGGCCAGCTGCAATCTCTTGGCAACTCGGTGATTGACTGGTCGGTAGCCGAACAATGAATTAATGGCGTTATACGATTGCTTCAGTGTCAATATGGCGTCATAGGGCTTACATACGCGTATATTATAAGCAGTAGGGAAGTCAGCTGAGACACTTAGTTTGAGAACGGCTGCCGCGAAAGATACATAGTCTCAGTTAGCTTCTGCAGCTTCGCATCTAAGTGTTATTCTGCATCTGCGATGTCTTCGGACACTCCAGAGCTAATGGGAGCTACGACAGTACCATCTACTACTTCGGGAGATATACCAGCAGAGCCATCGACTTCATCAGCCGCTACGCATACGAAATTTTCAATGGAGCCATCGAACTTATCGGCTGAGGCACCTAGAACACTATTACCGATGTTACCTGCTTTCTTAGCTCCAGCACCTACATCTACAACAGGTTCGTCCGAATCTGCAGACTGACTCCACCCAAGACTCGCTCCACTTGTTACATCGCCCCATCGCTCCACCTAATCCACTGATTTACTGCTCCACTGTTCCACCTTCCGTTGCTGGGTCGTATGTACATATGTATGCATTTCGCCTCGAAAATTTTTATGTGGTCATTGTTCCTGGTCACACCACCAATGTTTATTGTGTTATCAGTCTCGTCTGCAAATTGGCATATTTGGGCTTTATGTGTTTGCATGTGTGTGCTTGGAGTATGAGATAATGGAAAATTTGCCATTTTCCTTCAGGTTTTAATTTTCAATGTCATCTAAGGATATGATGTTAAGGTCTAGGTTACATGCGCCCAATATGGTGGTAGTGGTTAGTATCATAATATGTTTGCTGACTTTTATGTATCTTTTCTCGTGTTTTTGTTTAAAAGGTCATGGGGTGAAGGTCAAGGTTACTTGCATCTTAATATAATAGTAGTAGTCTTAACATCATATGCTTGCTGACTTTTATGTATTTTGTCGAGTTTTTGTTTTCAAGGTCAGTTGAGATCATGGGGTTAAGATCAAGGTTACCTGCATACAATATGGTAGTAGTTTGTAACACCACATGCTCACTGCCTTTTGTGTATTTTTCTCGAGTTTTTGTTTTCAAGGCACTTCAAGGTCATGTTGTCGAAGTCAAGGTTACATACATCCAATATAGTAGTGCTAGTCTGTAATGTCCCGTGCTTGCTGACGTTTAATGATTTTTGACGAATTTTGGTTTTCAAGGTTAATCAAGGTTGGTTGTCATAGTCAATTTCATCTGCATCCAATATGGTGGGAGTAGCCTGGAATGTCATATGTATGCTTGCTGACTTTTATGTACTTTTTCTCGAGTTTTTATTTTCATGGTCATTCAACGTCATGGGGTTATGGTCAAGGTCATCTGCATCCAATATGGCTGCTACGATAGCTGACAGCACCAAGATGCCTGGCTGGGTGTGGGCGAGGGTTGGAGGCCCGCCGACTAATTTGTTTGTTAAGTGAGGTGGACAAGGGGGATACCTCAGGAATTTTAATTTTCAAAATAAATTTTTAAATAATTTTTTAATAATACATTTTTTTATTTTTTTTGGATTATTAAGGTCAAAGGTTAAAATAAAAGGTCCTGACTCATCCGCTTGCCTTGACCGAAGGTCACTTGGGTCGCTAATCCGTCTCGCCTTTCTGACCCATGGTCACTGATTCGCCTCGCTCTTCTGGCTCGGAGTCACTGATCCTCCTGAAAAAACAATATATGTTTTAGGGGAAAATAGAAATTTTCAGAAAAAAAGGGAAATTTTTATGGAAATTTTGTCGATTTTGAGGAAAAAAGGGAAATTTTGAGGGAAAAAGGAAATAAAATATTGTGGACGGGTTACATCACAACATTGCAGCCGGGTGACTGCTAGCTACTACGCCCATATAATGAATTTCTGTATAAATTATTTAATAATTTTTAATAATAATTTAAAAAATTAATTTAAATTATTTGGCGTCAAATGTGATGGGTCAGGGATCAAAGGTCAAATGTCAACGGCCAACGGACACTGGCTTCCAATATGGCCGCAGGGGAGACGTCACAACGTGGTGGCAGGGCGGCTCTGAAGCTCTGCTCCCCCATCGCCTTGAAAACAAACTGACCAAACCCATCTAATAATGCCCACTGTGTAAATATGTTCACACATAATCTTCCAGAAGTTATGTACTCTCCCACGCTATGCTTCTTTGCTTGAAATCTGGGAAATACGACCAGTTGCAAATGAAAAACTAACATGCTGAGCCGAATTTGTCCCTCGGAGCAATAACTTTAAATGAGGAAAGTCTCAAAAATACAGTACACATGACCATGTGTGACGATATTTCCAACTATATTTTCCTTGCGGTAATGGTTGACTGTAGGTCGTTCCTCCTGCGACCATTATACATGCATCACTAGTATTTAAAATTTAATAATGGACTATAAAACCAAAACAAATGCATTCTCTCACTCTGTTTGTTTGAATTAATAGACCTTGAGTCCGACCGCCCATTCGTTAATGACGGTGCGGAAGAGAAGCGGGCACATAGAAGCGCAAAGCTGATAAACCCATTTGTTAACCACTGTGGTTTATTTCTTGGCTTATTTATTTGGGCGCTTTATCTTAGACTGTGACTCGGTGCAAGCTCAGCCGATAAGTGGCCCAAAGTGGAAACTAAATGAAATTGATTTGCATATTTCTCATTCTCGCGATAAATCACAAGCTCCTCTAATTGATGCACGGCTGGAAAGAAAAACCTTACCATTCGTCTCCGGCGGCGAAAGAAAACAAAAAATGAAACCGCCTGGATGGGAAAAGGAGTTATAATTGGCCGCCGTTAAGTTTCGTAAAACGGCCATTACGCGTGCCACGCGAAGCAGCCACAAATGCAGTAAATTGAAACATTACTCCAGTTATTTTGTAAGCGTCGTGGCAGTTCCTGTACCAACAGAAGAAAGAGATATCGGGATCAATTACTTGATACACTATAGTCCGCCGGACTCCATTTAAGGAGGTTGATAACGGCGAGCAAGAGCACAACTCATACTTTTAATTTAAAACGAATTCTTACACAAATCTTACCAGCGCAGGGAATATGAGGGATTCATAGGCCACTTATTAATACAAAATCATCAAGATCCCCACCTGTATGAGCCCTTGCCTTCAAAGAAAGCGGTTAAATAAAATGCATTAAATTTTTCAAGACTAAAACTTTGCGTTATTGTTTTTGATCTGTTGTTATATACGTGAACTGTGCAACATGCCACTGAAAACATCCATACTCTTCCCCTTGTATATTTCTGACTCGTAATGTTAAAACTATAGTTTTTTAAAATTGTATTAATATTTGAGTAACTTTCTCAGTATCACTATTTATCAATCCATAATTCAGCTAAAATATTTTTTCCTGGGAACTGTAGTGTGTGCAGTATATATATATATATATATATATATATATATATATATATATATATATATATATATATATATATATATATATATATACTGCACACACGACTTAGAAGTATTTATCTAACTATAAGTTAAAAAACAATCAAAAATAAATTTTCAAGAATATCTTCACATCAGCCCATACATGAACTGTTCCGAATATTAAGCATACCCATCTGTCGTGAAACAGGGTCAATAGTTGAAATATACATATACACAGAAAGTCAGGGTCGGCTGGCGCGCTATAGACTATTCGCGGTTTCTTCACACTGTTTGAATCAATCCTTTGAAAAATCACCCCATGTATGACGTGTTTGGATGTTTCCTAATCATATTATACCAGGGGTCGAGCCTGCGGAAACCGCGGGCTGAGCCACCAAAGATGAAGCAGGTAACCGTACGAATTAGTATTTATGGTGCAATGTCGTCTGGGAACTTCGGCACGTGCTCGCTCGCACATTCCGACATGCAGTAGCAATTATGGTGCAAGTACGACTTAAGACGTAAGATTTAAGATCTAAGGCGTAAGGCCTACGAAGGACCTAACTGCCCACGGGGCGGGCCTACTATCATTTACCCTTACTGGCTTCACTTTGCGGGGGTTCAAAGAACAAGGATGGTGGATCAGTGAAGGGGGTCGATTTCCTCTCCCCTCCCTGCCCGTTTGCCCTCAGCGGCCCTCCAAAAATATCGTTTCTGTGCAAAATCTTCTGTTCTTGATTAATTAGTATGATTCTACAAGCGTTTTATACTTGCGTTAACCTTAAAGAACGCAAATTACTTGATTTTTTGTTCAATTAAAATTTTATTTTCAAATACAATATTTCATATATAATTTAATACGAATAAAAACCGTGAGAAATTATTTTCGTCGGTAATGCCAAATAAGAAATAGTTCTTATGAAAAACCCTGAGTACGCACGAATGTGGTGCGATGTACCTTTGATGTAATTTTCTAGATCCGGAAATCAGGCTTTCAGCGGGGCTTCAGAAACGTAGGGAGTAACCGTGGATGTACTATACTTCACTAGTAGGTACTTATTGAAGGCTCTTCGACCAAGCTATCACGAGCTACCTATTCAAAGTCGGGAGTCCGAGTCATTTCTCTTCCTTTTCGGTCGTGGAAGTGTGGTGGAAGCCATTATGTTTGCCTTTGTAAACATGATGTGAACTGGGTACCTCCTACATACATGGGTACGGGCCCCGATATTATTATTTTCACTCGAAGTGATCATTTGCAGAGTGTGAACAGATAACATTCAAAATACTCGTACCTTAGGATTTCCGTCTTCTATATCTCAAATTGATGATTTTGCATTCCCCATCATCTCTGAAATTTTGTAATATCATAAAACATTCTGTAAAAAGTGAAGAAATGTTTGCAGTTTTGCACTCTTTTAAAATTAATTAGGTGCCCATATTATTACTAAAAAAAAAGTTTTTAAAATCTAATTATATGCGCTTTTAAATTAATTAAAAAATTAGATTAAATGATTGATTATTGCTTATAAACGGTCTGCTTTTGACGGTATGATAATGAAGAAAGACTAGAAAAGGCCTTGTCTACATTTACATACAAACTTGACCTACACACTCGTAACCTCGTTATCCAGAGCTAACATAATAGCGTCTGTATCTGACCTGTAGAGGAAGCCTATGTCAGCTGTACAGTAAAAAGTTTTGTGTTTTAACGAGGAAAGTTTCTTTCCAAAAATTGCTGTCAAAACCACTTGGATTACACTATAGACCACAACACTGTTGACATAAATTCGTACGTATCCACGTTACGTGCCGTTTGCCAAACAAAACTTTTAAATAAAAGTTCATTTCACATTCCCATTAGGCGAATTCGACAATTCTGATTGCAAATTGTATGCCAATTTAGAGGACACTCGCATTAACGTAATTTCGTATAGCAATCCATTTCGGGATTTTAAAATTGCAAGAAAATTGTATTAAGAACTCGTTACCAATGCCATTCGATTTTGATGAAACTTACCATCCTACACCCCCCCCCCCTCCTGCACAATCAATTCTCATAATTTTCTCCGGAAACGTCGAGAAATGTTCCCTTACGGAAACAATCTCTTTCGTCTATACTCCATGAACGTGTTAAGCCGGTGGGAAAATATACGGGACGGAGGGGAAAGGGACAGAAGTTCTAGTGGTAGTTTTCCCACGTAAAATCCTTTGACTCTCGTTCTCCAACATGCCACAATCATAGAAAAGAGAGTTTGAACGATTGCAGGAGAGGTCAATAGAAAACAAAAGAAGAAAACAGACCTGATGTCGCGTAATGTACGGTAATTCATTCTCGCGGGGCAATTTATTTCCCGGCGGGAAAAGAGGGTGGTAAGGGTTGGTAAGGCAGGAAAAAGGAAGGGTGTAGGGGGTGCCGAACAAAACGAGCCATTGCGCAGGTTATTGCGGTCGATATTTTCATGCCGGACAGGTGCGGGGAACCGCGCTTACACGATCGCGGTCCGACGGCATGACAGGCACGGGCGCGGTGCCTGTCTTCCACCTACCTGATCGTGTAAACTCGCGGTCCGCTGATTTATCCCAGCGACGCGCCCCGGCAACAAGCCGTTTGCGACCCCGTTATTTTCAGTCCGCGGTCGCCTGATCTCACTGGCCAACAGGCTATGCCTGCGTGCACTTCGGGCAGCGGTCGCCACGCCGTTTGCGGCTACCAGCTGGGGTCGCGTTTGGGTTCGTCGGTTCTGCTACGGAGGACGGAAACTATATGATTTCAGGTGGCTTCGAACCAAGTGCATTTATTCTTGCAAGGTTTATAAACAGTGGCGAAACAACGTCTACAACTTAGGAAGCCATACGACTTTAGGCGCCTTTTGGAAACACCCTTCCTCTTAAGAGGGTAGTATCGATTATATTTTAAATTTTTCTTACCATAATATTCGTAACGAGAATTTATGACCGCACATAAAAATTCAAAGATAGACATGGCGCAGAGGACTCCTTAACGAATGTTTTTAATTTGCTCCCTTCAATTATGTGTGTATTTTGCCACGTGGGACTGAAATTACTAAATGATTAGGTAATATATGAAAACGGTTACAAATGTGGAACTAATCATGTAAGAACAATAAGTTGGATTTTCGAACAACTGTTAATATGTTCCCAATGCCATGACTAGCTATAATATTTTTTATATTTGAGTCCGAATATTAAGTCATGGAGGAAAATACATAAAATCAAGATTACAAGGATACGTCTTATGGATTTAACTTTGGTGTTATTCAAACCTAGATTACATGTTACATTAAAGTTACAGAAGATCTATAAAACAGAAGCGAAGATATATCAGAAATACATTAAAACAATTCATTGGAGATCGTAGATATAGGCCTACACAGTATCTACGCATCTCAGTGAACAAAATATGTTTTTGGGGGCTCATTCACTCTCGTGCTGGTAACCTTTACTAAACTTAGAAAGGGCCGATGTATATCCCCTCACCCATACATTGTTAATGTTTTTACGTTGTAGACTTGAGAGGTTGGGCGTTTATTAACAACGATGTCCTGAGAACCTATGAGAGTGAAGCGAGGTGAATATGTAACAGTGCCGGAATGCTAGGAGGAGGGGGAATGGGAGATCCCCGAGAAAACCCACTGACCAGCGACATCGTCTGGCTCGATTTCCCACAAGTCGAAATCCGGGAGTAAACCCGTCAGGGATTGAATCCAGTTCGCTTTGGTGGGATGCGGAAGCTATGCGCTTGCTAATTTAAAAATTTGTTTTGTTTTCGGAAAAAAAGCATAGTTACTATTTTAATAAAAATTACTACAAGGAGTCAGTGAAGAGGCTACTAAGGTCAACTTGTAACCGACTTGGATTGATAGTAGATGAAAAGTGTTGCTAGGGATAGGACGGGGTGATCTAGACACTCCTCCCCTCCCCCTCCATCATTTTTCTGAGGAGTGTAAGTGCTCATGGTCCACAAACTTTATGACCAACTCGGAGATCATAAACGGAGTGACTCCAGAAGCTGAAGCGAACTATCACCAGTCCGGCATCCTCGTCACATAAGTATCACCCGTCAGTGAGCAAGATCAGAGGGACCGACAGTCACTAGTATAGTGGCCATTTTGTAGGATTTATGTCTAGTACGGCGAAGTGACTGGCAAGTGACAGGGGCAGTTTGTGTGGCCACATGTTAGAATAAGTGTATTCTTTCTGAGATTTGCTTCCTTCTGGTTTTAAACCTTAAATGTGTAGAGTACATATCCCAGCTGCGCAGTGACCGTTTTCCTGACGCAGCAAACGACGAATGATTTTTGGAATAACATTTGAATCCACGGGTTTACGACTAAAGTTAGCACACTGTTTACATGTATATGGTTCTAAATACACATATTATGAGTTGTAATGCAACTACGAAATATTCGGTGTTGGGATAGAATTTTTTTCCCTTTTTGTAAAAACGTGGCTTTGTTGTAAAACAGAACGTCAATAAAAGACACATCACTGGCTGAACACGTGTTTTGACAAATCTGATAGCAGTTCGTGAGCTAAACTTGAAGACATGCGCAGGAGATTAAAATCAGTTTAGTTCATTTTCATTATGTGTTTTAATGCCTACGATATTTTATTTCTTCGCTCTTTTGAGGGAAATTTACTAATTTGTCTTCGGAAACCATTATACTTACCCGAAGAACGTTGTTAAAGCGTGCAAAAGTAAAATAATCCAAATTATTTAATGAATTGGGATATTTATGTAACTCTTAAAATATAATTTTGAAAATTATATTTAAAAAATTAGTAAAGGCACATCACAAACAAACAATGGCCACGTATAAAAATTACGAATGCTATTAAACGATAAAACAATAACAACAAAATAATATAAAAATAATTATAATAAGTATAAATTTCAAATTCACTGTTGGACATTAAAATAGCCTCACCAAGAAGGATGCACATGGAAAACCCTGCACTGGTGGAATGCGTGAAGTAGGATAGGACAATGACGTGATTATTTAGTCAGCCTAGTGTCTAAGCACTTACGCTAATGACGACACTGATAAGTGGCATATAAGTGGTCGTCGGGCAGCCACTGAGAGGTGTCATCATTGTTTCCCCGCCGTTATTGTGCGCACACAGGATGAGTATGGCGAATCGAAAACCATACGAACAGATTGATGTCTTTTACCGCGGGAAAATCGTAGCCTTTCTGTATGCATCCAAGTGATTCGTTAGATAGTAGCAGTCGATAGAGTTGTCAAGGACTGAAGTAAACTCACTAATCCAATTTCTAAGCGTATATACGAAATTTTAGTTGAAATTTACTTCGTTTAGAAGAAATCTTTGAAATTGTTCTACCCGCTCTCCCAGAAACATTAGCCTACTCTAAGGACGGCTTTTGATGAATGAACAAGTTGTCAGGAATTTTGCAGTCGAAGCAGTAATACTATACGTACATTCTTAAGTAACGCTGCAGCGTTTGTAAGCTCGCAAGTTCCCAACGTGTGCAAGTGAAACGTCGTTGCCGATACTCTGCTCTGATATACGAGAACAGGAACTGCTAAGAACACCAATGATGTAGCGAACGTCATCTTTAGTAGTGGACAAGATATACGTGTAACAGACATTACTGACAGGCCTATATGGCGTGTTAGTAGTGTCAAATCGGAAAAGTGAATTTTGTAGTGAAACCTTAAAGCCCCATTAATATTTCTCGTAAAATTTATATCTGTAAATATTCCTTGTCAAATAAGTTTCTTTAAATCACGGATTTATTTCGCTGCTATTTTCTTGTATTTGATCACTTTTACGAACAAAAGTATTCATATATCTAATATAATGATGTTGCTTCGGTCGTTATAAAAAATAAAGTTTTTGTGAAGTTGGAAATGTTATGTTCAGATTTGTAATAGGTAAGTCTACATCGTGTGTTTTCACGTCAAACGAAAATAATTTTGATGGCGCCACTTACCTAGTCTGGGAACGGTGAGCAGAACTCCAGAATAACTGATACTTTATTTCAAACAGCGTAAATTAGCATTTCCTCCCATTTCCTTACATAAAATACAAGAAATGTTAAAATTGGTTATCCGTGACCCTGCTAAAACCTTGTCCTTAGAAATGTATTTTGTTGACATCATCTTCGCCTTAGAAATTCTAAATAGTGATGAACCGGTGGGTTATATTGCAATCTTTCTTTACAATCTACAAACTGATTGAGTTACCTTAAAATGTCCAATTTTTGCACGCTTCAAGAATACATGGCTGTAGCACAAGAAGGCAAGTATACAGAAGTTAAATAACGTATCGCTTCCTTTGGTGTGGTGGTCGTGCTCCAGAACTCTCCCTATGTCTGCTTGGCTACTGCATGCAAGGAAAAGTTCCTTATTGGCTGGGCGATGGGTTGCCAAGTAAAGTACCAGGTGCTGACTGACAAAAGGCGACCTTACATTTTAGATAGCCAGTGACTTCCTGGCCGGTGCATGTGGTATAGGAGGCTATTCCACTTCTGTGTTCTTAACTATTCTATGACTGTACGCCAGTTCAGTGTCTTGCGCATTGAAACGATAAGGCATTTGAAGGACGTTCCATTGGTGCATTAGAACCCCTGTGAATAAGCACGGAACTTCGAACATACAACGTATATTAGTGTAGATGGGCTACTATTGTTTATACGCGGTTTCTGTTTACACGTTTTTAAATCAAACCTTTGAAATATCACCCTATGTATAATGTATTTGGTTCTTTCCTAAATATTTCACGTATAACAAACGTTTCATACACGTGGTAACATAAAATTACCTTGTTTTTACTTAAATTAAACTTTTACTTATATGCTATTTACTAATTGTAATGTTTTATTGATACTTAATTGGATAAAACACAGAGAAAAGGTATGCTGGTAATGCCTAGTAAGAAATAGTTCTTAGGCAAAATAATTCTACAGTGAGTGCGCACGAATCGGGTGCGTTGTTACTTTGGTGTAGTTTATTATACTTGGTTAAGCTTTGTCTGTGTGGGGCGGAGGAATATACTGGAAGTAGAATAGAACTTAAGCTGGGCTTCAGTAAAGTTGGGAATAACCGTGAACCGCATATAATATTCATTTCCAGCAAAATACTAAAAAAAAATAGTTACAGACATTTTAAACTTGTACTTTGTATCTACCACTCGTTTGACTACTACATTTCTAGGAGCGGTTTATGTGAACTCCGTTAATGAATGTGTCTCGATAAGCTATAACGAACGCCAGAGATAAATTCAAGCGCCAATTAAAAAGACTTTCGGGCTACATGCGTACATCGGCTGCTTGCCATAAAGCGTTGCTAGTGAAATTTCGAGAAAATCTGTACGCTGGAAGTAACTTCATAAATTATAAATGAAAATCTCGGGAGCCTGCCACGTTTTCACATGCTGGACTAGCGGAATGGTTTATTGAAATAAGCTTGCATTCATTTGTTTACAGGTTTCATCGCTAGCAACGTACAACTACTTCCAGTTTTGCAGTTCCGCCTTGATCACACGTAATATGGAGGCGTCGCTCTGCCATCACGTTTGCCCACTTTAAGTCGTAGGAGTTTCATCCTTATTCGACCGGTGCCTATCACACTGAAAGGTAACAACTGAAAGGCACTGGTTCGGTTCCAGTTCGTTATTGGGTCAATACCGAAACATGCACGGATGGTTGGTCTTGCGTGTCCTTTATGTCTGCCCTGTAAGTAAGGTAAATGTTCGATGCCTGTGAGGAACTGCTGTGAGAATATTACTTAAATGTTGAAACGTCTTCTTGGAAATATTTTACAAACTGATTAGGAATCTAATTTTCTCGTAGCTTGCACGCTAGTAAGCACATTACAATTGTCGAAAGCAGCCCCAGTGGGAAAATGAAGTGACCCTGGATTCGCGGTTGAATACGTGGGCGAGAGTATATGCGCCGGCCAATGGCAAAGTCCACCACATTTTCCACATGCGACAATCTGGGCGACCCTGCCGGGAATCGAACCCGGTTCGCCTTGATGGGAGGCAAGTAGTTTGACCATTAAAAACTACCGTCGAGCCCTGTTAGATGGCGAGATATACGCGAGTAGAAAATGGAAATCTACATGGTAATGGTTGTCCTCCATGGTGAAAGAAAGTGAGAACAAGCAAATCGTGTGCGAATCAGGCAATGGACTTTTTCAAAAATGAAAAGTTCGGCTCTGGTTTACGTTAGCAACTTCCCACGCGAAGTCTTTCATTGGAGATATGCTACGTGACTTGTTCTGACCGCGTTTAACTTTACTCTTCCAACAGTTTACAAATTAGCAGACTGAATTAAAAAAATAATAATAATACCAACGCTAAACAAATCCTCATGTATGAATTGAATACAGAAAATTATTATTTATAAATTCTAATTACTATCGAATTCTAACAAAAACATGCACGAACAAATAAGAGTTAAAAATTATAACAACAATTAAAATTTATTTATTTTCTAGGTTGCTGCTTTATTACAACGTCCTTCTCTTTGGCCTACGAATTAATGTGATTTTAATACAGTCACTTTTCCAAAGAGGTAGCATTCTTTACCTTATTTTGTCTACCATCCCAATTTATAAGCCATGTACTGTCTATTAAATATCATAAATAATTCAAATTGTTCTCGCAAGAGTCGTGTTTTTGGGTGTACGGAGAGAGATGCGAATATACTTTCGTATGCAAGGATGTAGTTTGCGGGGGAAAACGAAATATTTCTGAATAAAAATTAGCATCAGAACATGTGAAATATTACTTTTGGTTCATCACTGTATTTGAAAATCCTCTTATATGTTGATTGGCTGACGTTGCTATTCAAACGCGCGACTGATTATTTATCCATTAATTTCGTAGATATCATTGTGCTGAATAGTTAACGATTCCAAGTAGTAGAAAAATGGGAAGTTTGAGGCACGAGCGAGGGGCGTCGAAGTATTGGAGCTCTTCATGCTCTATTATTCCGGTCCCCCGGCGGCCATTCCCCCCTCAAACGTTTCCTTTTTACCCTCAAAATCAACCATTTCCCCTCAAAATCGACTAAATTTCCCTCAAGTTTTCCCTTTTTCCCCCTAAAAAAATGCATACCCCCCAGTTGCAAAAACGATCCCCAGAAAGACACTTTTCGATCCATCGGAAGGTTTTGGGAGGATCGTTTTCGAGGGCAGAGCAGTGACGTCCATATTGGTTTTATTTGCATAGGGTATGCCAAATCGATATGCTGGCTCCTCAGAGCTGACTCCTCATTGCGAAGCGGGCGAAGCTGTTTGCGGAGCAGATTGCAGAGGTGACTGCGCAGTGGATTGCAGAGCAGATTGTGGATCGTGCGGAGCGGATTGCAGTGCATACGGTGCTGATTGTGGTGCGTGTGGTGCCGGTTGTGGTGCGTGCGATGCTGAATGGTAAGGAGTGCGAAGGATTGAGGATGGATTGAGACCAGCCGACTGACTCCTGCATTTGATAGTCCAATGCCCGCATGCGATTTGCCAGCTGCAGTCAGTGGCAACTCGGTGATTAGCTTAACTTTTGCCTCTCAATGTCTTATTGGTGAAATAAGATTGGTTCATTGTCAACATGACCTCATAATGCTTATATACGGGTATATTAGAAGCAGTTGGGTGATAAGCTGAGAGGCTTAGTTTGACAGCACCTGATGTGAAACATACATCTCGTCTCAGATTGTGAAAGCAATCATAAAATATTATAGTGACAGAGGATGTGGGTCCAGCAACAGTACTACAGCAGTACTGCCATCGACTTCTTCGCGCATGATGCTGACAATGCCAGCGACTTCTTCATGCATGATACCGAAAGCACCATCACTTCTTCGAATGGGTCACCTATAGCAGAGTCAACATCGACTTCTTCAGTGATGATGCCGACAGCACTACCATCTTCTTCGGAATAGTCACCTACAGTAGTGTCGCCATCGAATTCTTCGAGAATGCTATCGACTTTTTCGGATGGGTCACCTACAGCAGTGCCGCAATCGATGACTTCGTCAAGGCTTCGTTGCTGTTACTACGACCAGATATTTGCCTACAGTCAAGGTGCAGGAAAGCATGAAGAACTATCTGTGTAGCCGACCTCCCGTGCACAGTCGGTTGATGCACCACATATATGGGGTGCGGGAGGCTCTGGGTTCGAATTCCGGGTAAGGCAATTGTGTTAATTTAAGTTAGGTTATAAGTTAGTCTGTCAGCCGTCTCCTGCTAGGCTTTCAAGCATAAAACTGGGTGACGTTAAAAGCCCTTTAAAATACAAAATCTATCAGTGTAAAGGGACCTTCCTGGGCTATGCGACTATGTTCCAAGTGCAAACGTATGTTCAAACGAGGTGACAAGCTGAAGAGACATAGCAATGACTGTAAATGTACAGATCCTGCAGCTAAGAAACGCCCTGTAATAGCTACAGGCGAAACTACATCGAATGTATTCTACCTTAAACCATCAGCCTTCAAGGGAACTTTAAAAGATTATGTGATTGGGAATAACTTTGTAGTTGCAAAAACATGTGTATATACCTTCGCACATTAAGCAAAGGATAATAAATTAGTTAACAGAATAATTAAAATAAAATATAATGTTTGCCTGGAGTGTACCTGCAAAAAGCTACAATCTTTGGATGATGCCATTAGTCGGCGAGCATTCAAGAATTCGAATGTAGCTTTGTACAATGTTGATAGCATTCCAGGGGCTATAGAAACCTTGAAAGAAAAACTTGTGACGTCCTTCAACAAGGACGTGGCAGAAGGGGCATATACACAGCCCAAAAATTCACTTTCAGAAATGCCAAATACCAACTTCAATTCTTTGATGAAGAAAAAAGTAACACTCAAGATTAATGGCATAGAACAAACAACACACTTGATTCACTTTACAATTGGCCTTGGCTTCTATTCATTTTTGTTTTCAAAAGAAAACATAGTTGAGATACATGTCTATAGGAATGTAATATTCTTTTCCACAGCCATCAAAATGTAATACTGGAAGATAAATGCTGGTTAATTAATACTGGGCGTATTATTAATACACGTATCTCCTGCAAAACACCTGAAAAATACAAACGCCTCATTAAAAGTCCTGAACTACTACACTTCCTAAAATTTTGTAACAATGAAAAAATTTTACTTGTATGTACTGTCAACATAACTTTCACCTCAAATTTACTTTAACTAGAGGAATAGTGTTTAAAAAGGAAAATACAAGTTTTTTCTAATCATCCAAACATTTTAACAAACTTCCAAAATTTAAGTTTTTATTTTCATATATTCTCAACCTAAATTTCACCTCACATTGACTTAGACTAGAAACATCTTTTACTGGTACAAAATTACAATTTTTACTCGTCTTTCCAAAATTTAAGATTTATTTTCATGTACTCTGAACCTAAAGGTCACATCATATTTACCTTGACTTATCATTTCCTAATAAAGACATACAAGTCAATAAAAATTTTTAACAACTTCCAAAGATTTTACTGGGCTGATACGCTCTTCTTTACACATGGGTGATTGGACATATTAAAACATTCTTTAAAACCCACATGGTTAAAAGAGAAACTCGTAAAATTTATATGCCTTTAACATCGGCTGATATTTAATTTTTCAGCAATAAGTTATCTTTCTCACTTCTAGAAGTGACGTAACATTGCTACTTTTTCTTTCACGACATTTCAAAAATTTAAGTACTAAAAAGGCTTGAACTATTTTTCTCTGCATTTTTACTAGTTTTTGGTGTCATATAAAACCATTAATTAAAATAATTACCCAGCCATTATTTATATAGGAATTAGCATATTTATGATTATAAAGGAGAAACTTTTCTATCTATTATGACGTCGAAGATACGCCATCTTGCCTATCGACCAGAAGGGCCAGAATTAGAGGTATTATTATAATTCCATATAGTACTTAACTCATGATGCTAGTTGAAAGTCCAGGAGTGCTGATCTCCCCGATGCGGCCAACTCCGGACGTATTTATACAAAACATTTGGACCGTTGGCCCCCTCCCAGCGGGAGAAAATTAAATGTTTAACCAACCAGGATTCGTGGAATGATTCTCTATGTTCGATACTATCCAAACACATGGTCGATGACACTATCTTCCGGCGCTATAGTTCCCGCCACGTGTTCATACTTACGGCCACCCAAGCACCGCGATAGTAGTGTCCCTGCTGACTGCTGGCCCTACCAGCCGTAGTCATGCTTGCCAGCCATGAAATCAGTTGCGAGGCCACCAGAGGCTCTCCTCGAATGCCGTGCGATGCGGTGCGGTATTCTTCCATCACATCAGCTTGCAGTTGGAAGCAAAATCATCGCAAAACGTCCAGTATGCACAATATTAAGGTAAGAAGTTATCATCACCTGTAGAATTAAGTAGTTTTAGTGCATATTTTTAGCAATTTGTATCCATATTGCGCTTGAAATGGTGTTAGCACACACTCGATGCGTCGTACGTTGACACAGAGCGCCTGGCGGTTAAAGCAGGGTCCAAGCGGGTTATCGAAGGCGGACGGTGAAATATTGTAATTTTGAGACAAGTTATATCTAACTTTGTCACGAAGAATAATTATATATGGCCAAAGGTTCTGTTTCACTGCTAGCTGGCATATACTGTCTTCAACTGCGTATATGCAGATAATATTCCCTACGTAGCATGCCGCTGTAAAGACACTACATGAATGGCGTGGAGAATGCGAGGATTGTGTTTTCATGTTTGTACTCCAAAGTATGATGTATATATATATATATAATTTACATAAAAAAATTATTTGTTTTTACCTTGCCCCAGCATGCCTACTTCCCTGATGTAGAGAATATGATTGCTTGGTTTTTATATCTGTTACTGCATTATGGTACTCTAGTTGAACACAATAAAAAATTAAATGAAGTTATGTGTCAAAATATAACGATGTGAAAGTTAGTACTTAAATGTTTGTTTTGTAGGCACATCGCTGGTTTCACGCAATCTTAATGATAGTAAAAGTATAATATTTAAGTTAACTACAGAGAAACAAAGAATAGATTGCCATCATAATGCATTTGAAGCAGGTTTGATGCAACAGACTTGGAAACATGCTGTTGAAGTGGTAGAATTTTGACCCTGAGACATGGATGGAGGGGAGGGTGAAAGTCGAGTCGGGCCTGGACAGACCTGCTTCAGTGCGGTATATGGCGAAGAGAGGTCCTACATAATTTTCTACAGGACTGGTGTTACTCTAATACACCACATTTTCCCAGCAAATACAAATGAGGAAGTAAATGGATTTCGATGGTTAAAAGTCAAGACCATATGACATAATTAAAGATTGCGGAAGTGATGTACCCCAAGATGGTGGTTAGAGGGGGAACATTAATCAGCAGGCTACTAAATCGAGGTGGAATGGCAGAGCATGAATACATTATAAGATGGTGGATGGAGCACAGGTCACTTGATGGTGGTGACAAAATTAAGAAGGAATGACAGAGAATGAAGGAAGGTAACTAAGAATAAAACAAAATGAAAATTGTGAACATGGCAGGACATAGCATGAAAGAATGTTTGTTTCGTCAGTTCGCCTTGTAGCTAAATAGAGAAATTAGTACCACTTAGGTGATGGAAGTAGAATCTAATATGTCAGGTGAAGACAGCACAACCTATACTTTTAATAAATGTAAACAAATATGGCTACCAGCTGGTAGTTAAATTGATAGCTTGCATGGCGACGAAATAGAAAAATAATACACTAGAACTACTAAGGTGATAAAAAGTTAAACAGTTGACAAACGATATATATAATTTTAAAAATATTTTATGAATTTTTTTGGGGGGGGGGGGGGTGGAATATTTTGGGGTTTTCATATATTTTTTAATAATTTAAAATTTTCTAAAATAACTTTTTTTGAAATTTCTTTGAATTTCTTTTATAATTTTTTTTGTATCGAGATCAACTTGCAAGGTATGTGCACGGGGTCAAGGTAAAAGGTCAAGGTCACCGAGATCTAACACGGTGGAAAAGATTGCTGACAGAACCAAGTTGGCTGATGGTCAGGTCTGACTCCGGACCCTGGACTCAGCGTTTCGATTTGGCATACCCTATGCATATAAAACCATAATGGCCGCCACTGTTCTGCCCTCAAAAACGATCTTCCCAAATACTTCCGATGAATCGAAAAGTGTCTTTCAGGGGATCGTTTTCGCAACTGGGGGATCTGAGCTTTTTTTGAGGGAAAATGGGAAATTTTGAGGGAAAGTATTGGTTTTGAGGAAAAAAGGGGAATTTTGAGTGAAAAATGGCCACCGGAGGATTGAAATGATAGAGCATGAAGAGCTTTGACGCTTCGACACCGCACGCCCTTGCCTCAAACCTCTCATTTTTCTACTACTATTCCATATCAACAATTACTTGCTCTACAGTTTGCCATCTGTCTGGAAATCCAGAGTATTTCATTCAACTTACTATCTATGTCATTATCTTCACTATACACAAGCATACCTGCATAGATCTACGCTCAGTCAATTAGGCAAGCACACATATGTTTCAGCTTCCCTAATGCAGCCTTTCAATGTATATCGTAATTTTATTTCTAGTTGGACATTAAATGGGGACGCATCAAAGACGCCGAGTTACCTGTAAGCAAAATGCTGAATCATTAAACCATTTGATTAGAACTGGCAAATGCTATCATCTGTTCTGTGTTGTGCTTTCAGCAACGGAAGAATACAGCGTTTGTGAACAGACCATAGGCAAACAAAATTCGTTAAAAAATAGACAAAATCTTTGAACAAGATTTAGGGTCGTCTATAACGAACAGCCTAAGCTCAAATATGACAGAATTACGAATTTCCTTCTCACTGGAAACGGAGTTAATAATTCCGACTACCTCTGTTATATCAGAAATCATCAATTAGAATTTAAATGCCAGTAACGTGTAAAGTGATTAGAAGACAGGCATGTTTCAAAACGTTTGTTGTTTGTTAAAAGGGGTGGAGAGGTAGTAAAAAGTTGACATCGAGTTGAGTAAAAAAATTTTCAGTTCTCAAGAAATCATACATATTTAACATGTAACGTTTGGAGTTATTTATACTGCCATATATATATATATATATGGCAGTATAAATAACTCCAAACGTTACATGTTAAATATGTATGATTTCTTGAGAACTGAAAATTTTATATATATATATATATATATATATATATATATATAGTGACTAATACATAATTACACCATTTTTTTCCCCGTGCTTTGATCGGGATTCGAGTCCAGATTCCTGAACAACTCGCACACGGTAAGGTAATTTAATCGTGTTATGATTATACGCTTTTCACGGTAAAGTGAGCCCTGGTTACTTTTTCCTTTCAGCAATTTGTAATAACTTGATTTCTTTCGCTTCCTGTTTTTTTTAATACATCAAAATGTAAAAATGAGTAAATTTGTAAAATATTTAATTTTATAATAATTTTACAGTTCCACTTGAAAGACGCAAGAAAAAAAGTGATGAGGCCCGTGGCAATGTTAATTTTACATAAGGCGGAAGAATACACAACGTGCATACAAGTAGATATTAGGGCTTGCGAAAGTGGTCAGTTTGTCGTGAACAGCCTATAAAAGGGAAACTTTCACAGCATTTGGTAACGAACCAGAGGCAAGACCCGTATCCAAGGCCTCGCGCAGCCAGTTAGAAAATGGCCAGGCCAAAATCAAACAAACCACCACGATATTTGGTTTCTGAATAGGCCTACTTATTTTCACTGCAAAGGAACTAAAACTAGGGACTGGAAAGTTTCGCGAATTTATTTTATGACAAGTAACTATAGATTTAAAAAAAAAACGTGTAGTTTTATGTTATGTTTGTAGTTGGATCACAGTTTGCTAGACATGTCCAAGGTGAACTCTGAGCCAATAACGGACCTGCAAGGAAACAAGCACCGACTCCCGTGCCACCCGGTCTCATGTAAAATCTTCCTATAGACTGTTCACGGTACAATGAGCACTTTTGAAAACCTTGCTTAAGGTCTACTTGTATGCACGTACTGTATTCTTCCGCCTTGTGTAAAATTAACATTGCCATGGACCTCATCACTTTACTCGTGGGTCGGTCAGGTGAATCTGTGGCAATATTAGAAAAGAATATATGTTACAAATTTGGTCATCGTTACACTTCGATGAATTAAAAAAAAAAACAGAAAGCAAAATAAATAACTTATGTGATTACAAATGGTTACCTAAAACGTTTCATTCGATGTTAAGATATGGCACTACTTTCAATCCTTCGTTAACAACTTTTCTGGGCGCATGTCGCTCAGTGCGCCCGTTAAAATATATGCAAGTATGAATAGTGATTTTTTTAAAGGCTGATTTCAAAAGTGCTCACTTAATCGTGAACAGACTTTACACACTGGGGTAACAGCCAATGATCAGAAAGCTGAGTCTTGGGAGTACACAAGAGTGTGGATTTCCAGCCTACAGGTCATTTAAAAAGACCAAATGTTCCTGTCCCTAACTATAACACAAACATACAACTTTTTAAATTCTGGCTTAACACCGTATGCATTCGTGGACTTTTGCTGCCCTAACGCCGCGCCACGGTACGGCGGCGTGACTGCTTTCCGTAAGCTGATATAGAGGGGTTGGGAGAGTCGGGGTAGGACTGTTACAGCAATTCGAGCAGCTCTCGTCGGCCGGGGTATGGCCAAAGAGCCGATAATCCTCCACCGGTAACACCCCTTACCCTTTGCCAACCCAGCCACCACTTCAACAACACGCTATCGATTGTGCTCCCATTAATCGTTACTGATCCCTCGAGTGATTTTCGATAGTTTCAGCGTGGCGGACGTTATCATGTTACCGCCAGGCTTCTGCGAAGTGCACGGTTAATTACATTTTTTCATCCCCCCATTCCACTTCCCGTATGCCGGGAGAAAATAACCCTATCTGGATGAAGCATGGTCAGGCCGGCGTGGTGCAACCGTAGTCCGCTAATTCTGGTCGTTGTGAAGGCTAGTTTAAGTTATACGCGGTTATTTCGCAACATATATACACAGATATTCACCTGACCACCGGGTAAATGTAGTTTATGGAGTGCGAGGGCCGCGCAAACCACTACTCGGCTAATCGGAACTAAAGTGACTTACGTAACACACATTTGTAAAATGTAGTAGTTCCTGAATTCATTTTTTTTATTTAATAAAATCGTGAGTAAGGTACACGTCACACACGCATATATATGTATATAGATATATGATACATACAAATTGATGGGTATTTAATCAATTTGTATGTATCATATATATCTGTGTGTGTAAATTACGAGTTACGTGCCAAATTATGTAAATTAGAATATATATATATATATATATATATATATATATATATATATATATATATACACGTGTGTGTGTTTATTAATTACAAGTTACATGCCAAATTATGTTAATTAGAAAATCAGATATTTCGGAAATTCATGACACAGTTCTTAAACTTCCTAATTAAAAGTTTAAACTTATACAGTTTGGTGATATTTTATACAGTAATTTGGCTTGTATATTGTATATTAGGCCTATTTCAATTTTACTTCGGAATGTTACGCCTTTTACGGGTAATTTATGATCATAGTAGTATTAATTATTTTGTAGCTCAACTGTAAGTTAGTAATTCCAAAACACACATAAAGATATTATCTAGATATAATATTTATCCTAGCCGTATGCATAATATTGGCATATTCTTAGGCAAAGCTTGTTCTCTTGTAATGATAGGATACGAATTAAGTCATTAAAAGGCATGTACAAACAGTAAAAAAATCAGTAGCCTATTTGGTGCAATATGAACTATATTATAATAATAACTAAATGCATAAGGCTAGCTAGCTTCATGCAAACCGGACATTTAAATAAAATGGAGCAGAATTATAGCGTGGAACTTTTCGCACGAGGCAAATGTAAATATAAATTTATTAAGTCTTTTATGAGGTTATTTTACTCGCATGACAACAAACTAAGCACTGTTTAAATAAGGTGAAGTAAGCTATAAATTTCTGCATACACTTACTGTAAGGTCAGTGTATGTATATAAAAAATATCAAATATTAAATACAGAACAAAGCGGGGTCTTTCACTGTTCGGTAGTGTGTACGGAGGAGGTGAGAAACAAAAACCTATAAATTCGATGAACTGTGGCAGCCAGCTCTTGTTAAAAAAAAAAAAAAAAAAACAATGTGATCATGCATTTGGACATAGACGTATGGAATGTTGTTGAGAGATTTGGGCTGCTCTTTACATCGATGTCTTGAGAGCCGATGAGGATAAAACGAGGTGGGAAAGGAGCAGTGTCGGAATGAAAGGGCGGGAGAAATCTCGCCGACGAGCGGCAACGTCGGGCACAATTCCCACATGCGAAAATCCGGACGTGTCCCCGCCGGGAATCAAACCCAGTTTGCCTTAGTCGGAGGCGAATAGTTTAACTACTACACCACCGTGATCCCAATAGCCATATGGAGAGAGGACAGAACTTTTTCTGCGTGTTGTTACAACAATGTGTTATAGACGTGAAGTCGAAAGCTCTCCCACCGCAAGATTTCTGTAAAAGTGTTTTTTAAATCATGAGCAAGCATATAATTTGATCCAGAGTATCGTTTCGAATGAATGTCGGAAGATCAGTCAACTCTACTGCTCTATAGATCAAGCCATATCATAGAAACTATATTAAAATCTCGCTCTTGTTGAAAATTCTTTAAAGTTATCTGTAGAATGAGACAGGCATAAAACCAAAAATATACTTTTCAACATTTAACAAGATGTATCATTAGTCACCACATTCTAATCTTGTGGATTACAGTTTGTCAACGTCATATACTGTTATCTACAGTGTTTCATCGTGCATCAGTCTATTATTTCAAATCTCAAGTGGAAAAATAATACAGTTCTATTTACGGATATATATTTTTGAACTGTTTGGCTGTATCTAATAAACAAGATATACAGGCAGATATCACCATCGTCCAGAAATTATGAATTAACATCCACAAAAAAATGTCTTTGAACGCTTCTGTACTGGAGAATTCGCTGTTCCTTTTAATGAGTCCGCTTAAAATCTAGCACATCGCTTCTGAAGCGTCATGTGGCTGTCCATTTAATTTACGTGGTATTGTAAAAAACATTTTTTCGGAGAGGTAGTACTATGCACTATAGTAAAATTGTGTAATTTAACTCATATATATGTTGCAACAATGTTTGCACTGAAGTCGGTGTAATTTTTTACCTACGTCATATCAATGTTTTTTCTTACTCTACATCCAAGTAAATTTATCCTACATATTAGTAAAAGCCCATGTACATACATTGTGAAACAAATTTCACATTGATTGGTGTAAAATTACAGTTACTATGCAGCAGAAAATAAATTGGAACATCCGTCTATTTGTTCTCCACAGTAAGTAGATTTACACAGACATCGCAATTGTAATATCACTGCAGTGTATGTGTCTTTGTTAGCTTACAAAATAGTAAAAGACAGATTCACTGTAATTGTAAATAAACCATTTCTGTACATATTTCACTGTTTTACTAAGGAATTTTACCATCAGTCAGTATATGTTCTTTTACAACTGCATTTTAATTCACATACTACGTAGCATATGTGTAATTTTTTCCGTTTTGTAACTTTAATTAGAGGTATATTTTGGATGAAAATACATTTTAAAGAGAGAAACCTTTCGAAGGAATAATATTTTTACGTTTTTTAGAATTTATACTGAATTATTGTTTGCATTTTAAATTCCTTAATTTACCACCAAAGATAATATACAGATATCCACGACCTTGCATTTTATTTCAAAGTGCTTATTAGTGTCTACGAAATGTCGTCAAAAGGTGGTGGCCAATCTGTCGGTTCGTCGAAAGTTAAAGTTTGAAAAATATTTGACGGATTGAAGGATAGATAAAAAATGTTGCCCTGCTGTTGGTTGCTGGCCATGTGAACGCCGGACGGATGGGCGACTGATGGATGCGACTAATGGTTGTGAGCCCACATTAAGTATTCTCTGACTTCACTTTGGTTATCTGTGTGAAGGCATTTTTTCAATAGGCTGGGCGTATCAGATTAAAATTACTTCGATATTGAACGTCCGTGATTCACGTATTTGTTAACAATTAAAATCATCCCATCATGAAAACGGATTTGAGATAAAGTGTTTTGGAATACAACTCAGCGTTGAATATTTTCACAAAAAAAACAAGTGCTTTAGCTATCAGCAAGCATGTGATAGAGCGATTTCAAGTTGAATCAAGCATTTGCTCATGCCACGTTTCTCCCAAAATCAAGTTATTTCCCTTACGCGTTTCTGATACCGATGCAACAATAATCATCTTCGACGGAGCTCTGACTCACCAACCTTTCGAAAATCGTTATCTTTGGGAAAAAATAATAATTAAATGTTGCTTTCACGTTTTTACCAACCAGAAAATAACCTGCGTTCTTAATTAACACAATATAGAACAATTTAGAACAAAATAGAACAAATTAAAACAAAGGTTTAACATATTTAAAGAATCGCTGGCACACACAGTAGGAGTGAACCTTATCTGTATTACTAGACATTAAAGGACAGGGATCTACTAGCTTTATGCATATACGACACTGAAGAAATTTGTACTGGCCTTTTCATGAAAACAATCACACGAAATATTGTCATAGCTAGATTGGTGAAATGTTAAACATTCAATTGGTCAGTAACGATGACTTTAGATTCTTCTCTCCACACCAATAAACGCCAACTCTTTATTTGCTTATGTTTGCGTGTTATGTCAATTTTGCTCCTGAATGAGAGACACAGGATAGGTTTTTTTTTTTCCATTTCGCGAGAGTTAATTGCTGGCTCATTTTCCCCCACGGGCATGTTGAATAAACTGTGGTTCAATTGCGAGATTGAAACAAACGCACGTGTGAACGAAGTTTGTCCTGCTACAAAATGAATGCGTGATACCAGAGCAAATGTTAGGGAATTTCAGATTACTTTCGATCTGATAGGAAACGTTTCCTGGAGCGATATTCAATGGTACAAACGCGGCACCGCAAATATTGATAGCTGGCCGCCACCCAAGATTAATCAAATACATATGTGGCCTCTTTTCCACGTTTAGTTTAAACTTCTCTCCCCTTAAGTCCTCTTTAAAGTTGAATTCGCGATTTTCATCAGTAACATATTTGCTCAAGAAAATCTCTGATATTAAGATGATTATCTGGAAACTTGGGACTTGAAAGTGGTAGAAATAATTGGACATGTATGAAAATTTAAGTATTTAACAAATAAATAAAAGTTATTTTACTAATCAGCGGGGATATAATATTTAAAGAAGAGTAGGGGTGGATTCAAGAAGGATTGTCGGGGAGGGGGGAGGGGGTGCTAACCTGGCGTTTTTCGGAAATATGTTATTTATGTATTTTTTTTACAGTTAATTACAAAATGTCAATCAGTTTCCAAAAGAGTATTAGAAATTTCATACTTTAAAATTGTATGTAAAATTGACCATACAGTAAATGTGGATGCAGATATGGAAATTTTGAGCGCCACTGCTGTGCAAATTTGGAAAAGTCACAAGGTATTTGACGCTTCATGGAACATATATCTAAAACCTATTTTCTAGTGTTTGTTTCTAACGAGATCCATGCAGTATTTATCATATTTAGGAAGGAATTTTTCGCTAGATTATATTTTCAAATTTTACTTACCATTACTGTTGTGGATTCTCTGCCAGCTGTATAGGCACAATTTTTTTTTTTTTGCAATATTTATATTCTAGTAATATTTACTTAATTAATTACCTTTATTGCCTAAATAATACTTTTTTTTGGCGAATATGTGCTCCAGTTAGTTGCTTCATTGTGTTGTTTATTTATGTCAAACGACTACAATTATTATATTCTTAAACATTTGTTTTATTCACCACAAGTTGGCCTGGTTAAATAATCAATGACAAATAGACTTCATAATATTGTTCTTTTGGCTCATTTTGTTTCAGTATGCAAGTATTGTCATTTCCTTTGTACTTGTTCTGAATGAGGTCAAGTAACTCTAAAATCCATAATATTTGCAAATTACTACTTAAGATAATTTTGGTAATCGTTTTAGAAGTCTTTCAGAAGTCGTTAAATAATCGATTATGTACGCGAAACACCGAGTTCTGAGCACACATGATTCGATATATATGCGACCTGCCAAGGTCGTTGCTTTCTCTATTTTTAAAAAGCACGTAGTCAGTTACGATTAATTTTCTCTCGTCGTATCTACATTACATTTTTTGATGTAATTGTGTATTTTCACCACCGATTAGGTAAGTTTGTTTGCGGTGATTCGCTTTATCCGCTTCATGTTAGTATTTGTGTTTTTACTCTAGTTCTGTCGTCTTTTATATTATTAGTCGGTCTACGAGTTCCGGGGAGCCCGCTCGTGTACAACTACTAATGCCATCCTAACTTCATATTGTCTGCGGGATGTGACATTTCTTGGCAATATCCTTCCCGGCACATTTTTGCACTTCTAGTCGTGGCGTAAGCTGCGCCCAAATGTTTTCCTTCACTTCATGACTTCTGCCCACTTCTGTTCATCAAAAATCAAGTAATACATTTTCATTATTTTGTGCATGATGGATCGTGCTGCTCAGAATTCTAGACTGTTAGACGGAACAGAAAAAAAAACAAACATATAAACATTGTTTATGGCACCTAAATATTGAAATTTCCGTTTCTATGTTATAAAAAAATGTAACCTAAAATTATTTTACTTGCTTGAATGTGCCCACGAGGCACACATGTAATTTAACCTTTTTAACGACCTCATGCTCGAGGCGTTATTAACCTCAAATTATGAGGTTCTTAATCTTGTTTCTTTAATGGACAAATAAGTAATCATGTAACAAAAGTGTCCAAAAAGGTTTGGTACAAACTTTTTTTTTACTTTGTACTGGGCACCCGTTGAAAGCTTCTCTCTCTCTCTCTCTCTCTCTCTCTCTCTCTCTCTCTCTCTCTCTCTCTCTTATATATATATATATATATATATATATATATTATATATATATATATTATATAATTAGATGAATAACTATATAAACAAATACAAAATATTTATTATAAACCATGATTACAAAATACTCAGATTATTTATGTTGAAGTGATTTGTTGTTTGACTACGTGTACCAGAATTAATTTAATATATATATAGTTGCCATAATTGTGTTTTCTCTTTATCATTTTCTCAAGTTCCTCCATGCATAAAGTATTAACAGTTTTGTTATCAACAAAACAAGTAATTAATTAAAAAATTATTTCCAATGTAGCACATTCATTAAAACAAAACAACTGAATATTTATATTTATTCAATACAACAAAATTCTAATTTTGCTCTGGTGTGTTTAGTTTGAAGTGAAAGCTTGACTACATTATTCACTTATGTAAAAGTGGAACACACAAACAAAATGTTTTATTTTATCACAATTTCTAATCCAACTACACACAGAAGTTCCGATCCGCATTCCTTGCCATGTGTCTTCCTGGTGATGGAATGAAAGTACATGTGGGTGCTGGATTTCACTTCACGAGGCTGACACATAACAATTCTGTACACGTATTTTGCAAAATTGTAAATTTTGAAATTGTTGGTATTTATTTTTAATTTTTTAGTGTATGTAAATTAGGTATATCTGCCTAAGATTTCTTAATTTACAGCAAAGAGCAGTAAAATCTGTGAACTTATTACAAAAACACTATAAAATATTTTTGTTTTCATAGAATTATTATTTGAAGTGTTTCAAAGCAGAGTAGTCTTGAACTCAGGCCTCGAACCATTCAATATCTCCTGGATACGGCTGTGCTGAAGAATATATTTCAGTTGTTAGAAGTCAACATCCACGGTGCCGTGGCAGGATAGCCTCGGGATAGGGACAGGAAAATTTCGTATTTAAAACAACGTGTAGGCTAGATTCAACTCTCCCGTGTATTTCCAAGGCTCAGCTTTCTGTTGATTGGCTTCTACCCCAGTGTGTAGGCAGTTTTACATGAGACCGGGTGGCACAGGATTTGACATTTGTTTACTTGCAGGTCTGTTACTGGCTCACATTTCACCTTGGGTTATGTCTAATAAACTGTGATCCAGTTGCAAACATAAGATATATGCACATGTTTTTGAAGTCTAGTTTGCCCTAAAATAAATTCACGAAATTTTCGAGTTCCTACCTAGAGCACACAAGCAAAAAGCAGAACTGACTTGGACTCATTCTGCACGAACTACATTGTAAAAAATTTCTCGTAACCTTCCTAAAGTGCGTTGGAAGTTTTTAACCAATACAATGTGTGGAAATAATACTACGTGTCAAACTAAAAATATGGGAATATTTAGCATCGCTATTATATAAAGTTGGGAACTTCCCTACGCATTTGACTCTTTCGTGAGCAACTATAGGAACGTTACCATGGATGTATGGGGGAAATATTTTACCATTTGCGCTTTGTCACTCACTGCACGTTTACACTGATGCGGTAAATTTACAAATAATTTATTAGGCTGTAAGGAATGTTATCACTTGTCTGCTCCATTTCCATGTGACCTTTTCCTACGAGTAGGTTCAGAATAACTGTCACTGATCACTACCCTTTTAGGAAGCCATTCACTTCTTGGATGCGTTTCGTGGGATTCCTTTCTCCACTTGTCGCGAGTAATGTATTAGCCGGAACATGATCTAAATACGAGCGCAGTTGGCAGAAGGCGGAAATGCCACTTGTAACCTGACTTTCATTCATACAAGCAAAGAAAATTACTTTACTGCCTAAGAATACGCCAGGACGTCATTCGCAAATCATTGACTTAAGAAGGATTTGCCAAATGCAGGTCAGACCAACAGCAATCCTTCTGCAAAGAAACGCAACCAATTACTAGACACCTGAAGAATTCGCGGATTTATTTTGGGACAAGCTAGAATTCGAAACACGTGTGTTTATAGAACTTCAGCCATTGGTCCACACGGCGTTTGACACCAGTAGTAGGGGCGGGGGCGTTCTAGGCCGCCTTTTATTAATCAGATTAACCATTTGATATCAAATTAATCGGATTAATTCCTAGCTTAGTCTTAATCCAAAAAAATATTGATCCGATTTTAATCCGACGGAAATTTTTTTCGTTAATTCTTAATCCGATCTTAATGCGATCAATTTTTTTAATCGAATAAGACGGTATGAAACTATGATTGATTTATCCAATTAATGTAATTGAATTAATCAATCAAACATTGTTGCGTGATAAGTGTATAGTTTAGTGCAAAGGTGTGCTAAGTAACTTTTTTTTTTGGGTGGGGAGCAGCTCTGGCACGTCCTCTCCCTTGGAGCTCTGCTGTACTGAGGTGTGATGTGTTGGGTAAGGGGTAAATATACTGCTTTCATGCACCATTCCCCATAAGCATAGTCTACAAAGTGTTGAGAGTAAAGAGGCGAAACAGTCGCTTAAACCGTCACTGGTAACCAGCAAGTGCCTGATACCTACTCGCCAACCGGCAACTCAGTCAATAAGCAACAAAGCCCCGCACAGCCAGAGAAAACGGTTACGCCCTCAACAGAGGAAACATTACGCCATTTTGTTTCTGTATACTTATCTATTCTGTGGTAACACGGCACACGGACAATTATATTTTTTATCTGTTTTTGACTCAGATTCCATGATTCCTTGAGGGCGTCTCGTACCTACTGCGAGCCGATAGCATACGTGACCTAAATTCACACTTGTTTTAATCTATTTTATTCTTAAATTTATTCGCAAAATTTTTCTTTTTATACTCTATCGCATTAGGGATTTCACTTAAACGAAATACTTTGGTAATGCTTTCCTTCCAAACTAAATAATATGGTCATGCGTTTGCCTGAATACCTGACTTTCATTCGGGAGGTCAAGTGTTTGATACCAGCTGGCTCCAGTGGCGTGGTTCCTCCAAGTGATTTCCCTGTCCCATACTAAGCAAATGTCAGTCTCTCTCATTGATTTGCACTTCAGCGAATTCTCCCCCGTTTGAATAAAAGATACTGACTAGCATGTATGTAAAGAATGTTCACGATAAAGTGAGCACTTTTGACGTGACGTGAACCTTAGAAAAAAGTCACTTCCCCAACCTCTATATATTTGTATAGGCCTACCGAGTGACATTCGCCCAGCAAAGTTGATAACGATGGACGGAAAGTAGTTCCATAACTTAAAGTCGAATAAAATGTGTTAGGTAACCTTTCGTTATCTGATTTATAAATGCATCGAAGTGTAAAAATGAACATATTTGTATAATATTTACTTTCCTAATAATTTCAAGTTTCACTTGACCGACGTGTGAATAATGTCCATACAAGTAGTTCTTAGGCAGGGCTTTCAAAAGTGCTAATTTTACCGTGAACAGGGTATAATAAAGGATGCATGTTATCACTTGCACTGAATTTCAGTTCCAGTAACATGGAGAAACTGCAACCTAGAACATCTGTCTCAACCGTGACATGTTGACAACCTGACATCAGCAGGTGTCTTGCTCGCTGTCCAAATATTATGCTCCGGTGTGAGCAGTTACGGCCTAGATTCACAATCTGACATCACCATGGGTAGTTCCAACAGGATCAACGATCTGACGTCCCTACGCCGTCGCCGTTGTTATGTTGCACAACGCAGATCAGTCCCCCCACCTGAAGGGAATATTTGCTCGGAAGGCGATAGCGCTCTTTCGCAAGTAGCTGCATTTGCCGTACGCGTGAGCAATCGTCGATATGAACGTCGTCTCGCGACCAATCTCGAGATCGATACGTCGATCTTGCAATTCCCGACTCCCGCAGGCAGGAAAACAAACATTGTGCGATAGTTAGCGTGACACCAGCCATGACAGATTGTACCAGAGCGTTTAGTCGAAATAACTCTTCAAATTTCACACGTTTATAGTATTAGTAGAGATAACAATTATATACGTCAAATTTAATATCATAGCCACACGTTAACATGACATTTTGTGTGCTGCGGTGAAGAATTATTTTCAACTTTATAGAAATGAATGTTTTAAATCATAATGCTACTACACAGTCGCCTTGAAAATAAGTTAGTATTTACTTTTCCAATCTTAAAGGCATTGACATCTAGCGCCATCAGTTTAACGACTAACATAGGTTGTGTACTGTCCACATGAATTTGTAAGGAAATATCTCACTGAGAGAACTATTCTTCAGAATGTAACAGTATGTTGTCAAATTGAAAATGTGAAAAGAATCTCCTTTCCAATGCACACTTATCATATATTGTGGGCGATATTTTTAAAGAGTCAAAAGAAGAATGGGTTTTTTAAACTCAAAAAGAATAAACTCAAAAAACAGAGTGTTTCTGGATACGTTCCATTAATTTTAATAATAATGTTGCTTTGCACTTCATTGTCAAAATATTTTTTCTCAAGTTTCAGAAGGCCGTGGTGGCAGAGCAGTTAGACTGTTCACCACCCACCAATGCGAACTGGTTTTAATCCCCGACAAGGTCATTCCCAGACTTTTGTATGTTAGAATCGTGCCGTACGATGCCGCTGGTCAGCGGGTATTCTCAGGTATATCCCGTTTCCCCCTGCTCATTCATTCCGGCGCTGCTCCATACTCACCTGTCACTCTCATTGGCTCTCAGAACCTTCCTGATTAGAGCCTCCCAAATCTTTTTACTCACTTCACTCATTCAAGTTTTCAGCTGTAGCTTTTTATGACAGTGTGAGATACTTTATACTTACCGTATGTTGAGGTTGAGGTTAAAATTACAATTCATGTTGCTTACCTGATTACACATACTTTGTAAGTATAATTTTGGAATCCTACACTGTGCTAAATCATTGCGTACATGTTCTTTTGGAGTGCGATGGTTTCGAAAAGAGGCAATGACGAAATCAATATTTTCATTTTCCAGCATTTTTACAGGAAAAATAATTTTTTTTTTCTAAACTTAGCAGAGGTAAAATAAAAATTCTAATACTACCACTTCATGATTACACTGCATTATTAGTTGTAAATTAAAACATATTTGACACCGTTTTCTAATTGTCGGAAATACTCTGTTTCTTTATTAAAGGAATTTTTTCAAATTATTGAAGTTCGAATGATTCCATAGCTGGAACGATCATCACCAGTGAATCAAGAGAACTTCACAATGCTGAGTAAAAATATAGTGTGTTTGATAGGTACACATATTATAAAACAATACTTATATTAGAGCAGTCTGTTTTTCGATTGGAATAGAGAATTACTGATGATGAATGTCATCCCTCAAATTTCTCTCCATCCAGGGGCTGAAGGTATAGTCGCAAGACTAGTCGCCTCTCACCTAGACGAACAGGGATCGATTCCCGGCTGTGTAGCTCCCGGATCTTCGTACGTAATGATCGTGGTGGACGATGCCACTGGTCGATGGGTTTTTTCGGGGATCTCCCGATTCCCCCACCATTACATTCCGGCGCTACTCCATAATCAACCCGCTTCACTCTTGTCTGCTCTCAAGACCTCGATGTTGATAACCGCCTTAATCTCTCCACTTCTTCATCCTCATACCTGAATTCTCTGCTGACACCCCTCTCATAATACAGGCAAGGTAATTTTTGGCATGGCGATCGATTGCCTGCAAATATTGCAATGCCCCGGGATGTTTAACTAAACAGGAAATACCAAGAAACTCTAATGGCTGATGCAAAGGGAAGTATTCCATCCGTTCTTAAACGAACACAAGTCGAAGGACATGGCAACAAACATAGGTTTATGTTGAAGAAGAGTATATACTTATGAGCGCTTTCCAATGAAAAGAGCCTATATGGTGAAGTTGAAGTGTTAACTTTTGTTTACGTCACCTTATGTAAAATCTAATTTCATTTAAATATTCTGCTTGTTTGTTGGCTTATGGTTAATATTATGTTTGTAGTATTATCATTTATAATATGACTACCCAACAGAAAGAGAGCAACTGAAATATGTTGACAATTATTTATTTAGATAATTAAAAAAAACATATTTGATGAAATCCTAGTGTTTATTTAGTCTCTTTAAGTATTCAGCTGAAAACACTGGCACGTCATTTATGGCATTAAGAAATTCACAATAATAATACCCAAATAATTATTTAGAAACATCTATGGTCTTTTATATGAAATCATAAAAGCGTAGCATATAACTGAATTTCTCCAAACCCTTCAAATAATTTAACTGTTGCTTATACAATTGTACTTGTGAGTAAATAAAAATGTGCGTGAAATTGACTCCGAGATATTTATTATGCCAAATTTTAAGAGCGTCACACGCGAGATAAGTAAAAATAAGACAGTCGAAATATATACTTTTAAATTAATTCTAATATAATTTTTTCTTTAAGATGAAAGAAACACATTTCCTAGATAGATAAAACTTCAGTATACGTAGGAAAAAGTTACCGGAGGACGTCCTTAAAACTGCATTTTATTAAAAATTTGTAGTTTTTTTTTTTTCAGAGTGAAACAATGAAACTGTCAACGATTTTGTCAAGTTGTGCACTGTTTTATGACTTTCCATTTTCTAATAATAAAGTCTTGTGATATATATTTCTTATCGCCTAACACATATAACTATTGGGGCATACAGGTGATATTTAATTTACTAAACTGCACTTCCTAAGGACTCTCACTCTTGAAAAGTACCTGATAAATATAGAGAGACTAGAAGAAACATTTCACGAAACAAGAAAATCGTGTGTTATTGTTTTCCATTGAAAAACGTAGTAAATAAAAGTTTTTGACATGTCTGGTTATTTATACTTAATTTTTTTTCAGCACTTATATTTTTGTAAAAATTATTCTGTAAACTTTTAGAAGTTTAGTCAGTGGTTTTTTTTAGAACGTGTCACATTAACTTACCTTTGAATACTATTGATAATAATTGTATCGGCTGTTCACGGTAAAGTGAGTACTATTTAAGGCCCTGCTGAATTTTTCCTCTCCGCCAATTACTATCTTTCCGCCACTTTAATATAAACGTTGCCATGTGACTAATAAACAGAGTGTAAATATTTCACCTCTCTCAAAAATTAATGCCTGAGGCTGCAATAGAATACATTCAATAACGGTTAATGCCCTTTGGGAGGGCCTTAAAAAGCGCTCACTTTATCGTGAACCGCCTATAATAATATTTTATGATACAACACTGGCATCTAAATAATATTAACTTTTAGTGTGCATATCATTCATTACCAATATTTTTTATCCTTTCACCAATTTTTAGAAGTAAATATTGCCATGTAAGTAATAAACATTACGTTATGCCGTCGTAGTTCTTTCTTTAAATTTTAATATATATTAGAACTTCTGTATTAAACAACTTGTGTTCAATCTAAAAGAAAAGCTCCTTTAATTTATGGACTGACTAAGAACTCAGTAGGATCACTGGGTCCAGAAAAAAAAAGTATTCATTTTTCCTATAACAACATTTGTTTCGATAGAATCCGCTGCAGAGAAATAAATATCGTTTTGAAACAATCCATTTAAAAGCAGAAATTTTATTTTTAGTATAATGGTGTATAACAGTGCTTTCCTGTACGTGTTTAGGCGTTCGGGTGTTACACATCATATTCTACTTATTAGATTCGTAGACTGTCGGCTTGAATTTATGTGACCTTGACCTACTGATACACTTCAACGTGACTTTTTGTGATATTAACATTGAAAATCACAAAATGGAAAAACAGAAATATATTTTGAGGGTTGAGAAAATAAATAAAATTATTTACAATAATTCAATATGATATTACTTGAAATTTGAACCTCTAAAAGTATTATACTTGAATGGCAGCATTTTGAATTCCCTTAGATTAATTGATTGAAAATACGTTATTTTAGAATATTTTTTATTTAAAGGACAGCCGAAAACTTTGTGGTTCTGATTCCCTCGCTCTGCCAGTCTCGTTATGCAATCGCCATTTTTAAATTCGTAATTTGAGATTAAAAAAAACTGAAAGAATTGGAAATGACTCAAACAATTGTTATATAAGTATTCTGATGTAATCAATAAATATCTATGTCCTAACCCTAAAAGAAATTTAACTTCAAATGAAAACAATAATAATAAAAATCTTGATATAAATATTTGATACGTTTATTATTAATAAAACTTTGAATGCACCACTTAAAAAATATTTTTTAATTAATTTTGAAATCTTACTTACAGTAAAACAAAATGTTATAACATTAACATTATACGGCCCTATACCTAAGGTAGGTTGGGCTATGCTCCCTATTCTTTATAATTAAACACGTATTAATTCTGCGTGTTTCCACTGCATTATACATATGTACGTATGCATATGAGGATGGATATATATACATATGTACATTACATTCATATATATATATATTCGTATTGTTAGTAAATTTTTTATTATTAGCTGTGACTACAAAATTTATTGATGGGCTTCTAATAATACAGCATTGTCGTTTCCTGATGTGAAACTGTGACAGAACTAGCGGTATAAAATTAATGAGAAAGCAGAGGAAATTCTACGTAAAGTTATACAAAAAATAAATAAAATTCGTATTTTGAAAATTTATGTAATTTGTTAGAATACCTTAATGGGATTTAAAATGTCCCCACTTAATTCAAATAACGGTACACAAACATTGTTTTGGGAATGCTTTCCAAGGTCGTATCATATGTTTGAATTCTTTTGCGATTGTAAATTTCATTGTTATAGAGTAATTTCAGCCAAGTTTGTTGAAAGATCATCACGCATATGCAGGAAACCTGTGTTAAAATGTATATTCTATACTAAATACAAACAAATTTTCTTAATTACCTGAAAGAATTTGCAGAATTTGAATGGTATACTGCAACAGAAGCTAATAAAATTAACGTTATTTACTTTAAAAGGTTGTATACACGTTTATAGGTTGTTCACGGTAAAATGAGCACTTTTGGTAGCCCAGCTTAGGATATACTTGTATGCCCTTTGTGTATTCTTTCGCCTTATCTACAATTAACATTGGCAAGGGCCTTATTACTTTATTCGTGCGTCGGTCGAGTGGAACTATGAAATATTAGAAAAGTAAACATTTTACAAATCCGCACATCTTTTCACTTCGCTGCATAAAAAAATAAAAAGAGAAAGAAATAATTTAAGTTATTATAAACGGTTGCCTAACACTTTTTATTTGACGTTAAGATACTTTCCCTCTAACGTTACCAACTTTACTGGGCGCATGTCCCGCAGTGCGCCAGTTAAAATATAGAATGCCAATGAATTGGTGTTACAAATGAATAGAGGTGGTACATGAAATGAAATGGAACATATTTTATAAAGGTACCCATGTCTGTAAATGCCTCCTTATATCAAAACACGGCGATACCAGTGAGCAGGGTTAGTCGGCAACCCGGTGGCAACCAAGCAGTGTAACAGCACGTGCTGCGCATTACATGTATAGGCTGAAGGTGTTTTGCACTGCCCCATTTGATTTAACTCACAGTAGGAGGTCCCAACGTCTGGCCACCGCGCTTCCCCGACCTAACGCCTTTTGAAATTCTGCCTTTGCATCCACGTAGCACACTGGTGTACGACACTCCTGTGAATACCAGATAAGAAGTTGAGGCCAGCTTTCGTGCAGCATTCGAAACCATAAAGAATACGCCGGCCATCTTCAATGATGTGCTTCGCAACATGCTGCGATGCTGCAAAACATGCATTGAATGCGGAGGAAACAATTTTGAGCAGCTGCTGCATTCTCTCTGTGTGTAATAAACCTGTTTGCAAAACTGATTCACATGTACATTTCTTAATACCCGACACTATTCTTTCACGCTATAATCACCCTCTTAGGTATAATGAGGCATTTCCGGAAATGGGTACCTTAATAAAATATGTTCCATCTCGTCTCATGTACCAGCCCTATTAATTTATCATACTTATTCATTGACATGCTGTATACGCAGGTGGGAGCAGTGACTTTTTTCTAAGGTTGATCTCAAAACTGCTCACTTTGTCGTGAACATCCTTTCGTCCTGAACAACGTGTACTTTTTTTTTTTTTTTTTTTTTTTTTTGTAAACTTAACCTGTGCAGTCCTAGTTTTCACGTCCGTGGCCACGTCACAAACAAATAATACTTTAAGCCGGTAAAGTACACAGCAAGGCACGTGTGCCCAGTATTTTGAGAGACTTCCATTGCGGCTAATCATGTCCGTGGAATTTTCTACACTTATTTGACACGAATGATTAATGTCAATATCATTGAGCACGCAGCTTGTTGTTCAATGTTTGCAAGAAAAATTCTGAACACAAGTAAAGCGCACGCCAAAACTTTGCGTGATTGCAACACTTCAACTTGGAAATTAATGTGTGACCGAACGGGTTAACCTTGCATGGTTCCTAAAGGAGTCAACTTTCTATTATAAATGTTCCTCAAACGTTTTTACCTGGTAAGATCTCTTAATGCTGTATACAAAGAATAGGCGTTAAATTTAAGGGAAATATTTATCCGCTGAACTCTCTCAACATTACAAATCTTACTTGCCTATCATAGCCACGTGCGCAGTTCGTGCCTGGACCAAACGTGTGTAGAAAAAAATGTCCGGCAGTCCGACAGCTTGGTAGTCGTTGGGGTGGTGGTTGAGGGGAGGGGGGGGGGGGGGTTGGGAGGGAAAACGCATTGAAAAATAACGTGCGGAGTTGTGATGGTGCGAAAATACGGCGTCACGCGAGGAAGCGTTTAACCACGGAATCCACATGGCATGGTGCGTGCTGCGTTCTGGGGTTCCTCGCTGTTAGTTCCGACCCGTACATAATCTGACGCAGTGACAGCTAAACAACTCTCGAGGAAGATATATATATATGTATATATATGTTAAAAATGGTGCGATAACTCAATATTAAACTTCTGGAAATGAAAGCAGTATTATATTTTTAAAAAATAAACATTAACAAATAAAACTTTTTAAGAATCTTTTCCATTGTAGAGGGGCCACGGTGGCTGAGTGGTTAGACCAGTCGCCTCTCATCAAGGTGGCCAACGGATTCTCGCATGTGGGAATCGTGCCCAACGATGCCTTTGGTCGGAGGGTTTTCTCGGGGATCTCCCGTTTACCCCTCCCTTTCACTCCAGTGCAACTCCATACTCACCTAAATCACCCTCATCGGCTCTCGAAACCTCGCTGTCAAGAGCCGTTCAAATATCTTCACTCACTTGTCGTTAGAAAGAATTTTGTTTAACACTTTTTATGTGCAGGAATATAACATTGCTTTACCATGGAACGTCTGGATTACATACTGGATGCATGGCATTTAAAAAAGAACTTTAGCAGTAGTATCTAATACAAAAAAAAAACTCAAGAATGTCTGTATAGGACTTACTTCAATAATCCCATTCTGCAGCCCGAAGGCAGGCAAGAACTTTGTTATAATCTTAGGTTAGCTAGTTTGGGTTAGTAAATAGATAATAACCAACAGTGGAAAAGCTATCTGTCTGCTGCCAGCCACCGAGACGAGAAGATGCAGAACCATCGTGCACGACCGCCGTTTCTAGCCTACCGCAGCACAGCAACGACTCAACAAAGGTGAGCGTGCAGAATGGACGTTACAGCAAAATTAATTTGCGGCACTTAAATAACTAAATATCTCTCCTCGTGTTACAATAAATGTATTAGTATTATAATGTTTAAGTCAGATATAACTCTTATTATAAATATTTTATACTTTTGTATCTTTTGCGTTATGATTTACTTGCTACCAATCTAAAACGTTAACTGAATGGTTTGTAAATAGTACATACATACAAACCATTACAACTTCAACAGTGCAATGTAGCACGTCCGAGTCGACATAATAGAATGATTGTGTCCTGGTTTGCCATTGTCTTCCGTGGTATGACGGCAATATACCAACCACTGAATATATTTTCCTTATGGCCGGCGAAGATGATCGAACCATAGACTAAAGATGAGGTAGACCGATCTCGCTGGCTGGCACAACCAGTCTCCGTGTCCCAACATTGAACTGCTTTTCTGCATACACGTCTAGCAAAAATGGCGTGGATTGGGTTTGAGGTTAGAACACTGTTTAGTAAACAAGAGCTTTATAATGTTTGCATATTTGCTCTAGCTAATTCATAATGCAGTTTGATTAAGTTTCAACTTGTAAAAGTATTTTCTTAATATAATAGTGGTTGTCATTTAGAAATTAAGGTATAAACTAACACGTTCATCACTGTTGACCATGTGACTTTGACAGTTGTGTAAGATTGGGGTAGGTCAATGTTGGGACATGTGCAGAAGACGAATAAGCGGATCGAACACGGATTTTCCCCCTCCCACGGATCGAGACGTATAAATATTACCTATGACCACTGAGACTCTCAGTCCCATTCACGGGCTAGAAGCATAAAACCAGATCCTTCCAAAATGGACAAGTTTACCTATCCGGCTTCTAATTTGTACTGTCGTTTCTCATTCGGCATTAAACTCTAGACAAGCAATTGTTGTTAGAGAAAATTCGGATTTATTTTTTTTCCCCTCTTGAGGTTTGAAATACAATGTTTGAAACCAAACATAAAGGATTTTTTATAGCCTATATTAAATTGAATATTTAAAACATTTTTAGAAATCCAAAACAGCTGTCAAAAGTTACCAGGAAAAGAAATTGTCCCTCATTACTGTTCAGTCCAATTATTGACAATTGCAATAAACTCTTTCAGGAATCTGATTATTCACTTTACGATTCGGAGCGGACATTTGAGTTATAACTGAAGGAATATATTAAAAACGCACAATTTACATGGGTTTTTTTTTTTTTTTTTTTTTTCATAAAATCTTTTTACTAGAGTCTGCATAGTGACTAGTAGATAAATTGTTTTTTTTTTTTAGTTTTGTGTGAATCTCTCAAGTGAAGCGTTTTCTCTTCATACTTATACATTCTAAATCCGATTTTTCTGTTAAACATACGTTCATTTGGAGCAAATAACCGAAACTGCAATATTCATTCAAAGATCACAGCAAATAACTAGGTTGTGAAAAACTTTGCTTATGTTAATTTGATTGTGCTTATTAACGTCCCCCAGCGTTATGCATATAGGCTTTTCATGGGACGGCTTATAAACTAACTTATGATTTAACTAAACACACATGCCTAGGGTTCAAACCCAGAACCTCTCGCACCCCAGCCCAGCGGCGCACCAACCAACTGCGCAACGGGAAGTCAGCTATGCTAATTACTAATGAAGCAATTTATAAAGCACGTTTAGGAAATAACCTATGATAGTTTTCATTGCGTAAAATTACTAACGAGAGACAGTTTTTCTCTTTTCTTTTCATGAACTTTTTAGTAATATTGTGATGCTACTGGATACGTGCAGATAATGTTGTTCGGAATATGCCAGTGTATAAGTGACTTCTTGAAATGTAACTGTAGTGTTCTGAAAGTCGGTGGCTAAACTCGCCTCACCTATTCTAATTCACGTCGCAGCTATGCACAGATGAATAAGCTAATTTTGTAAACGTTCTTCTTGTATTAGTGTATATCCACTAATAAATAAATATCTATATACATACACGTATAAATTACTCTTCCTTAGTGCAATTTATGGTCAAATATGTATCTTTCCTTTCGTCATGAATAAACAGTTCCAGAGATATAAATTTCGACTGGTGGTGGCAACAACTAACTGAAACGAATCTAATATATTTTTTGCGGCCTTTATAACGTGGGTCAATTTTTACCAACTTTAAGATGTGCTCAAAGAATAACTCATTGACTAAATAATAGCCTATTTTGTTCAATTATAAGTGAATCTAGAGTTTTATTCATGCAAAAAAATAATGCACTGAAAATCTTTTGACACATTTCGTGACAAAACAATTGTGAAATTCATTAATTAAATTTTCATTTATGTCAGAGATCTGTTGACTTACTCTTAGCTCAGAACGTTACTTTGCTTATAATTTACACAAATTAGTAACATATTACCCAAGTTTTGAAATTAGAAAATTTCGTGGCGTTACATTTGAATTAATTTGGTCACGTAATGAGTCCAGCTGCCCCCGCTTTTATAGCTTTCGGCAGAGAAAGAGATGACTTACTAAACTTGCCTCAACATATTCCTATATACACTCTCGTGCCTTACCTGGTATTCAAACTTATAATCCCGCGGACCCTAAGTCCCAGTTTAACCAACTACGGTACAAAGTTCGAGAGAGCCAAACTAAAGTTCGTTAATGTTGTTCTTCTCGGGCCAACGTTCCTGGCTGGTGGAGTTTAAACTCGCAAGGCCCTGCTTACGTCATACTAGGGTAAAACCGAAATAATTTAAACTGTATGTCGAAGAAGATACAGCGTTTTATCGGTGATTAAATTATACGAGAACTATTCAAGTGAATAAACTAGCAGATCCATAATAATTTTGACTATAGTTGGTGCCACCAGTGGAGACAAGATGAACCACAATGGTAGAGGAGGCAGGAGGATCTTGAGAAAATAACACAGTCATTAACCACTTTTGTTGTGTTTGCAACAGCCGAAAAAAAATTATCGACATGTACATACCTACAACTGAACAAGTATCAGAGTTGTAAGAGACTGGTTTACGAACCAATGAAGCATCAGACCTCAGAAATATATGTTGTGAGTCATGGATCATGTTTTCTTTCTTTTTAGTTGGTGGATGACCAACAGCTAAAGGCCCACACAACTTGGTTATTTCGTGTCGGTCATTCCTAAAGTGTGTGTGTGTATGAGCATATCACACGACATGGTGGTGTTTTCTCCAACGGTGTTACCTAAATATGTTGAAAAAAAAATTGAAATATACTTGCACAAAAGCAGGAGTTTCCCATGTCAAAGTCTCATGAAATGCAAGGATGACCACAACTAAGCTAATTCAGAAAATATTACTTTCACCGCAGGATTCATATTTAAAAAATGGAAAATGCTTCCGGTTTCTCCCGAAATGAAAAGTAAAGATGATGATAATAAGAATAGATTTCGCTTGCCGTATATTTGCTGGACTGTGTACGTCCACTCATTTTGTGAGTTCCAGACGTTAGTACATTCCTGCCCAAGTAGATTTCCATACTTTGTTTCCTTTCGAACCTATTTCAGTTTACAACCTTAAATAAAAAACTCTGCATTAATAAGGAGCACACATATTGAAAATATCCTGATACTAAAACCCTGGCCCCCTTGTGTTCTGCAGGTTACATTAACAAAGGAAGTCCCCTGTCAAATTCTACGATTTAATCAATTATGTTAAAATAAATGGTAAGGTATTTCGAATCATGTCTGTTACTCGGTGGTGTAGTGGTTAGACTTCTCGCCTCCCACCAAGACGAACAGGGGTCGATTCCCGACGGGGTCGCCCCCGAATTTTCGCTTGGGGGAATCGCTGGTAGGTGGGCTTTCTCGGTGATCTCCTGCTTTCCCTGCCCTTGCATTCCGGCGCTGCTCCATAGTCACCTCGCTTCACCTTCATCGGCTCTCAAGACCTGGATATTAAGAGCCGCCGAAATCTCTTCACTCACTCACTCTGTTATGATATGAAATTTTACAAGTGTCTATCTATCTACGTATAAATTTCTCCTAAACTTTGGTTTGTTGGCAGAAAATATTTCGGAAGAGATATGCACGTCGACACCATAGTAGAGTAAATAAAAATGATATAGCTCCGCGCAAAAAAAATTGCAAAAGATTCCATACTTGAGGAATATAGCATCAAGTGCTCAGTTCTGCTGTGTAGAGAGAAGCGCTTACGTTACGGAAAGTTGCTTTTCTTCACAGACGAATCCAGCGAAGAATAAACGTCTTCATTATCTTCAGCCATATGAGTGCAAATCAACTGGCGAAGCTGGGACAGTAAAAGTAACAAAGTTAGTAGTCTTAAAGTTGGAAATGTACAGTGCTTTCATTGAAAGTAGTTACGGTGTTGAAATTTTAGTAGTTTTACTGTTTTACTCGCATAATTTTATTAACATCGGATTTTTATTGTAGGCCTACAAAAATTATAGTTCTGTGTTTAGATCTATATATGCACCTATACATATATAAGGACGAACATTTATAATTATGTATATAATTACGTGTAAAATAATTAATATACATGTCTATATCTATGCATGTGCCTTATGCTTGCATGTATAAAAATATAGAAGAATGCGTGTAGACGGTATGAATATTTATTCTTACGAATACATCTAATACTAATGCACTAATGCGTTTGCTCGTATGCACGCAATGTGCATAGATTGTAGTTGTGCATCCAAGTAAACTGTTCTTTGTCTCTCCGAGCTTCAACGAAAAAATGGTTGCTCTAGTAAGTGTAAATTTTATTTTCGTTTTCAGTTCTTCGTAACTGTTGAAAATATGGACTTTTTTAAGTGCTAGGCTTTATTAATGGCGGACTCAAAGATAATTAATTAAAATTCACCAATTTTGGTAGACATGCAGAAGGTATCGTGAAATGCTTTATTGAGTAATTATTGTGTAATGTCATAGGATTTTTATGTGTTGTGGAAACGAAACGTTGACGTCAAACTTTTTCATTTCTGCAAAAAAAATAACATTTTTTGATACGCAGCTCTGCTAAATTTGTAAGTTTTGTATTTCAATTTTGTTGTGTTTACCGGATGTCATTTCGTAAGCAAGTTTATGTGTTTTTTTTTTTTTTGCTTGGAGCCCATGATTATAAGGCTTCGCACGTTGATAGGTCAGAAATTGAGAATGGCTAGATGATGTGCAACCACATCGCAAAATTTATTTTGTCCTGCATTATAGTTGTTCCATATAAAACATATTTTTAACGTAATATAACATAATGTAATAACCATTAAGTAAAATAAAACGGGAGTGTTAAACAAAATTCTGAGAGACTAAAGCTACTACGCAATTTATTTACATAAATAATAAAATATTTTTATTTATATCACTAACGGGGCGCAGAGGACATGTAGTTATTTTGCACATATATCAAACACTATTAAAATTGCAAAACGTTTATAGAAAGACGTAAGAAATTTATCCATAGCTTTTGAGTAATCATATTATAATATTACAAGTGTACTGATTTTTATCTAATAAGAAATAAAAACCAACTCACTTGGTGGAAAGAGATTATTTTCATTAATTACCTAAAGCATCTACATTATTCCGCTACTACAAGTAGGCCTAACCTTAAACTAAGTGCAACTTAAAATGGATTGGGCTGTAGGGTTTCAATTTTCTTTGTTTTTCGTTTTGCAAAATTCTAACTATGATCACGTGGTAAGAAAACATTACAATTCAGAACGTATAAAGTAATAACCAAATATTTTCTTGTAATTTATACTTTGTGTTAAGTCTACAAATGATATATTTAGGAATCACTCATCTCTGTGATTTGTGTAATTCAACCGAGAATTTTTCATCCTAAAATTGTTAACCATTTGGACAATTAAATACTGTGCCTTCATAGTCAACATCGGCTTATTTTAAAATTTCCATATCGATATTTTTGAATTTCGTCTAGCCTTGTACACAGCTGAATGTTGGTAGACTATGATCAGTTTATTTTAGCTATGTTTAGATAATATCAACAATGATCTTGATAAGTAATATGGAAGTTGACAAATATAATCTAAAACTGGCTAAATTTGCGGTGAAGTTTGCAATACCTAATTAAACGTTCGCGAAGTGCGAGAAACTTTTATTGAAAGATCTACTTTTGCCAGTTTCGAGGTTTGTATTCAATCTAATCAATCAATAATTTTCACGGACGATTAAAAAATTCTCAGAGAAAACAATTTCATTACAATGCGAGTTTACATAGTGCTATTGAACCACTTGTGAGTTTTTCATATATGAACGATTTTTAAGGAGTAGGCCTAAAACTATTAGCAAACTAGGGGACCCAGCTCGTGACTTTTTTTGTATGGTCACGGGGCTAGAACATTTAAAATGTTAAAAAATTTTGTTATCATACAAAGACTGAAAAAAAAAAAAATATTGCATAGATATATGATGTGAAATTAACTCAACATTGAACCGACTGCTGCCCCATTTTATATATCTCTATCCAATGAGCCACTGCGTCCCCACTTGGAATCTCTCTATCCAATGAACTACTAAGGTCCCATTTGATATATGTCTATCCACTTGGCCACTGCGGACTCACTTGATACAGTTCTATTCACTGAGCCACTAAGGCCCCACTTGGAATCTATCTATCCACTGAGTCACTAAGGCCCCATTTAACTCAACATTGAAGCGAGACATTTAAAGTAAATAAAAATTATATTCCAATAATTTTATATTATTGTGTAACAATTTCTGTGCATTAATACTAAACCTTTGATAGGAAAAAAAGTAATTAAAAAATGAGTTTTTATGGTAAAAGGTAATGATTGCGTAATCTGTTCTTGCTGAAATTCGAACTTGACCTGTATTTTACCCTAAGCATTCGCTCTGCAAAATTTGAAGGACTTATGTTGAGTTTGAAGGGACTTAGATGTATTAAGGACGGACAGACAGACAGAGATCGTCTCATTATATAGTAGATATGTAAAATTATAAGGATGCAAAAATTAAATTGATTTAATGCTATTTACGGAGTAGAGATGTGTAGGCGGTTCCTAACATCGAGATCTTGACAGACAATGAGGATGAAGCGCGGTACGGAGCAGCGCTGGAACACCGACCAACGGTATCGTCCGACACGATTTCCACGGGCGAGGATTCGGGAATGACCCAACCGGGAATCGAACCAGGTTCGTATTGGTGGATTGCTAGAGCTTCAGCGGCTGCACTACCGCAGCCCCTTGTTTATATGGATATTAGGCAATAAGCTCTCACTTATTTCGGTGTCGGCAACATTAAATTGGATATAACGTATCTATAGCTGAGTAAACTAAAGCAAAGTGCAAGACTACTTTCTTTTAAAGATGCTTATATATCTACAGACTGCCACGCTAAAACGATTTTTAATATTTTAGATTGTTCTTTTTGTTACGGAACTCTTGAAAAGCCACTCTTAAAAGTTCTTTGTTCCAGCAGTCGAGCTTCTGCCATTCCTGGACGCTGAAATCGATTCTGCAGAAATGAAGAAAACACCTACGAATTTATTCTCTTGCTATGGAGTAGAAAATGTTTGCAGATTTTTTTTTAACATTGATGTTTTATTTATTCTTATCCACTTCCCAAGTTAAGACAAACATTCAAAATTGTTGGGTGGCAACTGTGAGGTCTAACTCTCCCTTCTTTAAGAGAAGAACGATATTATATGCCTTTGAGCAGAAAACTTTTCGTCGAAGCAGAGAGTATCGAAGTCTACTGAAGCAATCAGCAGTAAATATTTTTTACCTCAAAGCCCACACGCAGAATTGTCCATAGATCGCGTACACTCATTTGCTACTATGCCTAAAAGATGAATGGAAGATGTCACCATCTCACTCACTGTTGCACTTTACTTACGTCACGTCTTCCTTTTCCCTGCCCAATCAGAATTCATCAGATGTCCCGCTGTATTCGAGGGTGTGGGCAGCTTCACGTGCACCAACAAACTAGTTAAGTTCAATATGTTCATTGACAATTTTCATAGTTGAGCTGTTTTATTCGGACTAACGATAGCTCCAGAAGGACAAATATTCAATTTTTTTGGTGCCTCATCAAAAAACTTAAAATTTTATTGAAATGGTAGATCTATAATATTTTAAACTGTGACAGTATTAACAGGCCGTTCCCCGCGAGGTATGTATATGACCATCCTGTCAAAAGGATTAATTAAGTCAAATAAATTATTTTCAAAATCGCGGTTTTATAAAACTTTTGAGCTGAGAGTTCTATACGTAAAAAATAATGTAACCAGTTTCAACTTAACTTTGTATGCTGACAGCATCTATTAGAAAATCCACGTGTCTGCCAACGCCTCTTTCGTCCATTATTTTGTAAAATAGGGTCACCCGAAAAAAATAAGTGTTTTTTATGACATCTTGAAAAACAATTAACCAATCCCCACCAAATTAAGGTAACCAGTTATACTTTTGTAGTTTACCTAAATTTGTATGACTTATGGAGGTCAATATACATTTTTTCAACATAACAGCCATGTAAATATTTTAGATTAGTGTGCCATATCTGGCCAATAATGTAATTTGATATGATGGCACTAGCTATGAGAAACACTGACTGTGTTAATAACTAACATAACTTTTCTATCCGCCATTTGGTAAGATAGCACCACATCGAAAAATGTGGCTTTTGTTGCCATGTATCGGGGACCAATTAAGCTATTTCCACCAAAATACTCACAAGTATTGCTACCGTAGGTCATCTAAACTTACATGATTAAAATGTTTCACATGCATACAAACTTGTTCTTCTCTACATAACGAAATATCCATTTCACACTATCGTGATATTTTTAATGTTTACGGCAACAAAACAGATTAGTTGGACTTACTTGTAAAGTATAGCTATATACTATATACATGTAGATGATGTCGGAACAATCAAAAAAATTCTCGGCTCAACAAGTTGATTTGAAATTATTATTTTTTTGTTCAAGGGAACGATTGCAGATACTCGGAACAAGAGCAGATTAGTTGAGTGAACAAAACACTGATCAGTGCAAACATGTAATCTTCATATAAATCAGTTTGATGTCTGAAAAAAATCCTTCCCTCAGTGCTTTAAGCTCAATTGTACAGAGGACTGCTTCTAGTAAGCTAGCTAATTTGCAAAGTAGAATCATCACGCCCACTGCAGTCAGTATACACAGATAAACACAGATTAAAAATATAACAGAAGTCCATGACAAAACGGCACAGACAACAGGGCCCTGTGACCCGTTTCGATCGGTCACTGATACTTCACACTTCCGCGTCACCAGAAGTCCTTTAAGTTTTTGCATGAACAGATACACATGAGTCATAAAAGCAATACCATATATTAAAAATGATCCCTTTTCGGAAAAAAAAAAAAAAAAAACTAAAAGTATACTGCAGTACGAAGAAAATAGCACACCACGAAAAAACCACGTGACAATCACGAAACAATGTAAATAGTGAGAATACGGGTTGGCATAGGCCGTTCACGGTAAAGGGATCACTTTTGAGGCCCTAGTTATTTTTTTCCTTTCCGCCAAATTTATCCATTAACCATTTATTAAAATAAGTATTGCAATGTAAGTAATAAACACAGTGTGTACATTCCATCACACTCGTGGGTTAACATCTAAGGCTAAAATAAAATAAATTTCTTGACTATTATTCCAAATGAGACTACTTTAAAAAGTGCTCAATTTACCGTGAATAGCCTATGTGCGGATGATCTCATGTTGGTGTATTTGCATTTCACCGCACACCCGGCAGTGGCGCTGCAAGAGTATAGAGTGAAGAAGAACGCAGGGAAGACGCCATAGAAGTAGCTTTAAGCAAACTGACAAACTTCGTGATAGATCTCATAGTCAGGGTGAAAACCACAGGGTAGTCTTATCGATGTGTGTTGTTTAGTGATGAGTGCCGCTTCGTTATGGGGACTGATAATAATTGCGCCCATGTATGGATAGTCCCTGGTGAACGACACAATCCCTATCTCGTTATCGAGCGGCCCACAGCAAGCGTCGTGCTCTGGGGAGCCATAGCCTACGTTAGCGATCCGCGCTGGTCGGGTTAGGCGGAACACTGAGGGCTCAGAGGTATGAGGATGAGATCCCACACCCGTTCTGCTACCATTTCTGGCCAGGACTCCAGGCGCGATATTCAAGCATGATAGCGCCCGAACTCACACGGCATAGTCATCCCTAGACTACCTCCATCATGCCCAAACACTACCATGGCCTGCTCGCTCCCCTGACGTGTCCCTAATCGAGCATGCATGCTACCAGTAGAAACTCCAGCTGCCACCATGCCATAGTATCCAGAATTTTGGAACATACAGGTCAACAATTGTGAGCCCGTCTGCATCAGGAAAACTTCCGGCGTCTGCTGGACTCCATGCCAGACCGCTTACAGCTTGTATCGCAGTGCGAGAGGGTGCGATGCACTATTGAAGTTGCACTGTGAGAAAATCAAACAAAACATTTGTTTTTATAGGGCCTAACAAAATATATTGTTGAGAAAACAAAATTTGAAAAGCAACAAAATTACTTTTGTACGTCTAACAAAATATGTGTTTGAATAAACAAAATCTCTGCGTTGGGCAAAAATATTAGATTGGCAACTAAACATTTCGTTGAATCAACTATATATATATTTGTTTGACCACTCATTTGACTGCCTTCGTTCGAAAATACAGCTCGAGAGTTTGCTTGTATTTGTTGCGACAACAAGGATAGTAGCTGTGTTTGTTAGTGCATCAATTGGTGCCTAATAATCGTATGAGCACATTAATAAAACAATGCAATAAGAAAGTGACAAGTAAAACTGTAAAACTTGAAATATTTGTTTACACTCGTTCCCCTGTGTTTGCGGCATATCTCATTAAAAGCAGTCTAGTTTCACCAGTTGTCACGTTAGCTGAGGTTACTAAGGCGTAGCGCTCGAACGCAGATGAACTAGGTTCGAAACTCGGTCGAACTTGTAAAGACTTATTATATCGGCTCAAACTGTTTAATGTAAGTGTAGCCAAACAAATCTTTAGATGCACCAACCAAATCTGACAGTTTGGGGCAACCAAATGAGAACAACTAAATAATTTGGTTTCAGCAATAAACTATTTCATTGGCCCTATACAAACAAATTATTTGTTTGTCCCAAACAAACCTTGTTTGGGACAGACAAAACCTTTTTCTCAGTGCGACCGGACGGCGTACCACAGATCCATATGTTTTTGTCACGCTACTCTGTTTTTGTGACGATGTGTATTACTCATGCGTATAAATACTTGTTTAAAGTTCTAGTACCATTAAATGAAATATCTTTCTGTGTGCGGTAATTTTACTGCCCGGCAGTGTGTTGGCAATACTGAATGTTGCAGGGGTTAGTCTATAAAGTTTCTTGATTTTATTATCAGGGTCCTGATATGTTATCGAAAGACACGCATGGGTGCAAGGGAGTGATAGTTCTGTCCTGCGAGCTGAACTACAGAGCCACAGCTGCGAGATTCAGTGGGCGACGTCCGGACAAAGAGCTCATCAGCCATAACGCCAACGCTATCCAAGAAGAATGGTTGTGCGCACTTAGCAGACTACGTTCCGGACGACCGCAGCCAGTCACAGATAAAGCACAGGCAACAACGGTCTTGGCCACGCTCCGCAACAGTCCCTTGGAGCTCTTTGTTGTGCTTTAAATATTTTTATACTAGTGTCTAGGGACTATGGAAGGTTTATACTATTATGAGGGAAGAACTAAAGTTAATTATGAAGCCAGAATAGAATACGACAAGCATTAAATAAAAGGTATTGGCGATGGAGGTCCTAATATGATTGACCTGAATGATGCAGTCGCCGGAGGCTGGGTGTTGAGTCGGAAGGCGACAAGCGGCAAGCCAAGCTACATCTTGATGGCTTCATCTCGGCGTGGGTCCACAGACAGACAGGCTGACGTACTAAGTGTTGCCAACTATTATATAGTTTCTGATGGCGCGATTGTCTCAATTACCGCGCCGCCGGATGGGGAGCTCCGCTCGCGCTTCGCTGATATGTTTAATAAACTATTATTGCTTTAATGTGTTTTGGATTCTCCGCCTGGCCTGGATACCTACGCGTCGCTGCCGTTCGCTAGGTTTGTCCCCCTTTACTGAAACATAACATCTTCAAGTTGGTCACCTGAGCACAGCAGATGCCCAAAATTTTCCTGCACGTTTTGCTCTCCTACCTTTCGGATGCATACTAATTGTTCATGCTGCGACATTTGCTAAATGTGACCAGTATATCACACCGAAACAATTGTTTCACTAAAAAAGATTTGTATTGAATAGTCCAAACAAACAAAGACACTCGACAAAATTAAGTTTCCAACTTTTTTTTGTGAGAAAAATCCTTGGTAATTTCAATCGTGTTCTATTACTTCAGATACTCCAATTTGATTTCCATTGGGTATTCATTTATTTTATAATCACTAAACCTGGTTTAGAAAACTACCAGCTATTATCTGTACGCAGTTTCACGTAAATTATGAATCGCACACTCCATGAAACGTTTTCAGCTAATGGGAAAAATTGTATCCATTGTTTGATATGTACCTACAAAATGCCATATCCAGACTAATGGCTACGGTACTAATTTTTTTTTCTTTTCGTTTCACAGATATTAAGTAGGATGTGTCTTTAATTTTACACGTTAGATTTCTAACAATTTCAGAGTGTCAACTTATAGATGAATGAATACTAATCTCTAGAAAAGTTATATTAATTATTTTCATGTTATTTCACATTAACTCCCTATCTTAATCCCTCTTTTGTCCCCCCCCCTCCCCACACACACAACTACTCACACAATTGCTCCCTATATATCACATATTCAAACAAACACTTGGTTCGCTCAACCAACTTTTTCTTGTGGTGTTAAAAATTCTGGTAGTGCCCTTGGTCTCATCAGGCCTGAAAGCTTTCTGCTTCGTTGTCCATCCTGTTCAACGATAATGCCTAGTTTTGAGTAAATGGAAAAGTCAGCGAGTGTACTTGGCCGTATTAGCGAAACATTAGTAATAATTGAAAGAAACAATCGATAATGCAGCGTGATAGGAACATGATACGGTAGCTCAGAGCGGCTCATACGTAATAATCGTCGTTGGTACTCTAATTACTGGAATGCAGGAGGATAAATATTTAGTTTGTTTCCCTGAGCCTCATGAGTTAATAATAAATTTCTCCTGGTGCGTTACACCAAGATGATGATGCATTCAATCAGAGTCGCATGTCCGTTGCTAAACACTGCGCTCATTTTACATGGCACCACTGGAATTTTAATTTTGGGCTAACTTACATTTATATGTAAACGACGAGAAACTTGAGCGAATTAACCACGATTACAGCTAAAATCGTTCTCACCGCACTCTCTGCATTTGTCGCGGGAGTTTCTACCATCCAGGCCGGATGGAGGATGCGAGTCTGGATATTCGGGAGGCCACGCGGTTCCAGCTCACTACGGCCGCTGCGTGTGTATCCACATTGCCCACCGCTTTTGGACAGCGGTGCAGTGGACGGGGAGTCCCATTGTCTGGCCACCCCGCTCCTAGACTTAACGCTTTCGATTTCTACCTTCGCGGCCACGGAAAAACACTATAGTGTACGACACTCCTGTGAATACCAGGGAAGAAATTGAGGCCAGAATTCGTGCGGCATTTGAGATTATCAAGAACACACCGGCCATCTTCATTGATGTGCGCCGTAACATGCTGCAGAGCATGCATCGAAAGCGGAGAGAATTTCGAGCAGCTGCTGTAATCTCTGTGTGCGTAATAAACCTGGTTTAAAACACTGATTCACGTGCACCTAACGACATTATAGCCTTAGTATGATAGTGACGTATTAAAACATACAAACTGTCTATAACCTTAGATAAGCGTTTACTTTTGTAACTCTGGAATTTGGGTTAGATTCCTGCGAATTAGTTATTAACCACACATGGCAAACAAAATAGTTGCTTTTTATTTTTACCCTGCATGCCATCTTTTTGACACATTAATTCATTATGATCTAACACTGCAAACCCTGCATTTCATTACGCGTAAATTTCTCGAAACTGGCGTCATTTATCGTAAAAACCGCAAAACGACCTTTCTTTCTTTTTTTACCGTGGACGGTAGATTACTAATCTGCAAGAAGCAATAAAAAATATACAACCATTATTTTTTTTTATCCAAAAAGGGATTCCAACCTTTCAGTTTTTTAAGGGGGTTGATATGCACACCCAATTATTTATAGCATGCACTTCGTCGTTCATGAACTTTACAGAAGCTCAGATATTTTTCTATAATTCTGGTTGTGTTACTAGCGAAAAAAATCTGATTATGCTACATTTTGAAGAGTGGTTAAGTCCCTCCGGAATATACTCATGTAAATAAATAAATATATATATATATAAACTTTCGACCTATTTTTAATGAGGAATCACCTGTCGAATTTTGTCGGTGTGATTTGTGAACAGCCTGTATAGACACATACATACACATGTAAATAACGTATTTCAGAAAAAGTTTCGAATTTTATATCATTGTCAAATACGGGGCCGTGGTGACGACTCACCTTCCACCAAGGCGAACCGGGCTCAACTCCCAGCCGGGTCACTCCCGGATTTTCGCAAGTGGGAATTGTGTCTGACGATGCCGCTGGTTGGCGTGTTTTCTCGGGGATCTCCCGTTTCTTCCATTCTTGCATTCCGGCACCTCACCTCATTTCGCCGTCATCGGCTCCCGAGACCTAGTTGTTAGGAGACGCCCAAATTTCTCAACCCAAAAATTGTCAAACACGTTTTTTAATTTGAAAATTTTTCGTAAAAATATGAACGAGGTTTTTGAATAATCAATTTTCATTTTTAAGTGATGATTTCACTGTTTTTATGTCATGAGCATTAAGTTAACAAAACCGCTTTAAAATATGAAACACGAGTAATTGGAATAGATTGCCTTACTTTATTTTAAGTTGTGATTTAAAAAGCTACTGTACACAAATTCAAAAAAATGAACAAATGAAACATATTTTGCAAAAAATTTCCTTGTGTTCGTCGAACATTTTAAGTGCCAAACATTTCAAATTTAAAAATATTTCAAATTACTAATACGCCCTTGAAGTTAAAACTGGAAATATTTTCAAATCTGTATTATCTAATTTCATGAAGAAAGTTAGTTTTTGTTATTTATAGAGCATATATAAGGTAATGTTACGTTTTTTAAAAGTAATCAAGGAGGGAGTGTTATAAATGCAGTATTCTCTATATGAGGGAAATTACATTTATTGTAATATTTTGGTTTGCGTAACGCGCTGATGGAGTGAACGACTTGTGGGAGGCCTGGCGCGGCCATTACCGTTAATGCGTCCGCGGCAGGCCGCACGCATGGACGTCAACCCCCCGCGCTGCAGCGGCACCTGGCCGCCGAAACTACTGTCCGGGCCGCGATGGAGTCGTTACGCCCCGCCATGAATAAGCGAGGCGCCGCCCACGGCGATAAATCAACGCCGTTCCTCGTGGCTGGCGCGCAGCGGGAATAAATAATGATGGATCGCTCGCGACGCGCGCTTTTGTAAATGTGTCATTTAGCAGCCGGCCAGCTTCACCCCCTGAACAACCCCCTCTTCCCCTTCCGCCATTTACCGTCGCGGACAACTAACCCTCACAAACCGCGCATTATTCCAAAACAAGAGCGGGTGTGTGTGCGTGTGCGTGCGCGTCTGTCGCTGCCCGTCGCGATGTGTCACGTTAGTTCATCGTTGGAGTGAGTGAGTGAAGATATTTGGGCGCCTCTTAAATATCGAGGTCGTAACAGAACAGAACAGAACATATTAAAATTGCACCAGTACCCGGCTGAAGGCCATAACTGGTCGTAGTTACTAGAATTTAAAATAAATTTGGAATCGAAACATAAAATTTATCGCGTTATAAAAATTGAAAACAAGTTAAATTTTAAAACTACGGAGGCTTAAAAAATTATATTTTTTTATAAGCTAAAAAAAAAAAATTAAAAATGTCAAAAGTTAAAATTCCTCTGCCTCCACCCTTGAACCATCACCCCGCCCTCCTCTCCGGAGACAGAGGGTGTTGTCGTTTTCGTGAGGTGTCCGCCGAGGTCTTAACTGCCGATGAGGATGAAGCCAGGTCAGTACGGAGCAGCGCCGGAATGTGTAAATGGCGGAGAAAACGGGAGATTCCCGAGAAAACCCGCCGACCAGTGGGTGTCGCAAGGCACGATTCCACATGCGAAAATTCGTGGGCGACTCCACGGTGGAATTGATCCCGGCTCGCCTTGGTCGAAGGCGAGTAGTCCAAAGTACTTAGTCCGAAGTAGGTACTTAAAATATTCTCATCCTCTCTGCTTCTTTATAATGTTCTTATTATCTCAGTTAGCTTATGCATCATTTAAATCAATCTGAATGTGCTCTACTTAATTTTATTTGGAGTTTATTAATTAATTTTAATTGTTCACGAAATTTTTCTGCGCTGCGACACATTTCATTGCCACCTTCATCACGCTCAAGTTTTCATTTTTGTTACGTCGCTTTATTGCACTGTTAATATCTCTCCCATTAAATTGTTTTCAGGGTTCTCGACATACACGTACATATTGATTAGGCATATAGTAATTAATATTATTCAATAAATAGATCTGGTTTCACGTATTCTTTTCGGTTAGATATTTTATAAAATTATGAATATTGCTTACGCCTGTGTACTGATGTTTTCAATTTTATTCAGTTTAAGTGAAAACATTTAGCCATAATTTTGCATTTCTTCCAAAAAAAAAATTTTAATATTACCACATTTGAATAAGCTTTTTGTGTACATGTGTTTCTGCCTCGGTCACTAATCCCTCAAATTTGTTGACACAATAATTGTTCATGTGCATACGGTACACTTACATAAAGTTTTCCTGTAAAATTCCAATATTTACGGTGATTTAACTTACTGTTGCTGTAAAGTTTGAACCGTTACAATTACTCTACTTGAAATCACTATAAGTATTATGATTATTATGGTGCTGAATTTCAAAGATTTATCAGTTTTCTGTTTGTCTTGAGAACTTCTCCTTAGCGAACATGACGAGTATTTATAAACAAGGATAATTTTACAAAAATATTATCACATGTCGATAATGACAAATGTAACGGACTCATAATGAAGTTTAATAATACGTGGAATTATTACATGAACTTTAGACTAAAGTCAGTACGAGGCAAATCGAATTTTCCGTACTTTTGTACTGGGTCTACTAATTAGGACGTAACGTCCTCACATTTTACTTTTATTTATTATTTGACTAAATTACTTTTTAATAAATTAGTTTTAAGGTGCTGGTTGTTTTAAATTAGACTAGCTTGTTTTTAAATAGAGCCCCACTGTTGCAAAATTATTAAAATAAAGCCTAAGTTGACTCGCGTCTCATAGGCCTATGTTTTACTTCTGATTGAACAATATTTATGATTTCTGACAGAAAGTGTATTATGTACAAATCGCCTGTGACACTGTCGCAATGCGAAAAATATTATTGACATAATATTTTGGAAGCGACCAGTTTCTCACAAGTTTTCTCACCAGTTTCTCACAGTTTCTCACGTGTGGCGAGAGTGGTCATTATATGTATATATTTGTCAAAACGCCGATGTGTCAGCAATCTTTTTTTATTGTAGAATGACGTATTTTTAACAGGTCTAAGCTGTTCGCCGACGTATAATTGATTTTCAGTATTTAAGACTGTCCACTGTTAATAAACATCTTTTAAAAATCTCGCTTAAGATAAATTTTCATTTTCCTTTTGTGTCCTTCTGCCATATGTTAAATTAACATTGTCATTGGGCCGATCAGCTTGATCATGCGACGTGTGAGTAAAACCCTGGAAAAGTTAGAGAGAAGAATGTGTTATTTGTATGTAAATTCATACTTTGATATGTACTAATCAAGAAATAATAACTTCATTTACTACAGATGTTGACATTAACTTTGCAGTACATCATCAAATTTCAATTTTTTTTATTAATTTGCCGCCCACTTAACTAGGAGGCTGCCCTTCAGAGTGTGCTGTAGTGTACTGTGTTTATGTAGTTAATGTCAGTATTTTTATTAAAAGGTTTATTTCAAAAGTGCATTCTTTATCGTGCAAAAAAAGTAGGGACTGGAAATTTTCGCGAATTTATTTCAAGACAAACTGTACTTTAGAAACATACAGGTCTACGTTTATTTTATGTTTGCAGTTGGATCACAGTTTACTAGACATACCTAAGGTGAACTCTGAGCCAATAACAGACCGGCAGGGAAACAAACACCGAATCACGTGCCATCCGGTCTCATGTAAAAACTTCCCACACACTGGGTAGCAACAAATGGTCAGAAAGCTGAGTCTTCGAAATACACAGGAGTGTGGAGTCGATCACGCAGGTCGTTTAAAACGCACAATTTTCCTGTCTGTACCCAAGGAGTATGTGACAGAATAAAATAGAGGAGCATCTTGAAATGTATCCACACCAAGCACCATTTCCAGATACGGAAGAAACAATTGCAGACTTGTGCACAGCTCATTGGATTCAAGGCAAGCAGTCGACATTTCCGTGAAAGTAAGGCCTGGTGTCCAATTGGCTTTGTCCGCGAAGGTATACTAGAACTTGCAAGTGCTGATTGGCGCACGTGACCACGTAAAATCGCGATCCGCCTTCTCATGTCCTTGGTCCGAATTTATACGCGAAACTGAACAATGGTCAAGGGATAGTCCCCGAACTCCATCTCTAGATAATTGGAACACAAAAATAATTACTTGTTTAGATATATTTTTCTGCACAAAAAAATAACAAATAATTAACTGTTTTTTTTAAATCCTGATGCTTATTTATTAGTAAATTAAAAATAGCTGATTTTCAACTAATTAAAATAGTGCTCTTTAAACTGAGGAGGTTAGCAGTTTTCTTTTTCTGCAGATTCTGGATCGAGTAGTTTCAGCTGGCAATCAGTAAATATTTGCTAATTCCGATTTTGAGTTTAGAGTTGTACGTATATTCAAGTGATAAAATCTCTCTCTCCCCCCCCCCCCCAAGCATAGATTAATCTTCATCCAGACCTTAATACTTTCATATCTTCACCCTCTTATTACCTCATTTCATGCTTTCTTCTCAACGGTCTAGAAATGCCTGTTCCTTAGGCTACCAACTCCACTAGACCCATCACATTTAGTTCGACCGTGTCCAAATGAAACATATGGAAATACATAAATGTAATTTGATAACAAAACTAAAAGAACAAATTTTCTAACTGTGATAAATTCTGTGCAAAGTTGAAAAGCATAAGTTGTTTCTAACTTCAGTCATATGCGAGTTACATGTTCATTTACACTTAAAAGTGTATCTTTCAAATTTATAATTTCTAACAACTTAGGTCAAAAAAGATTCTTGTCGAAAAAAGTATGTATTCAAAAACTTTAACTGTAAATTTATTATGATAGAGCATTATAATAAATATAGGAAGTGTGAAAATATTTGAAGTTGTTCACGAGAGTGAATGTTAATAGTGAAATATATGTCACTATTAACTACCGGAGAAAAATTTCGAATTCCTTTTTATCCCGAATAAATGTATAAAACTTCAAATTATTTTTTCAAGTTTACACGTTTAAAACAATGTTTAGATTTATTTGCAAGTTGCAGAATATCATAAAATAAATGACTACGTACTTTGCCATTGCCTTTAATTCGGACAGAAATAACTACGTAATAAAATCAAGTGTGCTTTTGGTTTATTATTCCTACCATCAGTTCAAAGGTAAAACGTGCTCACTACAATTTCATCTCATCTTTCAGTCATTAATTTACTATGAGGAAGTTAAACGTAATATATAAACACGCCCACTTACAATTTGTCAACTGTTTGAAGTATTCCCCATCAGTTTTGCCTTGCCGTTGACTAACACAAAGTAGTTCGATAATGACGTAAGTCAAATGTTTTAAGTAAACATACCAGCCATCTACAAACTGTTGTAGCTATTGCAATGATATTGGAAACGTAACGTCTTTATGTTAGATGGTTTTTGGCAGAAGGAAGCCACAAAATAACAGATTAAGATGTAAAATCGTTAAAGACAGCACTAACGCTCAGAAAATACTCACATTCTCTTAGCCCTATCATTCGATTACATAATGACGTAATCGTGTGTTAATTATAAACTTTTTTTGGTAATATCTGTCCAGCTTTTCTCTCAGTTGGTTGGTCACTGGTCTCTCACTTTTGATGTCCCCGTTTCAATCCCAAGCTCTGGCGGGAAGGCCATTCTCGCACCTTTGGAGAGTGATGGAAGGGTGACGGACACTGCAGTGATGTGAGGGCTGTGGGAAGGCTGGGCACAGTGGGACGCGGAGAATCCCTCTTGCAGACCAGACGGCACACTGTAGGGCGGCCTTCCATTCTCTACCAGGAGTCCCGTTATCTCCAGTCTGCTGTCAACCAGACGTCCTTCCTCCACATCTTCAACCCTCGCTACAGCAAATACAGGTGACAGGCTCACGCCGCAACCTCCAGCCACCGCTAGCTAAGCGTTTTGCTACGGTAATGCCTAGTCTCTTACGTTTCATACTATCCGAAATGTCGACCCACAAAAGAAAATAGCTGCTACTGAAGAAATGATGCATAGTAAACCCACAATATATTGTAGAGTATTTAATTTTGGGATTTAATATTTAGTAAAAGAAAAAGAAGATTTATAATATCGAATTTATTGAAGCTGGATGCGAATTCCCTATTTGCTGAAATAACCTACGCATTTATGACGAAATACAACGAGAGCTAAAAACTCATGCCAGTACGCATTTCGTATGTATGTGCATTTTCAAGGTGTTTACAAGAGGAGCCAATATACATATAGAAAATGGACTATTATTATGCAGGTTATAAATAAAATATGAATGTATTGAGAAGGTACGCACAAGCCACGAAAGTATTTGAAATAAATGGAAAAATGTTTGCCTTCACTACATTGCATACGACTCCGACATATTTGCGTGAAATTCTATTAAAGGCACAATATGTCAGATTTACTTTGATTATATTTGAGACTTGACATATTTAAATTACGCATTTACATTTTTTTTTACTACACGTGAGAAATATTTAGTGCAATTTTTGCATAAATTTGACTTCGTTTTCAATTTAAAATATTGCTAACGACAGCCCAATTAAATAAATCATACAGGTGTGGTGATAATCGCATTTAATGGATGAATTCCGGCACTGGGCTTTCTAAATTGCGCATAAATATTGTTAATGGTATTCTCAACAATCTGTCACAGTTTCAGAAAGTTTAATTTTGGTTAGTGATAAAAGTCGAGTTATAAATTAACCATGCTATCGTTAGTGGGGAAACGTATTCACAGTATTTATTTAGCTGCTTGAAATATTATCGACGAGACATTGCATATTATATCAAGGATGCATCGTGGAGATTGTATTAATACTTAGACAAGTCTGTTTTTACGTCCAAATGTGGGTTTTGAAATCGAAACTAAGGAAAAGATGCTCGTTGGTTACCACAGTCACTGGAAAAGTCTATTAAAATAAATGTCTACTAACTTTAACTAAAATTGTACCGAATCTTTAAAACACAGTAATGTCGTGCGTAAAACATAAACCAGTTCTATTACGATTTTTAGTAGTTTTCTTTGACATAATTTTGCGAGCCTTTGTAAAGAATATAAATTATGTTTAGGGAATTTTCAATCAGTGTCTGAATAAGTTAACACAGAGTTTAATTAAAACATTCATCACTAGCTTAACTTATTGCATTTCATGAGGTATTGTATAAACAAATGCTTGAAGAAAGCTACGAAAATATGTGTAATGAGACTAAAACATTACTCGAGTACCGCACATAAAATATAAAAGAATGTTTTAACTTCTGACTATTCAAAATCACAATACCCAGACCTAACTAAATGAACCGTTGTAACCTTTACAGCAAAAAATCACTTTTGGCACTTATGAAAAATATAAGAACAATCACAAAACATCACGAAATTGCAACGTAATACTTCCAAGGTAATAAAGTAGCCTTAAAAATTTAAAAACGTATTTATTCACGTACATAATTTTAACAAAAAATATTTCGGTGCCCATGGTTAGCTGAACGAATGAAAGAGACATATTTTCTTCGGATACGCAATGACATATATTGGCATTGGTACTTAATATTCATCAAGCAATCGAGAAAGCTTTAATTTTACATCATAGAACAAATTTTTGGTTAGGATTCTTTTGCTTATGGCGAAAGTAAACACACCATTTTAAGAAAGATTTTTCCTTTCTTCGGAATTAAATTTTACTGGTTCGTTTAATTACATGATCACAACCACAACTACCAACATGAGAATATTTGCAGTTTGTATCTTTAAGCAACCCCCAAGCTAAGTGACCTTTACTAAAATGAGTTTCATAATGGCGAAACACCTCGACATCCTTAAGGGCCACTTAAATATACGCGCCTCTTTGCTGGGGGCTAGTTTATTCCTTGTTGGTGAAACAGGTAATGAGTCTGGCGTATTTTATTTGGGGTGATTGTAAATAAGTAAGGAAATTATTATTAACGCTTTTATTTAATTAAGACGTCCATCCCTTAATGAAACTTGCTAAGACAAGTGACTTTGAGAAATTGTAACATAATATTCATGAATGTTACGATGCGAATGAGAAAACATTGAAAATAACGTTATTGATTGTTGATGAAACATTACAATAACCTGAACAAATATTATATTACTTTATTATAGTCATTGATGTTTTATGAAGCATCCTGTAACTGAAATATGATTCTTTCTTTTGTACAGTTGTAGGCTGTAGATAAAACAATTTATTTCGGAATCGCAGCCAACTAAATCAATTACGAATTCCAACATGCGATAGCAATAATTTATATTAACTTTGCATGGTATAGCAGTAGTAAGATGATATGCATTCTAAGTGGAGTGAACGTATGTTTTATTTTTACTTAGAAAACTCTTTTGTGTAGTTTGATTGTGATAACGTCGTCAAGACGAATGTTCACAAAAAAAAATCCGCCAGTTGTTTGCATATTTAACGCAACACAAAAAAGAATCGTGATTCACAGACATTACTTTCAACTAATTTACGATATGGTGAAGTTAGAACAATGTGAAACGGTTGCAGACCTGTCCATAAATTACAAAAATGCTGCGGACCATTACATTTTCGGGTTATCAGTGTTTGGCATGCAAATGTAATTTTTTTACATCAGTCGGCTCCCTCAACTGTAAAAACTACAAAACAGGCTGCCTTGTGAGTCATGAGAAATATACAAAGAACACGTTAAATTGTATGCGAGTGACTGAGTAAGGGTATTAGTGTTTACAAGAGTAAACTTAATTTGAGTGGGAAGAGTATTTGATGGGTTTTACGCAAAAAAAAAAAAAAAAGACAATTGACATTATTTTGAAAATAATTCTTGAGGTGGTTTCCTGGTTGAAGGAATGTTACATGTCTGAGGCCTAAACACGTGGGAGCACTAGGGGCGACCGAGACATGTGCATAAATACTTTCATCGCCTCTACGTACAAAGCACTGAACTGGCGTGCAGTCCTGCCGTCGATAACGCGCCTTTTTTAAAATGTTTTGTAACGGAATGTTAATTCCAAAAATGACCGTGAAAACATCCGTTTAAGCAATTTTCATTATCAAAAGAAACTACGAAATCAGGAAATGTGAGGGCAAAGGTATGAAATAATTAAGTTCTGGCTGGAGATCGATCTGTACCAGAAGAGACTTTCTCGCTGCATTAATTCTACAACTCTATAACAGCCATGCTGGAATTTAATCGAGGACCTCCTAATTTGAAGCAGATGCTTTGAAAACTAGCCTGTTTTTACACGATACACAGTTAAATTTTATTCAAATGTTCAAACAATGATGCTAATTGATACGGCGGCCGGAGTGCGAATGTGTGTAAGGTAGGCCGCGGTTACACGGGATGCAGAACTACTTCACTTAAACAAGTTCAGCAATTGAAGAGGTAACATTACCCTCAAACGGGTTCCGATCGCAGTTCTTTCTCGTTAAAAGTGAACAGTTTTCATAAGTAGTTTCGAACGACTTCTCTTCTGTGCTGCGCTTCTATTGGCGGCTTCGAAGTAAACAAGCAGTGTAATAAACATTGCTGAATTTGGCGGGAATCACTGCACTCGTTGAATTAACTTAAGTTTAAGGTTGAATGTACTAATACCCACCCATTATGCCATTACACTAAAAGTGTAGGTTTCATAAGAATTAAAAAGTATAATAGCGATAAACGTTGGAGGCTGTTATAGTTAAATATCATACATTTTAAGTTCCATGTTTGTTGAGGTTAGAATACATTTTAAGTTCCATGTTTGTTGAGGTTAGAATTTCCATAGATTTCATTCTGCTTTGGGTGTGCAACCGCAAAAGCACGTTATGTTTTTAAACTTGTTCAGATATGACTACCGAATGTATTTAGCTGAATGTATTTAACAGCACTCGTGTAACCACAGCCGTAGTCTCACGAAATCGCATGTCTGTTTATTTACAATCACTTAATCTGTGTCACAAAACGCAGGGAAGTAGTGCCTGCTGAATTGTATTTAGCTTCACAGGCTTATGGAAATGCCTGTTCCCGAAATTGAGCGTGCCTAATAAACTTGAAGGAAAGAAACCTTCTTTGCAGACTACAAGGTTAAGGATTTAGCAGAAATAATACCTTCATGGCGTCCCTACGAGCTCAAAACCAATTTGAGCTGAAATCAAACAAGAAATTAAAAGAAACAAATTAATTAAAACTGACTGTTTAGGTAAAATTGCGTTCTTTAATAAACGATCACAAACTTAAAAACGTTGCAAAAATGTGGTACCCTTTAACATCCTTAACAAACTGCGCTGTGAATGATTTTGTATACTTACATATTTCCTCTTCATGGATAGGCTCTTACCCTGCACCAACCTCAGATTTCAGACCATCTCATCATGGGTCGGCCAATATCCCTTCTTTCAGTAGGATAGTATTCCAGGGCAAGCTTCGGAAATCGGTCGTAAATAAACTCGTGATATACAATTAAGGTAAACCATTTCCCACTCTTAATAAACCAAGCGTGGTATGTGTTAATGACAAATCACCTTATGGCCGACAAAAAAAAAAATTATTTTCTTGTAAACACGGTCTTCGGCGGTTGTTGGCCGCTAAAATGTCGCACTCTTGTAGTAAAGTGAGGAGGCCGGACCGGTGTTTAACATGCCCAGTCCCTACACGCAGAATGGCTGAGTTCACAGAAACGAAATAGAGTGCTGATTCGCTGCGTGTGGCCCTGAAAGAGGACCTTGTTTCAGATTGGCTACTTCGTGCTGTGGAACATTCCCTACTGGCTGGGCTGCCGTCATGCTGCTGGCCAGTGTCGCCATTTTACTGGCGTGTGCGGCTGGAGTTCACGGTAAAAGGGGCGGGTGAGTGAGTGAAGATATTTGGGCGGCTCTCAACAGCGAGGTCTTGAGAGTGATGAGGGTGAGTGAATTATGGAGCAGAGCCGGAGTGAAAGGGGCGGGGGAAACGGGAGATCCCCGAGAAAACCCGCCTACCAGCGGCTTCGTCCGCCACGATTCCCACATGCGAGAATTCGGGAGTTACCCGATCGGAGATTGAACCCGGTTCGCCTTGGAGGGAGGCGAGTAGGCTAACCGCTCAGTCACCGTGGCCCCTGTGAAAGGGATTGCCTCACTTCTTTATATACTTATGTCTGCTGTTCCGTACAGGCTGTTCACGGTAAAATGAGCACTTTTGAAAGTCCTGCTTGAGATCTGCTTGTATGCACATTGTGTACTCATCCGCTTTAAGTAAAATTAACATTGCCATGGGCCTCGCCACTTTATTCATGCGTCAGCCAAGTGAAACTGTAAAATTATTACAAAAGTCAACATTTTATAAATCTGCTCATTTTTACACATCTACTGCATTAAAAAAAGAGAAACAGAAATAAATAGTTTAAATGATCACAAATGGTTACCTAACAATTTTTATTCTACGTTAAGATATGGAACTACTTTCCATCTATCGTTAACAAATTTTTGCCGGACGCATTTCACTGGGTGCGCCATTTGAAGTATATGCAGGCAGGAAGCAGTGACTTCTTCTATGGAGGATTTCAAAAGTGCTCACATTATCGTGAACAGCCTTTAGAAAAAAATGAAAAACTCAATTTATGAGCCCTGAAAGTGAAGCGGCTCAGAGCTCACTACAATTATGCGGCCTTGTCTCAAGACTCTCCAGCGAAACCGCGCGATGTAAAACCTAAAATTTACTTTCGTTCGCGAACATATCCGGCGTCGCTCGCTACTCGTTTCGGCTGCTGGGCCGCATCAGAAGACAGCGTGACCGGAATGCATCCACGGGCGAAATTACCGAAACGAAAGCCAATTGTAACACGGCCTCTCGGTTGTCTGCTTCGGCCAATGGACCTTCATTAGTCGGCCGTGTCTTGCAAGGGCCGTCGTGCGATTGCAATGCAGGACGCAGCACGCAAAGGCTGCGGAGAAAACAAGGCTGTGCCGCAGAGTAACCGACTGAACAGAAGTGAAGATGCCAGAGTTCTACACTTTGAATACGAATCGGTGAGAATTTTATAGTTCAAATCAGTACCTGACTTATTCAAACGCCACTTAAGTCAATTTAATTGACAATTGTGTGACAAAATGCTAATTTTCCTTCACTTTTTGATTTAGTGACATTTTCCACTGATTCATTAACCTTTTCATTCACTGTTTTTAAGTAATTTGTTTTCTGACAGATATATTATTTGAACACAGTGTATCAAATGAAATATCAACAAATAATCTAATAAACACCCATAAAATATATTTTTCAATTTTAGTTTCGTCTTCCTTAAAGCCATTTTGAAGCCGCATGAACATTAAGTCTTTCGTTTCGTTTTTACGACTTTCATTTCGTTTTCACGAAATCATCATAGTCCTTGGTCTGAAGGTTTCGACTGCATTAAATGAGGTAAAGTGAGTGCACTCATGCGTATTATTTGTTTTGACAATCCTAACGTTTCCAATTAAACGAAGAGAAAGGACATACAATTAAAAGCCACATATTTTAGAAAAAAAAAAGTATAATACATATATTTCCCCCTTTAAGATCAGTGCTGTCTTGCTATCATAAACGGCAAGGAAACGGTCTGGAAAGTGAGACATTGTGGGTTCAAGTGCGGGAAACAGAATTTTTTTTTCCATCTTTCAGAATTACGTTAAATTGCACAGCTTAAACAGTGACTAACGGAATTATGTTTATTTATCGTAATGATTGGGCTAAATTCAATAAAACCTATGTATAATTCGCCACACGCAGTTGACTGTCACATATTCAATCAGTGGATTTGTTTCAGTGAAACAATAAGTGGTTTTCCTCCGATTCTAAATTGAACCTTTATCACTGATTCGAGTAGTCGATTTTCACTGCGAATAGAGACCTCCGATCGCACGAGCTAGAGAAACGATGTCGTATCACGTCATCAGGCAGTCGGTGTCCACAGATCGAACTTCTCAGGAGCCAAACAAACTAAATGACTGTTGATATAGAAGTTAACCTGGGGTTCGTTATGCCAACTTCGCCTTAAATCTTTCAGGCATACGTAAATATGTAATTTCGAGCGTTAATATGAACAAATGTTCTGTTTGAAACTGTAATAGTATCAGCACAACGCTGTGTCATACGCAGCGCCAATAAAAATGTGTTTGTTTTTGATGTCATTTATAGTATCTCTTCATGTGACTACGACGGAATCTACTTTCAATGACGAATGATGCCTTCCATTACGTGAGGGAATTTCCTTATTGGATACCATTTTCTGCCCTAATAAGCTATACAGTACATCACTATAGCCTGCTCACGGCAAACTGAGCACATTTGAAAGCCCTGTTTTAGATCTACTTATATGCGTACTGTGTATTCTTTTGACATATTTTAAATCAACATTGCAGTCGGCCTGATCACTTTACTTAAGCGTAGGTCAAGTGAAAATGTGAAATTATTTTAAAAGAAATTATTTTACATATTTAAAGTCTCACACTAATGTGTTACAAATATAAATATAAATAAATCATCATAGAATTTACATATGTTCGCCCAACATTTTGAGTGCAACGTTAAGACCTGGGGAGCTACTTTCCCAATGTCGTTACCAACTATACTGGTCGTATGCCAATCAGCGTGCCTGTTAAAATATGTGCAGGTAAGGGAACAATTTTTCAAGTGTTGATTTTAAAAGTGCTTAGTTATAGTTTACAAGCCTTTAAACCCACTTCCCCTGCAATGTCCAAAATTGAGACCACTATGACTGAAATCGTTAATAAGCCCAGCCGCCCGCGTCCGTGATCGACAACATTTCGCACATGAAGAAAATTTACGGTTGTCTAGGAGTAGCGGCGTTTTAAAGAATACTCGCCTCTCACGTAGGAGAACAGGGTTCAATTCCCAGCCGGGTTACTCCCAGATTTTCGCATGTGGGAATCGTGCCGGACGATGCCGCTGGTGGGCGGGTTTTATCGAGGATCTCCCTTTTGCCCTGCTCTTTCATTCCGACGCTACTCCATACTCACCTCTCTTCACCCTCATCGGCTATCAAGAATTATCAGTAAATAAATGTTTCGGAAATATAACTATTTTTTTTCACTTAAGGTGCAAATAGTTTGTCTCGTGTTGCAACACCTTTTATATTGCCAGATAAGCGCAAAGAGAATAAAACAGCATATGAAAGCTTGCCAGCACAGTTCTCCTAGGAGGAAGGGAAACTACAGTCCAGCCCGTTGCCTTCAATCGCGTCTATTAATATTGCATTGCCGGAGATCTGATTTGGAAGTAATTCACACAGAATTAATGAATGACGTTCGGTTAAAAGTCATCACATACTGGTTCGTAACGGCTTGGCTTCACCCTGAGGGGTTTAAAAATTCTACCAAGGATTGGTTGTAACACACATGACTAGAGACGCTTTCGGACGACGGCTGTGAGGGGAATCAAACCCGCGCCTTGAGTGCTCGACGTGCTCTGATTTACAGAACCTGACACTCCACCAACCGCTCTAACTTAACACGAACGAAACTATTTCATATTGTAGGTGTTCGTACAACATAACGACAAACTGCACTTCTCTTTCGTTATGTGGAAATAGTTTATGTTTTAGAAATATATGTCCAATTGGCACACATAAACTGCTTTGCTAGGATTGAGAGCTGGTCTAATCTACATTTAGTTCTCGTACTATGCTAAAAAATTCAAACACAGTGGTTTAGTTTTACTAGGATATTTCTGTTCACTACTATCCGCCATTCTACAACGCGAAGTCACCGTAACTTGTTTTGGTTTTATAGTTCTTCAATGTCCCATTAACAACGAATACTTTGTTCTTATTATTTTTAGCGTAATACAACTTTTGGTTACTGCAAAATTTCTTAGAGGCTTTACTAGCATCGGCACTTCAACAGTATATTTGCATTGTAGTAATATAAGACTTTGTAGATGATTAACATTATTAGCCTTTGCCACAACTGCATTAAGTTTACTACAACATTAACGTTTAAAGAAATGCTTCAATAGTAATTTTTGTTGCTGTAAGAACATTTCTGTGTGATTTGCCACACGAAGTGTTGCGAAAGGTTCCATATTGACCGGGTATGCCGACTGTCGAACAAGTCGCCAGACTCTGACTGGCGAACGCCGTTCCGCCATCTTGTTGGCCGGTGACGCCATCTTGCTGGCGTGTGCGGCTGCAGGTCGCGGAAAAAGCGGCTGTTCCACCTCTGTATACTTCATTACTCTGTGACCGAGCCTTATTACGCTTTATCACCCCTTAAACAGACATCCGTTTTAATGTCATAACTGAAGATTCGGGGTCATTACTGAAAATTTTTCATTATAGAAGCATCACATATCATGTTTCTGAGCAAATGAATGTACATTATTTTTAATAAGTGTTCCCTGGGACTCAATAAAAGTTGAGAATGAATATATATATATATATATATATATATATATGTGTGTGTGTGTGTGTGTGTGTGTGTATATATATAATTTTGTATTAGTTAAGGTAATTGCTGCATACATGTGTTAGTAGTTCATATATTATGCCTTTAGAGATGGGTAAAGTAATAAGTTAAGCTTCTATTATGGCATTTTTCAATTAAAGGCTCCTAAATTTGAATCAGAAATAAATAAACGAAAAATTCAATATGGCGGGTGACATTGGCTCTTAATGTCGTATGGCTGCACGCGGCGTGACAGGAATACTTACCGACGCCAAGTGCCTCACATATGTGAGAGGGCGCACGTGCCAGGGTTGCCATTCCGCGTCGTTTCACTGCTGTGTCTCTAAAAGGAAAACAAATTACCTGCAGTTAGGCGGGCGCCTCTACCGATTCAGGGCAGGCAGCATGTAACAACATAGCCTGCGTTTGGAACAATTCAACTCCGGCGTAGGTTCCAGGGGAAGAGGAAGGGGGGGGGGGGGTCGGACAAAGACTCCGTCCTCGTTAAAAGTGCCGTGTTCGCGGTACGTGAGGCAAATTATCATTAGCCGGGTTCGCCCACGGAGGCTAGACATGCTTCGCCGGGGATTCACACAGCTTCGCATTCCTCGGCGAAAACACGTGCGAGTAGCTTAATGCTAATAGGTTCAAAACATCGTGTCCCGCCTTGCTCCTACTAAATTGTTTCATTAGAAAGTTTTTGCTGCTAATATTTGTGATTTTAGTATTCAGTTACTGTTGTATTGACATATATCTACTCATTTATTACTGCGTTTCATTCATTTAACTAAATAGGAACATCTTACGCTTCGAAATGTGCGTACCTAAAGCCATCAGTGCGTAAGATCGACGAAATAAAACACTTAAGATGTTCCATTTAGAAACAATTCAATAATAACTTACTGAAAATAACTGCAAATATTTCAGTCGTTTTCGAACGGAAATGCTAAAGAAAAATCATTTAAATATAGCTAGTAGGTACTCTTAACGTAGAATATACGCATATGCAAGTTATTTCAGGGGGTAAACAGACATACGTTAAGAGGTTATAGCAAGGACCATTCTGAAGGGAAAAGATAAATAAACATATGCTCTATTCGCATTGGTGTCCGAGATACAGCTATGTGGCACTCACGGCGTCGTTTCTCATTGAACGTGTGGTGCAGTATCATTGATAACTAACTTACTGGTCCAGTTATTGTGGGCAACCGTCTAACGGAGAACGGTATCTGCACTTCCTGTGGAATCTGTTGCCGGAGTACTTGGAGGATGTTCCTTTGGCAACAAGGTCTGGAATGTACTCGCAACAGGATGGAGCCCCAGCACATTCCCCACGATTAGTACAGTTGTGCAGTACTCAATGAAACATACCCTGGCCGATGGATCGGTCACGGAGATGCTGTTTCTTGGCTACCACGGTTACCCGACCTTACTCCACTGTACTATTGTTTGTGGGGTTAGTTGAGTACCCACGTCTACGAGCATAAAGCGAAAAGGGAGGAATTGCTTGCGCTTGTGTTAAGTGCTTGTGCGCACGTTAACGATGAATGTGGAAACCAGCTCCGATTAGCAGCACAGCATCTGACCACACGAGCTGAAGTTCGCGGTGGCAGTTTTGAACATGTGTTGTTAAGGGAATTTACACAATAAAGCCCAACACGTAACAATCTGTTCATTTACTATCACCTATACAGTTCCTATTTCTTTCAGTTTCACACAGCTGTACATATCTCGGGCACCTTTGCGAATAGAGCGTATGTTTAGTGATGTTTTCCCTTCAGAATGACTCACACTATCACCTCATAACGTATGGTCATTTCCCTCTGAAACACCAGGTAGTAAAAAAATGATTTATTTTGTTAAAACCAGTGAAGTACAATTTAGACGGGGCCACGGTGGCTAAGCGATTAGCACGCTCGCCTCCTACCACGGCGAACCGAGTTCGAAGTGATAAAATTGATGAGAAAATAGATCTGTGTTTATCTTCAAGGCTGTTGTCTATATTTTATTCGCGAAGCGAAAGTTTGCAACGAATACATAACAGAGAAAGGAAAAGAGGATACGGTATGATTTCAGTTAGGAAAACTGGGTTAAAATCAGTCTTTTAAATATGCGTGAGAGTCGACTATCGTGGGAAACAACGAGGTCCTAGGACACAAAATTCATTAAATTCAAAATATGTGAATATTATGCTTTTGTAATTAATGCGAGAATATAATGCAAATAAAGGCGGAAAATATTTGTAACGTGTGTACGCCACGTTACATTTATACATGTCAATGTAAAATGTAGTACCTGTTTAAAATACTGCACAAGCAATACGCAATGAGTAAGACGAATTCCTGGAGAAATCCAACCCAGAGGCCAAGCTGGAAAAAAAAAAAAAAAAAAAAAATTGAAAGCAGCTAAAAATGATCAGAAGTGTTGATGTGTTAGTAATTATAAATTTCCAAATAACGATTTTTCTTTGGATTACAGAAACATTATAATTGGCATTTCAAACAATTTTTCCTGCAGAAAAAGTGACACGACGTGGTAAATATCAAATAAGCTATTATACTGACAACTAACATAAGATTGGCAATGCTTTAACTTCAACTTGACTGAGAGATAGGTTAATTCCAATCAAATAATATGTGTTTACATAGGACGAAAAATATATTCAGTTGCCCCAAATAAATCTTTTGTTATGTAAACAAAATTTGGAAAAGTGACCAAATTTAGTTTGTTCCTCTAAAAATGCATGTTTAAATTAACCAACCTTTTGTGTTGGGCCAAAAGGTATAAGACTATCAACAATATATTTGTTTAACCACTCATTAGTTGCTTACGTTCGAAATGTCAGCTCGAGAGTTTGTATTTTTTGTTGCAACTAAGATAGAGAAACCGTTTGTTAGTGAATTTATTGACAACAGGAAACTAAAAAGTAAAGACCTTAAAACTTGAAATAATTATTTGCACATGTTGTCCAATTTTCTGAATATAGTTTCCTTAGGAAAATATAAGACGAAAATGTAAGAACCACGTTTTCCGAAAGTAATTATTAAGGGAGCTGTGCGCACCCAAAAGTCGAATTTTGAAATGCCTTAAATTAAATATTTCAGAAACCACTTGCGACTATCAACTAATCGGCGAATAGCGTTTTGTATAATTGAAATCGTTCACCTCGGGAAAAGTGGTTGGTAATAGCATCCCCTTACATTGGGGAAATGGGGGTTGCAACCCTGTGTTTGCACGAATCGTATTAACAAACAATTGTAAGCGATTTATTGCATGAAGTTACTAATCAGCACGTCTACATTAAACAAAAAGGTTGGCTTGTCCGAACACTCTCAGGTGAACCGTTTGCGAAAAATCAGTGGCGACATTCAGAACAGAAAGCGAATGGCCTAGCAGGTATGCAATCCACCCGGGACATGTTACTATGATGAAAGACAGACAATGGTTTCATTAAACAGTCACGATAAATTACCTAAATTCACGAATGTACACGACGCTTTGCGCGTGTAAACTACAGCGAGCGCACTGAGAAAAATAATTGGTAAAATCTAATGGAATTTGTTTGAAACTAAATGGTATATTTGCCTAGTAGCAATCAAGATCATTGCTTGGTGCAACAAAATTATTTGTTTGATAGTATTTAGTTGTTTCAACAATGTTATGTTGCTGTAATAATAACCGATATACACTGCTAATGAAGTCAGTTGACAGGTTTGGCAGAACCACAACAGTAGTTTCTTTTAATCAAATAATTCTGTTTAACTTCAACATGTCTGTGTTAAAACAACTGAGCAGCTGTTTGGCTTGACTAATAAGACAATTACTTTTAACCAAATCATTTTGTCTAACCAAACATATGCCTTTGTTAAAACAAACGTGCATTTATTTGCCTTGGCTACGAAGATTAATTTTATCGAATCATTTAGTTAAACCAGACATGCATTTATTTGACTTAATTATTAGTATTACTTCTTTTAACCGTACTGTAACAAATAATATTAACTGTATTGTATAATAGAATTACATTTAAAAGTAAACGGGGGTGTTATTATTGTTAATTTATTATTATTACATATATCCTCAGACGAGGATATGTAACTGGAATCCTAACTCCAAAATCCGCGTTACTTACCGGAAGGTGGGCGCGAACTACGGACATTTATCACGGTAGGCCGATGCGCCATCCATTACACCACGACTACATGGCATTAGAAGTGAATGTTAGTGTGTTAGACAATTGTTTCTTCTACCAGTCCTCCCACTTAGCTGTTACTCCTCCTTGTTTCTGGGCGCTGTTATTTCGAAACACACCTCGGAAACGTAGTAAAAGTAATTTATTAATACTTTAAATCATCGTTATTTGGGTGTTTTACCGTGTATAGAAATGATAATAAAAATGTTAAAATATTTTGTACGTAAGTGAGGTTTGAACGCGAGTCAAAGAACTACCAATCTACGACTCTAACTATTCACTTACCACTTTCATTTGAAACCTGTGGTATAACTTTTATATTTGTAGTCGAAAGACAAAAGCAAAAATTCTGTTTCTATTAATTTTAGTGTATTTTTAGTGTTGCCAAATGTTAAAGACACCTCATGCTATTTTTTAATGTTTGAAAGAATAGGTCATAGTCGCGGGGATAACCTTAACAGGCGCAGAAACGATCATTTTCATTTTACAGTGGCGAATAAAGATTCGCGTAGAATCGGCGTTGTTCGTCTCTGCCATCTTCCACTCGCTCAACAACCAAGCTCGTTGCTCAGACGGACGTATACGACTGGTTAAATTTACCATGTCAAAATAGTTTGGCAAATACATAGTTGATTTAAATAAATAATTTTGTAAAAGCAAGCATGTGTAGGCATTTTAAAAACAACTATATGTTTTTAGCAAAATTTATATATATATATATATATATATATATATATATATATATATATATATATATATATATATATATATATATATATATATATATATATAAAGTTGAGCATACTATACATGAAAAATATGGTATAGTTAGCAAAACATTCGTTTGATTTGAAAAAATCCACCAACAATATGATTTGGTTCAAAACCAAAAAATCACTGTATTTACTTCAACAACCCAGAGTTTGATTTAAAGATATTTGGTTTTGAAACAGCAAAATAAATGTCAACATTTTTTTTTTTTTGCTTCTTTAGACAATTCCTTTTTCTCAGTGCGCTATTGGTGTTACACCATGTAGTTAAGGAGGTAGATTCCTAAATTGTTCATCGCGTATTATGTATGCGTTTTATTTTGTGAATTAAATGTAAAACGTCAGAATTAGTCTGAAACCACCGACATTGTCAGTTTTTCATCACAGTAACATGTCCTTTGATTGTGGATTGCCTACCAGCGAGGCCACTCGCTTTTTGTTTTGAATGATGTCGCCACGGATTTCTCGCAAACGGTTCACCTGAGAGTGTTCAGACAAGACGATCTTATTTGTTAATGTAGACGTTCTGATTAATAAATTCATGCAAATAATCGCTTACAATTGTTTGTTAACACGATTTGTGCAAACACAGGGTTGCAACCTCCAATTTTCCAATGAAAGGAATTGCTATTGCCAACCACTTTTCTCGAGGTGAACGATCTCAATTATACAAAACACTATTCGCCGATTAGTAGATTAGTCGCAAGTTGTTTCTAAAATATTCAACTTTAAGGCATTTCAAAATCTGACTTTTGCGTGCGCAAGTTCCCTTAATAATTAATTTCGGAAAACGTGGTTCTTACATTTTCGTCTTATATTTTCCTAAGAAATCACCTGACGGCGTTTGTCGGTGTCTTTCAGACTCATTATGTATATATACATATATAATTTATCGTAAATGGCGTAAACCAGGTTATGCGCCGTCCCGACGCTGTGGGGCGTGACTCACCTGGAACCTCCCCTCCCTCAGGCATACCTCTTTCGGCTACGTCGCCCCGCCTGGTGGTCCGGAGTATAATTGACAGCCTACCTGGCTGGCGGCACAGTCCCTTCTCCCCTTTCAACCACTTGGGAGTACGAGCAAGAATTTTCTGGTAATCATGTCCCTCGGCGCAACGCGGAATGTGAAGTTTCTGGGCTAGGGCCGACAACACTATAAATACCGTTGCAGCTGGAGGATCGGGAGTCTTTGTGGCAGTCGTTCTGGCTAAAGCGGAGCAATCGGAGGAAGCGATGTCTGCTGCAGCGAGATAAATCAGCAGCGGGTGCATGACTACGACAGACGAGTGTTTGTACGGTGTGGATGGGCGAGATGGAGCGGTGCCCAACGAGTAGAGGGCTACTGTGCGTGTGGGCGCTCGGAGAACAGTAGAACATCGGGACTGGTGGAATGTGGACTGAATTAGGTGGGATTGTATGAACGTGTAACACGGACTTTATTGTAGATATTGGAACTGTCAAACATGGACACACAATTTGTAAAATAAATTAATAGATTTTGATACACTGTTTATTGGTACTGATTTTAGTGATTCGATTTCAATAATTTCTTTGACGGGATTGTAGATTGTATCGATTAAATTAATTAATTGTAAATATGAAGTGATAACCATTAATTGCGAGATTCGAACTCGGCTCGTTACTTCTTCCCTGTGTACTAGTCTAGTAGGCCTACTCGTTGGGCACATCCTGTCCGCGGAGGAATGTTTCAATCATCGCGAGCAGCGCGCTTCAAAGCGGCGACGTTCGGCCACGCCCTGGAACTAATTCCCCCTCCCAAACTTCGCGGACGATAATTAGCGACATCGCGATGACGCCGTGGCCTCGCGTGGCGCAAACACAGCCCCCCCCCCCCCCCACCAACCATTCACTGCTTCATCCGGGATATTCGGTCCGATAGACAACACCGGCACGCTTCTCGTATACGCGTCCCCCTTGTGGCACGGCCGGGACGCAAAAAAAATAATTCGGAAACGCCTTTGCGGCGTTCGTTCACTGAGCGGCGACCGGCGGGATGTAATTAACTTCCCCGCGTATACTCGTCATTCAATTTTCTGCTGCTCTTTCGCGACGCCATACACGCTATGCATAGTGACAAGACAAGACAAGACAATAAAACACACTGGGACCCTCCTAGCAACCAGCCCTCCGGGTCTTAAAATAATAAAATAATAACAATATTTTATAATTTACATTATTTACACATTAAAATATCTATCTAATAATTGTTATTTTATATTTATAATATTTATCAATGCCAAGGGAACTTTATTATCATAAAATCTTTAAAATCATACATGATGAAATAAAATATTTAAATATTTTGGACTCTAAAAATTCTCAACACACTAAAATTTTTAACTTTAAAATATCAAAATTATTAAAACTTTAAAATAAAACAATCAAATAAAATGTTAAAATATTAAAATTCTATGTAAATTCTTTTTTTTTTCGCTTGGAAATTCGCAGCGGGAGGGAGTGATGACATTACCCCGCATTAAAGCGCATCGTGACAGAAAGATCTCGAGTGTCCAGTGATCTGCAGGGTAGACTCCACAGTCCTATGCGTACTCAAGCCTTAGCTCATTGTTCATTGGCTGCTGCTGCCTCAGTGAGAAGCCACTTGCAACCCGGAACAGATACATAACATTGTACACAGTACTTCCACGATCGTAGGGGCCCGCAGTGGTGTGGTGGTTAGAATACTACCCCCCCCCCCCACATAGGTGAACTGAGCTTGATACCCGGCAGGGTCGCTCCAAGATTTTCGCATGTGGGAATCGTGTGAGACAATGCCACTGGTCAGCGGGTTTTCTCGGGGATCTCCAATTTCCCCTCCCTTGCATTTCTGCGCTGCCTCATACTCATCTCACTTCACACTCATTGGCTCTCAAGACCTAGATGTTAAAAGCCGCCCAAATCTTTCCACTCTCTCTCCAATTTAGTGCTTTTTGTGTTTAGACATTACTCCAAAATACCCAAACATTTTCTAACCACGAGTTTTGTACCAAACCTCTGGAAGAACGCAATTTATTCGCCAGCCAGGCGGGACCACAGCAAACCGCCGAAAAAGACAAAATCTGTCTATTTCACCTTTGCTCTACGTCTTAACTCCTCACCTGTAGCAGTTTAGCGGTATATTGAGTACTCCTGAAATAAACATTTGAAATAAACCCTGAATGTAAATTTGTATAATACATTCACGATTACTTCAGACCTTTCTGAAGCCCTGCTAAAGTTCTACTTCCAGGATATTCCTTTGCTTCGTGCGAACTAAGTTTTAATAAGTTTCGAAAATCACACCAAAGGACAACGCACCGAATTCGTGAACACTCAGTGTAACAGTATCTTGTATAAGAACTATTTCTTACTAAGTGTTACCAACACATGTGTTTTCTAACTGTTTTTATGAACACGAGTGTAAAAGGCTTGTGATATATGGTATATGTTGTAAATAACGAAACAAGTCATTTCAAAGGTTTGATTAAAGAAGGGTGAAGAAACCGTGAATAGACTATATATATTTTGTTTATGAAGTCCAATGACAAACGGAGCAGATTGCAGTTTCCGAAACGTTGTGACTTTTTATTGTTTCCATTTTGTTACTGTATATTTGGCCGTCTGCGTTGTTAAACTTGTACTGTCCTTGGTGTCTTTGTAGTTGGTTGTCTGTATGCAGCATTATATTTTTTTGATCTATTTGGAAATTGAAAACTTTTTTTGCTGTTTTGTGTTTTGTACGTAAATGTTGCTGATGCTGTCCATACCAAAATTACACTTTGTTGTTTTTTGTTTCGAAATGTATCATCATAATTTTTTAAATCCTTTTGTATGTCTATTTATTTTTACTTATTGTAACGTGTGTTTCACTTGTGATTTTGTTGTTTTCGTATCGTCATAATCGTGCTATCCTCGTTGTTTATGTGTCACTTGTTGTCTAACTGGATCGTTGCCTCTTGTTACATATATGTGGTTATTTATGTGTCACTTGTTGTCTAACTGGATCGTTGCCTCTTGTTACATATATGTGGTTATTTATGTGTCACTTGTTGTCTAACTGGATCGTTGCCTCTTGTTACATATATGTGGTTATTTATGTGTCACTTGTTGTCTAACTGGATCGTTGCCTCTTGTTACATATATGTGGTTATTTATGTGTCACTTGTTGTCTAACTGGATCGTTGCCTCTTGTTACATATATGTGGTTATTTATGTGTCACTTGTTGTCTAACTGGATCGTTGCCTCTTGTTACATATATGTGGTTATTTATATTCATACATTTTTATTGCATTTGTGTTTTTTATCCATTGATTATGTTCTTCGCTTTTTTGGTAACTTTTATCGTAGTCACAGTAGGAAATGGAGATCCTATCAAAATTCGAATTATACGTACCTATATATTAACGGACAAGGCATGCCCCAGATAAAGTCGGTACCGATTGTGGGAAAATTAGTTCTTTATATTGCAGTCGTGTTTTTATAGACGGCTCGCAAGACGTACCCAAATTTCCTCGATATTTGCAATTACGTGCCTCGAACGTGCAAATTTCTAGATACATCTGGTGTAGCTCTCTTTATCCTGTTGTCAAATAAAGGAAATTGTAAATTTCGCAAAAATACAAACCCTACTGTTAATTGTTATGTGTAACGGAAAAGTTTCATGTCTATAATTACGAGGAAAAATGACGTGTGTTTGTTATGGCGCTGAGATCTACTAAGTAGATAACTAGGGAGTATCCATAACATATTCGATTTTTTTATATTTTTTTAATAACTCTTAATACGTTCCCTATGCATTGACTGCCTCGGTTTTTAAATATTGACGCCGGAAATTATGTTATGAAAAAAAATTCGTAAATACAAGATGGCAGGGGTACTTCCCCTTTAAGTATGACATGCTATAATCGCTACAAAAATCACAGAGTGCAAATGTTTGAAATGATATCAATATAAACCTAACCGTATAATTCTCCATATTTCATGCACGACACAGTAGGAACGTTGAATATATCTTCTTTATACTTTTTCCCCAGTTCTGAATCATAATCGGAGCCTGGCGAAGACATTTAGGCCACTGATGAAATAATTTCTCTTACTCATTTCAACGAGAACTAAGATTGGGCAAGTACTAGGAAATAAACTGGAGTTTCTGTCGCTCAGATGTGAACACGTTCACTTGCTGTCTGCCCCAGTAGCAAAACACGTTCACCCGAATGTTGGCATTTCATTGGAATGGTTGGCTACATGTTGGGTTGGAGTAAAGACGTAAGTACAACGTTGGTCTAAAATTTTTTTGTCAGTAAATTTTTTGTCTAAAGCGAAATTTTAATGAGATTATTAAAGAACACGAAAATAAGAAAATGCCAGAAACAAATTGCAAATGTATTATTGTAAAAATTCAAAATTTTTGGCCGCTTGTTTTTAAAAAGTTAGTTATCTTACTTCTGCTATTAGATTTGTTTGTCTATGTTGCGCCTATGTTGTGGGACCAACATTTTGTTTGAAAAGCAGATATATATTTTTTTAACGAGCACGATACGCTTTCTAATATCCCATAAAATGTAAATGTTTTCCAGACCGTTTAGCCACCACACCGTCACCCCACATAAACAGTTTAATTTGATTACATTTAAGGAGAATGTTAGAAATCGAACTGTTGATAGCAAGTTATTAATGTTATGTTGAGTCAACACTGTTTAACCAATGTTATCACAGTTCTGTACAGTAATATTTTTCGAAAGAATAAAATCCGATAACGCATACCGGCTTCAATTTTTTTTTAAACATATTAACCACATTGTAACTTAAAATGGACTAACTTAGGTCATGATTTGGTTAGGAATCATTAAGTCAAAGACAGAATGATATTGGTATTTTGCAAATGTGGATATGATAAACTTTTTTATTTACTTGATTTTTTTAAGCACAGAGGTTTTTATAAATATAGTTATTTGTTGGTTATGTGTTGGCTACTCATTGAAAAATATACTGTTGGTAACTGGAAGTTTTTAGCATTTCCGGCAAACGCCCTCAACTCTTAGGTTGATAAGTTTGGAATACACTGTTTTGAAAACTAAACCTTTACTCAGTGTTACGCAATACCATTATAAATTTAACGTTCGTCCGTAGTTTTTCCTAATAAATACTAAAACTATTTTTATTCGAAGGTTATTTCTTAAAAGTACGTTTAAATTAATCTAAGAAAACCAAGTTGTTCAAAGAAAAATTGAAATACGTAAATGCTGGGGAAAAAAAAAAAAAAAAAAAAAATCGTAGCTAGTTAAATGTTGGATAAAGGGACAACATATGGCTATCTGAAAATGCAAGAATGTAGGGCTAACATTAATTTCACAGCACACTTCAAAATTTTCATAAAATTTAATTGTAATTTATTTAAGAGTTCCGTAAAGTCCCTTCGTTAAGTCAGAAAAAAAATAAATTTAGGTATTGTCTGAGTTTGAAAGCAATTTTGGTGGCCATATTCGCAAGTTTAAATGCAACAATTAGCGTTAGGTAGGCAAGGTCAGTATCTGTCGTGTGTACCCTTGTAAACTTAGCTTTGGGCCAAAAGTTTAAAACAATTAATACTGGAAGGCGTTTGTTTTTAAAAATACGGAATAAGAGTTTCGTGTTTGTTTTCTTCTACTTGGATGTACTTTATTTGGACGCATATAATATGCCAAAGTTAATTATTGAAAATTATTTAGAATTTTCTAACACTTTAATTTCGCATAAATATGTTGTATTAGAACGAATATTGATGTAATTTATTGTGCCACTTTTGGTACTAAATGCCTAAGTATTGAATGAACTTTAATGGATTGAATATTAGCAAAAAGTGATATTTTAATAGTTGAAATTTTGTTTTCATGCTGGGATATACGTTACGTTAGAATAAAATCTAGGGTATCTTAATACACGTTATTTTAGTTAAATTGTAGTGCGAACGTGCTTATTTACTCACCAGAAGGTTTAAACAGAAAACAGAGTTGCCACATTGGGAAGCTTATGTGGCGTGACAACAGAGTAGATAAGTACGCAGAGACCAAACGGCGAGGCGGTTCCTTTGATATCGGCATACCCACTCGCTCATTGGCTGCGCGAGCCTGCACAAGTGGGCCTTGTGTCTTACCGTCCACAACGTAATGCGAAAGATTCCTTGTTGGCTAGACTGCCAGCTGCTAGCTAGTATGTTACAAGGCGTTGATTGACTAACGGCGTTCTGGGATCGGTTTGGCCAGCGACGCCATTTTGCTGGAGTGTGCAGCTCGAGTTTGTAGTATAAGCAGCTTTTCAACCTCTGTATTCTTAATTTATCTGTAACATAGCAATAATGGGGAGTCACGGTGGCTGAACGGTTAGCCTGCTCGCCCCCCCCCCCCCCACCAAGGCGATCCGGGTTCCATCCCCGGCCGGGTCGCTCCGGATTTTCGCATGTGGGAATCGTGCCGGATGATGCCGTAAGTCGGCGGGTTTTCCTGGGGATCTCCCGTTTCCCACGCCCCTTCATTCGGACGCTGCTCCATACTCGCCTCAATCACCCTCATCGGCTCTCAAGACCTCGATGTTAAACGCCGTCCAAATATCTTCACTCTTCATAATGATAATGGTATCACATTTCTCAAATTATTTCGTTAAAAACACAGAAACAAATTAGAATAAAGGATAGCAGGTGGATTAATAAAATACAGGCAAGACTTCGCTCCGAACATTCGCCACGCGGCAGATGTTGGTAATGCAGATCGTAATGAAGGGGGTTGTGCATAGCAACAAAACAGAAAAATATATATATATTTTTTCTACAAAAATTTGTAACTGTTTAATTTGTGTGTAATGTGTATTGAAAACTCCACTAACAGAAGTTTACTCATTGGCGTTACGTACATAAATAATATAACATTTTGTCAATACCTTACCGATAGTACAAACTGTTTATTAATTTTGGATTGTTAAATGACGAGAAATTTGTTGGAATGTGAACAATAGCACGGCGTTTGGCCTACGTAGACCCACGTGATGTTTTCACGGTCAGTTAATATTTTTAATTCAGAATAAACGTTGAAGCTATATAAAGTTTTGTAATGTTTGAAATTGTACATGTATATTTCATATTAGGTTAATGTACCTAGAAAAAATCGTTAAGTTCGTTTAACGGTTGCAGAAGCAGAGAACAGAAATGACTGGATAGGAACGAGTATGGTTCCTGTAATATCACATCTCGAAAACCAACAGAAAAATAACAAATAAATTTAAACTAGGACGTGTGACAACATAAGCTATTGTTAAACTTATGTATAATTATATGTTTTAGGACGGTTGTTCAGTGGGCGATCGTGTAGGTTGCCATCGTCCACGCCAATACGAAGATAGATAATAGCAGGTATAGGAAAAAGAGAACAGCAGACGAGGTATATCAGACGAACATTGAACAGTGCAGCGAACTTAGCGGAAGGAACTTTGTAAACTATCGCTCATATAAACGCAAACGTTTTAAAATTGGCTCCATCGTACAAAGGAAATCAACAAAAATGTATTCGATTGTTTTATATTTTTATTCAAAAGCCTGTAGCTTCTGAAAATAACGCTACAATATGCATGAATTCACACACACACACACACACACACACACACACACACACACACACACACACACACACAAAATATAGATACGGGTCACAAAACCAAACATTTCTTGTAAATTGCACACAGCTATGAAGTGCTGGTGTTAAGTGTAAACCTTTATTTATTGTAATTTTCGCTGCACATCGAAGAAATCTCTTATTCAAATGACTGCGCAGATGTGGAAATTTGCGTAAATGCATACGAGAAAAGTAAATAAGTATATATGTGCATACACTTCGAGACTGTAAGTCGAAATGTTATACGAGAGTATATTAAAACACGAAATATTCCTTTGTCTTCGTCGTGGGTTTATTCTGAAACTGCAACACACGCCCACATATAGCTAGCCTACTGCAACGAGCACTGTTTAGGTCGTAAAGTGTGCAGTGTAAACTCTCTTCCACCAGCAGTGATCCAGATGTACTGAATTGATTTTTGAATGTTGCCTGTGTGATCTCAACCACTGAATAACATTTTGTAATGCGACGTCGATATAAAATTAAAATAATAACGCCGAAACTACTGAAATGCGACAGTCGGTAAATAAACTCAAAATTTTAAAAATAATTTCGTTCGAATAAACCATATGATTTGAAGGGAACTGAGCAGGGTAAGTGCGTATAAAGTTACTGATTCCAGTGTCTAAAATTAAACCACCAAGCGATTAATACATAAAAATGCCCGTTTTGTTTAGTTCCTCTTCTATTCCTGTAGAGAAACGAAGATACACTAGTGTGATATAAACGGATTCTACTAAGAAGCCATGAAGTTACTGTATATTCCGATGTGGAAACTACTCAAAACACAAATCGTGTAATACTTTTTGTGTGTTTTTCAAATTTGATTTGCATTCATGTATAAATTTGGGGTGTCTTCACGATTTGTGTTCATAGGAAAATCATCTGGCCTAATACAAGACTTCATACAGAAAAAAAATCCTTTACGGCTTTAAACACTGTGACAAGTCACAGCTCTGCTTTAATGGACTTAAAATTAATCTATAGAAAGTAAATGTGTTTGAATATTGTAGTTTTTTGTATGTCATTCAAATATTAGGCAATTATGTTATTCCCTAACAGTTAATGTAAGAATTTTCGGTACAGTATTCATTCTCGTTCGATCCCTTCAGGAAATTGTCTCATTTTACAGGCATTAGCGAAATATTTAAGGTAGCAAGATAAATTGTTGGACTAGTTTGAGATATGCCTCTAGCAAGAAATATTCTTTATCTAGTTTGGAAATATTAGCAATCCAAATATGTACAATAACTTTTCTGTTCATGTTGTCGTTTATTAAAGTGAAAATAAAACAGTGGATTTCTGTGGATAGGACTTGGTTATTATATTGGACTTAGTCTATCGACACAAAGTATCGTTCGTGAAATCAAAAAAATCAACTTTATATACACCTCGTCCTTGTAAGGACACATAAATATGTAACGCATTTTTAACGTACTTAAATTTTATGTTTTAAGGATTGTATCCAAACTCAGAAAACATTCCTTAAGCACAATAGATGGTGTTTCATAAAAACATAGTGCAAAATAGTATTATTCAGACGTAGTTTCGACAAAATTATACTATATTTATAGTTTATATTAGTTTGTTATAGCAGGTATTGTATTCTATGGTCGCTTGTAGATTGTAGTTCTGTTGGAAATCTGTCGTTCGTAAGTTTGTTTCATGCTCACATTAAAGTTTACTCACAGAGAAAAAATTTTCGTATGTTTTTATGGGAACCCTTTGCCAAAAATCTGCTTGTATTTCTAGAAGAAAAATATTGCATCTCAACAACATAATGTTTCATGAAATATACAAAATATTTCATTGATATCCATTACCATAACAAATTTTAAATCAGCTGTACTGGCTTGTAAATATTCAACTTTAGTTTTACACGTGCTACGTCGTATAATTTGCTCTAATATACTTGTAGTGTTAACAATGGGTTATCAAGCTGACTTGTGTGAGAAATATGTTGGATTCAAGCTATTGGCGTGAATAGAAGTTATAAAAATTAATTTAGTTAGTAATTATATGTATTTATATATTGTTTATTTAATCTTTGCAAACAATTTTACAAACACAGTATTTATAAATTAATTTCTGATATTAAATTAATTTTATGAACATACAAATAAATCTCAAAGCCTCTATTATTGTCTTTTTCTGGTGCTTTAAACGCTAAGATTCGATATTAACGTATAAAACCAGTGTAAAATGATTATATACAGTACATTATTATATCATAATTGTTTCTTCGTTTATCCTTGGAGTAATTGAAGTTTCATTTATTTTTACAATAAAATCATAAAAAAATTATATTTAAATAGGAAATTTAATAAATACAGTATATAAGGCGATTTAATAATTAAAATATATATTTTAATAGCCGAGATTAAACCATTAGCACACGACATTTATCAACTAATTTGATTTATCTAATTAGTTGGGGAAAACCTCTTTTTCGTCGTAAGAGAATGGGGTAATTTACTTAGATTTTAGTAATGTAGAGGTAAGTTCAAAGATACTTTTAAAATCTTTTGTTACGTTATAGACGAACGCTACATTAATCATTGCAAATTTCAGCAAAACACTTTTTTTTTCTTCTTTTTTTTTTTTTTTCGAAATTTAAAATTTTCGGGAAATCATATTAGACTACATATAGATGTTTTTCAAATATAAAAAGTATTTGTTTTCACCTAAATATTGTCGTGTACATGATCTTTTTTTGTGACGCTGTGCTTAGCAGTGGTTGGACACAGCAAATTAACGTAACCAAATAAAACTTCACAGAATGTCACAATAATTACACTTATTCGACAGAGCTATTAAAAAAATATATACAATAGAAATACGCCTAACGTTATTTGTATTGAAATGTTGCGAAATTGCTTTTTCCCCTCATGTATTTGTTGTAAGATCCGGACCACTTGAAATAACTTTGGTGACTTATATACATATATGCCGGTACAAAAATAGCAAAACTGTATTGTGGAAAATCTCTCTGATTTTTCGAAGTACTGAAACGAAGGAATATGCTTTGCTTTGTGGCAACGTAATATTATCGAACTGTTTTACCGCTAAAATTTAAACGTAACAATGAATTTTTAATTTTTGAGAAGTATTTTTTTGTTTGCCGACATAATATCTTTTGACCTCCTGCTTACAAATACTTCGAACTGAACAAAAAATGGCATGTTTTCACTGTAGTATTAACGTCTGACATTCAACAGCATTTCGTCACGTACAATACAATGAACCGTAGTCGAGAATATTTAATAAGGAAACCACGTTTTTAAATAAACAAACCACGGACGTCCAAATGGCACGAACTCAAAAATTCCCAAAGTTGCTGGGAAACCGAAAATACTTAATTTCTCACATATATTTGCTTATTTAAATAACGGTGATTTTTAAATATACAGTACTTCACTTCTTTTAGTTTATGGTTTTGCTGACGTATGCCTGGGAGGTATTTATTTTGTGAAGTGTCTTAGGAAGGCACGATTAAAAGAATATTCATCAATATGGAAAGGCACTTTCTGTTCTTATAAAAAAAAATATTTATATTTTTTTTGAGACACGAGGCTCAAACAGAATAATTTAGAATTAACAACAACGTTGTATTCACTTTGTAATTTCCGTAAATGCCAAATGAATATGGAATAATTCTTCTGTGGTTTATGTTTAAAACTTTCGAATGCACAAACATTCTCTTTTCTCTCGAGGACACTTTATTAAATTTACTATTATATAACAGTGTTCACTAAAAATGAAAGCTTTTATAGTTACGTATAAAACGCCCGAGAAGTATCACTGTGTCGTTATCTTATGTTGATCACGAAACAGAGCACCACTCCTATCCTTCAAGTTTGTTTTGTACATGCTCATCGCGAAGTCATTTTACGACTATAGAAAGGTGCTGGAGTTTTTTCGATCCACTTAAAGCGAGAGTTGAGAGGTGTCGAGATGCCAACTGTTACTTTGAATACCTAGCCCTCGAAACATTCCAGGCATCGTGATTTAATGATCAAGTAGCTCTACTTCGAGTTGCTTTAAATTACCTCTTTCAAAGTGATAGCAAAACATTTATTCTGTAATCGTGTTTTCAGTAATTTTGTAATCATTGTTTGTATTAACTTGTATATTCCCAACTATTCTCTAGTCTTTAAATTCCATGCATTGCTATAATGCTCTCTGTTTTGCAATCTTACAGTACTTTTACAAGGTACTTGTAGGCCACAATAGAAATAAAAATAAATATCAACCACCTTTTAAGAGCACTGCACATTTAAAAACATTTTTCAAAAAATAACGAAACGTCCATTAAAAGAAAATAAGAAGTGACTCATAACTAATGAGCCTACTTTCCTCTACATGCGTGCAAATAAATTTTAGTGAAGTTCTGGAAAGCTTAGATGGCAGGTAGGCGTCGATGTCTCATTGACAGCAATTAAAATACAAGAGTTACTTAACCGAGATTCGAATTCAGAAATGCTTGTGAAATTAAGCTAGCTTTCAAACAACTGCATCACGTAAGTAGGACTCGGAGAATCAACGACGGGTGTAAACAATATGATGTTTTGAATGACAGGGTTCACTAACTTGAAATACTTACTCGGGTATTTTTCTGAAAACAAGTGCCTGAGCTACTAAAACACATAAGTTTACATGGCCTTCTGTAACGCTACTTGTGTGAAAAATGCGATGGAAATCGTTTGATTGGTCTCCCGAGATATGGTATGAAAACGCTAGTTTCTTAAATGGAATTATCTTACAAAATTGATTAAAAAGATGCATTGTAAACGATGTTTGTAATAGATAATGTCAGCATAAAAAGTTTTAATTGGAATTGCTAAATTTTTTAATATATCTGCCAAACATATGGCAATATTTATATGGCCACCATTTTGAAAATCACTGTCAGACTCCATTTCAATAATTTAACTTTACATGGCCTTCTGTAGGTGTGCAACATTTTGTGAAAATTAGTCTGATTACTCCGCAAATATGACAAAATGTTGAGTTTACTCACCTGACACTACTTTGGAAATAAATTCAGCAAAGGAGGATTTCTGTTTGCATATCGGTTGGTTGGTCCTCGAGATACGGCATAAAACCTCCGCAGATCATGTAACTATCTTTATTCATGGAAGGAAAAAGTTTATATATTAGCACATTCGATTATTAAAGATAGAATATACAAAGTTAAATTTAATTATGTTACGTAGTTTCGTAGATATAGAACACTAAACTAAAATGTTTGTATACGCGCCATTCAGAAAATAAGAGACTTAGATACTTAAAACATATAAATTAATATAGCCTACCACAGTACAACTTCATCGTCAAGTTTGAAAGAAATTGGTTGATTGTTTCGCGAGGCATGGCATAAAAATTATTATTATTTCATGTGGGGCTATCTTACAAAATGGCGGATAAATTAGGATTTGCATAGACAATTTTTATGGATATAACTGATACTGTCAGCATACAAAGTTAAGTTTAAATTTCTTTTTCAGTTTCGTAGATAAAAAAATCGATGCTAAAATATTTGTTTGGCTAATATTTCGAAAATATATCTGTCTGGCACTCTCAAAATTTATCAATTTTCATAACCTGTCATGGTGATAATTTTTTGTCAAATTTGATAGAAATAGGTTGTTTTTTCGGAGATCACATAATTTTAATTTATCATGTGATATTATTTTACAAAATTGCGGGCAAAATAAATTTTGTGTGTACACATTTGATTGTTGTAATATAAACAACTATCATACAAAGTTTTATTGGGATTAATAGAATATTTTCGACAATATAACATACAAAACTAAAATAGCTTTATGACCGCCAGTTTGAAAAAAAATGACTGACAAACCTAAACATATCAGTTGACATTACCTACCGCAGTACTACTTGTTTGCCATATTTGATAGGAATCCACCAATTTTTTTTTTCCGAGATATGATATAAAAATTTATTTAATCGTGTAACACTATCTTACAAAATGGAGGACAAACGAGGTTCTGTGTTGGCATATTTGATGTTTGTTACATATATTTCCAGCACACATAGTTAAGATAGAATTGATTAAATGATTTCAAAGATATAGCATACTATGCTAAACTATCTAGAATACCGCCATTTTTAAAATAGGTGTCTGGCATACTTAAACATATTTGTACATTTGTAAGTACATATATACTGCGGCAGTACTACTTGTTTTGTGTAATTTGGTAGGAATCTGTGAACTGATTCACGAGAAATTACACAAAAACTTGATAAATTCATGTGCTAATTCATTTGTAACGTTTTTTCGAAAGTTTATAAATCTAGGAGTTAGCTAACGACATGTTATCGATATAACTCTACGGAAACAAGTTCGATCTCTCGTCTAGCGATGGACACTCAGTGGTAGCGATCGCTGAGGTTGTATAATGACGTGGCATGTTGATCAAATCGCTGAAGACTTCACTCTTAACTCCAACATAACTCATAACCTACCAGTAACGAGGCAGTTCGCAAGTATTCTGACCTTGAATATGACTGCAGCCAATAGTATTCTGCTATATATATATATATATATATATATATATATATATATATATATATATATATATATATATATATATTAAATACGTCACATTTACACGTGCAGATTTTCTCTTGTTAAGGGGCTGCTGTAGTAACTAGCCGAACCGGTCGCTAGGGCAATACCTTCAAGAAATACGTAATTTCCTTGTTCGGCGAGCGCGCAACTATAGCACGTATGGAGAATGAAGACGCCCAACCATACATATTGAATGAAGTAATAGAGCTATCGAGTACAACTGGTTGTAAAACAGTTTCATAAAAACCACTGACCATTTGCGGTGCATGCAGTCATTCTGCGTTTCACGACTCAGTACACGAAATTTCAACATTGATTCAGCTTAGGGCATGTGTGTTAATTTTCACTTGTACTGTTAGCTTATGGTGTTTAATTACTCTACTGAGATTTATGTTTTTACATATCCAATATTTTCCCTGTGCGGCTAGACGAAATCTATTCCTGTTAAGTGTCGCCTGCACTCTAAATCTGAATAAGTGAGAATTACACTATTTCAATCGGTTAACATTGTCTGACAGATTCAAATATCACTTCAGAGAATAAGTCAGTGAAAAAATGCCAGTTTTCATTCACTTATTGATTCAGTGACATTTCCACTGGTTCATGAGTAATTTTTTTCATTGCGATTTGTTTTTGGACTGATGGATCAATTAAACAGCGACGCGTTAAAATGGCCGTTTATCAACGCATATTAAGTGAAGTATAAACGAATATAACAAACACAAAACACTTTGTAATTTTTTTTTTCGTCTTTCAAAACACAATTTTATGAGTTAACACGAACATAAAGTCTTCTATTCCGTTTTTTACATCTTACATTTCGTTTTCATGTAATCATCACAGCGTTCTGTTTGGAGGTTTAGGTTTAAACTGCATATAACGTGGTGAAGCGTGTGCACTCATAGGTACTATTTGTTTTAACAATCCTAACGGTACCAATTAAACCAAAAACGAAAAGTTAGGACATACAATTTAAAACTACATGCATTCGAGAGCTACATATTTCCCTCGTTATTATTAACTCGACTTGGTAGCTCAGTAACGGTCTAAAGGCTAAGCAGAAAGGGTGTGCGAGTCCAATCGCGGCATCTCCATTATTATACTTTTTTAAATTACGATAAATTGCGCTATATATATATATATATATATATACTATCGTAAGTATGTTTATTTCTCATTATTATTTGCCTAAATTCAATAAACCAATATTCGCCATTGCAGTTGGCAGTCACGTATTCAATCAGTGAAATAGTTTCACACCACTAATTCAAGCAGTGAAATTATTTCACTGAAACAATAAGTGGTTTTCTACGGATTCTAAGTAGTGCCATTTTTACTGATTCGAGTAGTTGAATTTCACTGCGAATCAGTGGTTTTTCATTGATTCGAATTTAGAGTGTGATTATGTCGGTAAATGTTAATTTTGTCCCGACTGAATATGTAAATTCTTGTCGAAATCTGCTTCGAACACTTTAAGTAATATTACCATTGTACTTAAAACTACACGAATTGTACTTAAAACTACACGAATTGTACTTAAATAACGGGATCAAAAAATTCCACTTTTCCAATATGCCATAGAAATTATTTCGTATGAGGATCACGTAAATGCCATTAATTCACGCCAATTTATACGAGTATAAACAGTTTCAACATATACTATATACCTTTGTGTTACGGGACGTATCACTGTCTACACATACAATAGTTATTATTAATTATCTGTTATTGTCTGTGTCTATACATGTAGGCAAACGATTGTTCATGGCCATGGAAAAAGAAAAGCGAAAAGAGTTTAATATTACCTATATTGTAAACACCAAGACAAAAATAACCATAAAGAGTGACTCAGTGTGATTGTCAAATTTTCATAAAAACATTTTTACTGTATGAACTTTTCCAGCCATCAATCGTAAATTTGTGCTAATAAAAAAAATTGTTATACACACTAAAGCGAGAACAAATAAAATTATCGTTCTAATTTTAATCGCTAATAAATAATGTATTCAATTCAAAACAAGTTTTTTAATAATGCAATAAATTTGTCAGTCTAATTTAACACAATGTCTCAACAGGATAGTTAAAATTATTTGTTTGATATTAACTGCATGGCAAAATAGTAGGCCTAAGTAATAAGATTATTTCGCTTCCCCAACAAGGAATTAATTTACAAACAAGCTACATGAGCCGCTATAATAGGTAAAATTGGCTTCTATAATGACTTGACAGTGTTTCGGGTGGATTTATTAAAGTTAAATTGTAGTTGCCTATAATCACTCGCTCCACCTCTTAGACTTATTTAAAGCGATAAGAAAATTTTTGTTCAACGCTGACAATTATCATATTAAAATAAAAGCAATAATTTTTCTATCCAGTTTCCTCGTTTCATAGATGTTTACCTCTAAGAGACGTTTATTTTAATTTTTGTAGAATTCCTCCCTCTACAAGCTATTTATATTCTTTACGTGTGTGCAGAAGCGACTTTTTACACTAACGCGTTGACTACCAAGGTGCAAGAGTTAAAAGTAGGTGGTAGGTAGTCGTTCTAGAGTTAAATGACATCTCATGATAACGATGTTGTATTGAATGTAGATACTAGAGTTAAACGACACCTCATGTCAACAACGCTGTTTTAAAGGAAGTTACTCGGCATTTCGCTTACAGCGCACCTTTAAAGCTTGCACGATTGAATAAGACATCGAATAACCCGAAACACTCTTATTTCATAAAACTACGGCAGTAATATATTACTTAGTGAAGAATTTTTAAGCATATTATACGATTGCTTCCTACAAAACTTTGATTCATTTAGAACATGCATGGAAAAGCTTTAAAAGTTCCCTCTGATGCCTCGGCTTCAAGGGCTTCATTGCCTCTTCTTGATAAGTGGCAGCTCTGGTGTCTATCAAGCAAGCTATTTTCTGTATGCGACATCTGGCTTAAGGTTTTCCAGATGCTGACTTTGGTGGGAATTGCGTTCAGTGAGGCGTCGGTCGTCCAACAGTGGGAGAGGCAAAGCGTTAAAAACACTGCAAAACCTCCTTACGTGACGTAACGCCGAAATCAGTATGTTGAAAGGATATATATATATATATATATATATATATATATATATATATATATATATATAGTATTCTTCAAGTACTCGTGTACCTACAAGAACATTTAATCATTTCGGTTCCTCGTATCTATTAATTTTTTTTAATTTATTACGAGCCAAATTGCGTGTTATTTATATTATTTGATATCCTGGGACTAAGACTAATACTGTGCGCATATATATATTCACTTCCTTGTATGTGAGTTAGATTCATTTAACAATTTTCGTTCGTATCAAATATCACAACGCCTTTTTGGTAAAATAAAAGTTATTTTAACATCTCATTTAAAAAGCTAATGCCATACAGACGAATTAATTTTCACTGAACACGGAAGCATCGTTCAATCATATCCAAATAAATAAGCTAGGTGTAACATATTTATACCTCTATATATATAACCGACGGAATTTATATTCGTAAAAAATTTGTGTACTTATCCATTATGTAAAGTTAAAAAATCGATACGCAGAAGAAGTCACTGGTTTCTCAGTTTTAGAAACAACTCGAATTCCGTCTTGGTTTTGAAACTTTAACAAAATTGTCAAGCAAAATTTATACTTTATCTGTACAGGTAAAATTAGTGTCGTAGCATATTAAAAACCTCTAAAGTATGTTTAAGTGAAAAATACGAGTCATATATGTATATGTGTATATATATATATATATATATATATATATATATATATATATATAAGAGAGAGAGAGAGAGAGAGAGAGAGAGAAAGAGAAAATGCTATACATGTTATATTCTTATAAGAACAGAGATACGTTTGATGATATGTGCTAAGTGTGATTTATTCAATATCCTTTAAAATGATATTTATGTAAAACTTGTTAGTGAAGAATCCGACAGTGCTGCAATAACGAGTGAATATTTACAATCAAACAATTTCTAAACCCTATTTCTGTATCTTTGTACAACAGGAAATTAAAGCAAAATAATTTACCACAGTATGTGTTAGAAGTCGCAGGCAAACGTAAAACTTATTAGTACTTGTCAAACAGTGGGTGTTTAGTTATAAGAGCACTTATTCACAGGCAGACAGCAGGCAGAGCAAATAATATTCTACTTTCAGGGGTAAAAGGAATTATATTCTTTAGGAGCAGGCGATTCCTCTGCAGACTTCATTTATCACCGACGAGAGCTACACGCGATACCTACATTACACACACTCCTCGAACCGGCTGTAGGCCGTTCTAGTAGCCAGTGGCCTTGAAATGTAAACAGCAACGGGTTATGATTTATGGCGAGGGACAGCAATATCTGAAGCAGAGCGTGGGTTCTATTTGAACTGACGTATCTGTCCTTGTATGTAAATATATCTAATTCATCTCAGAACTGTTACACAAGACTGGGTTCGTGGGAAGTGATCTGGTTCGTGTCCTGACAGTAGCCATCGATAGTGCAATTATACAGGTTTATCCTTTTGTGAGGTGATACGTTATTGAATGTGGGGTAACAAACCAAATATAACGTATAGCATAGAGTTATTATCAATGAAGAGAGACAATCTGGAAAATCCGGAATAAATTAGTTATTATAAGCTGTTCACGTGCGAGAGTCCTGCTTAAGATATATCTGTATGCACTTCATGTATTCTCCTCTATGTGAAAATTTAACATTTTCATGGGCCTTATTACTTAAATTCATGTGTCCGTCAAGTGAAACTGTTAATTTACTAGAAAAGAAAATACAATAAGAATTTGCTAGAAATAAAAATAATTAATTTAAGTATTCACAAAAGTTTGCCCAACACTTTTAGTACAACGTTACCAACTTTACTGGGTAAATGCCAGTCCGTGTGCATGTTAAAATATATCCAGGTAGGGTTAGTGACGTTTTTCAAATGTTGATTTCAAAAGTGCTCCAACAACCGTGAAAAGCCTACGGCAAAATGCCACAAACTACGTGAGGTGAAACAACAAACTCATAAATTTCGTTAGCTTGATATATCTACCATCTGTGGGCTTATGGCGGGTGTTACTTCTCCCGTCATTAGGAAATTAGGAGGCGCAATCTAATAAAAGTGTTATCAAGGGATAATGTAATGATCGTGTGTAAATTAAAAGTTAATGCTATTCAGGAATTCTTTATTTCAGCTCACGTATTTTCTGGCATTCTGAAAATAAGTACTTTTAACTAGCAATTTCCAAGGGTGTCTCTTTTTTCAGTATCGTGTAAGGCCTTAGGTCATTTTATGTTATCCACCTCATTTTCCATACCGTAGCATCTCACAACGTTTGTACCCGGACTTCAGTATAACGCTGTATTACTGTTTTGTTTTTACATCCTCTCCAATAACACTTAAGATATTCACAAGCAAGCGAACTGTTTGAAATTACAGGGCAAATGGAATATACAGGCTTTTATAACGGCACAACGCGCATTCGACTGCAGTCGGAATGCGGGAAAACCTCGAAAGCGGCGTCACCTCACAGCGTAGCGTGCTGAAGAACGATCTCACGAATGCGAGTCAGCTATGCTACATCATCGTCATTTACAAACAGGTTCAGTCATAACCAAAAGCATTCCGTCAATATACAGCTAACCCACTGCGTGAAAGCAGGACGGTAGTGCGCAAGGTTAAAACTTTATATTTAATGAACAAAACTTGTATAATTTAATAACATTGATTTCCCGAATATAAAGGAATTTTTCACATGCCATTGGTAAGGATTAAACAAACGCATGGTTGCCAATAAAGTCTTCTATGATAGATGTATTATGACATCATTTTGCAATTTATTAAAATAATTTCATTTAGTACAATATTATTTTAATTAGTGAATCGAAAAATTTGTTCGGAGGCATTTTCACATACCCATTTATTAAACGATCTCTTGACAGCAGAGAAAATACATTTGTTCTGCAAATTGTTGTGTTTGTGGTAAAGAACTATACATTTTTTTCAATCAGTGGTAAAATAATAAAATGTAAAACATTTGCTAAATCTGTTTTTATATACAGGGGCAAATTTTAGTCTTCAGAAAGTTGCGAAACTTTCTGAAACATTTACTATTAAGACTAGTGTTCACTTGATTCTCAGTAGCATGTGATCACATTAAAGATTTCGTTTCCGCTGTGTGGTGGCCGAACCGGTGGTTTATCCAGCACAGGGGCTGGGTTAAATAATACATTTTATTACTTCATAACTGTAGGAATTACCAAAGAAGCTACACGTTTCGTCCGTTTATAAAATGTATGTAATTCTTTAAAAGACAAACATGCTTCCAGTTTACAGTTTTTAAATTAAAATGTTTCTTTGCGAAGGAAACGGAAGAGTTTTGAAGAGTGTGCATGTTTTTCTGATAGCTTGCGCCAGGAAAGACTAATGCTGCTAATGAGGGCGAATGAGTAAAACAAGCTGATAATCAGTGCTCGGAGCAGCGGGATTTACGGTAGGCAAATCAATTCGAATCACCGCTTCATTGCTAAAATTCGATCACTTAAATAAACTGTTACATATTAGAGATATCAATGAAACTTTAGAAATGTGTTGAAGTTCAGGTGATTTTGAGAATTTTTCGCGACATTTTACTTAGCTGGTACCATTATTCATATGTATCCAGAGTAAAAGAGCAATTCCTTGAAAGACACATCGGTATGTCTCCGTAATCGTTATAAAGAAGTATGTCTAATACCGGCAGATATCTCAGCCTGTTTTGAGAGGTGTTAAAAAATGAAGTAAAATTTTTCCACCGTGTGAACACTTTGATTAATTTATGTTTTTCTTCTTAATTTATATAAGTCTAAAGGATAAATATGATTTTATCGTACATTTATGGGTTTGCCTTCGTTGTAAAACAAATTACATTTAAAAACTTCCAAAATTTTGGCAGTCGTTCATGCAAATGCTTTTGTGGATGGTAAAACGCCAATATTTCTTCATTAATTCACAAACCTTATTTTATTTTAAGCTGATTTTGCAAATGTTTAGGCCTACATTAAAATCTAAAACATCGGAATGTTTACAACCAATAAGTCACTTTACAACTTTACAATAGGATACTAACATAGGAACATTTTAAACGACATAATAATTCAATACACTCTAAGAAATTATTTGTAAATTTGCCATATCAATGTATACGTGCAGTGACAAAGCGCGAATGGTAAAATATTTTCCCGTACATCATGGTAACTTTCCTACAGTTGCTCGGGAAAAAGTCAAATGCGTAGGGAAGTTCCTAACATTGTATAGTAGCGACCGTAAATATTCCCATATTTTCAGCCTGATATGTGGCACTGTTTCCATACGCTGCAATGCTTTAAAACTTCCATTACAGTTTAGAAAGTTTACCAGAATTTTTTTCACAAATTAGCAGAAACATATTGCAAATATTATTAACAATTTTTTTTTCAGCTGAATTATTGTAAAGATGTTCAATTTTACATACGAGACAGGTACATTTAAAATTAGTTTCAGTCTTATTTCAGAATAAATAACTGAATACCTTAAGCGAATAAGAAATTACGTTTCATAATGAAGTAGGACGTCCTCCACTACACAAGCCATCTCCAGCAGCATTAAAGCAATATCATACAAAGAGGGCGAGAACAGGCGCCATAACGACCGACGCCTATAACTCGGTTGTCCCCATACAGCAATATTCAGGCAGCAATTAATAAATATTGTAATAATAAATACTGTGATGATAAATGACTATTAACGTTATCAATGTACAGAACACGAAACAGGCCCTAAACGAAAACGTAATGCCTGCTCATAGTCCAGTAGAGTATGTATAATTTTTAAAAAGTCTGAAATAAAGCTGCGAAAAAAACCCCCACAAAACTTAACGGTTTTTAAAGCGTTCATATTAATTGTTTACTTTGAATACAACGCGAAAAGAAGTACTTTATTTTCTGTGTAATTGTCATCTTATATAGGGCACTATAGAATCATAGGATCACTAACAACTTTTCTATTCGGATTGGCAGGTAGTTTACAATTTAAAGCCCGCATTATTATATGATATTTGATGTGAAAGAAGTTATTTTAATTCATACGTACCGCCTTTACTTTCAGCGAGCTTTGGGTGGGGAAAAGTTAGGGGAAATGAACGTTGCAAAAAACTGCAAAACCAACAAAACTAAAAACTACAGACAGTAAATAACGAATAAATTGTCACCTTCCGCGCACTATCATTTACTACGTAGAATGTGTGTATAGAAGTTATGAAAGAACAGTATTAGGGTAACACAAATAAAATATTACCATTTAAATTTTTTTGATGCATACTTATTTAGGCTCGCAATAGGTAAGGCCGTGCCATGTATATTTTTTGTATATAACTGTGATATTACCGTACGCCTCTCACTGTATCACATACTGAAATTGGCTTTTGAAAAAGAAAAGATCACCAATTTATCATCTTAGTTATGAACGACATAGCGATGTTCTATAGTTACAGTTGAAATCCGCACGCACCTAGGCCTATTAAAAGAAATTTAATCAAATAGATCATGGCCTTTGCATGAATTCGGAAATTATTTTGACAAAGTAGTTAAATGATCTTCCTTTATGTACAGAAATATAGCGTATTTTGTGTTTTTACGGCATGTAGCAAATAGATTTATTCTGCACAAGGAGTTGCAGTCTTTGATGTCTACTTGTTTAAAATTTTGTGATTTATTAATTTATGTAAATAAATTCGAATGTAGTATTAATGAAATGTTTACCTAACAAGTAGTTGATATCTTGCTCATAATAATTTTATTTATGACTGTGTTGAAATATGCCATTTTAATAAGAATAAAATTCCATCGCTTTTGGGTAACTGGTGATGGAATTTCGTTGGATTAGTTTTAAGAACGGAAGTTAACTAGAAAGAAAATAAATATCGATATTATTCAGGGCCACATCTTAGTGTAGCTACAAGTGGCAAACTTGTATATACTACTCTGCAACAATATGAATGAAATCAACATAATAAATGACAGATTTCCAAACGCAGAGCTAATCTTTTCGGACAGTCCAAGTAAATATGTTAAGTTGTTTCACTTCAATCATGATTTTTTTTTAGGGTTACGCTTCACAGGAAATTTTGTTAAAGTTAAAGTTATTATCTATGTTTCACAATCGTACGAAGTAACGTTCAAATATGTGTCGAATAGATAAGACCAAACTTTGATACAATAATTACTAAAAGGAAATCGCTGTAGTTCCAATTACATAAATGTATTTAATAGTTAACTTCGTTTATTGAACTAAGTTCGTTTAATTACCGCTCAAAGAATGATTTTTTAGACGTAGAGCCCGTAGTTAATGTTCAATACCTCTAAAATTTACATGGCAAGAGTAAACCCAATTAAGAAATAAATAAAAAATTATGTTTTACACTAAATTACGTAAAATTCCGTACCCATTCCAAACTTCATTTTAAGTAGCATGCACCTGAAAAAAATTATTTCTTGAAAACAGCTGTCAAAGGATGCGCGATCTAAGGCATAGCGTACAATTGTGGAGATTTAAGTTTAACGTAGTTTATCCATTTATAAGAAACGTTGTATAAAATTGTCTAAATAACGTTAACAAGTTCTACAGAAAACAGTGTAAACGTGAAACATTTTCCGCAGAAGTAAAGAATTATACCATTTACGAACAAAGGCCGACCCAAATTTGGGACGAGGAGAAATTCCAGGCCTAAAGTCTGGATATAACTGACATGAATAATATAAACACATCGAAATACGACAGTTGATCAAACTGCCGAGTTTACATCTTAACGGGAGGTCGGTCTAAAGTCTATACCATAGTAATATACACTTAAAAGCACACGAATTAGAATTACGGTTTCGGAATAAAAGTAAACTATGATAAATCAGTGTAAATTACTCCAATGAAATTGCGAGAGTCCTCTGACAATTCTAGTTACATACTGAACTTCATATATTTTCCTTTCAATAGTAATTATTCACAAAGTATATGTCCTGTCTAGGTAGTTTCTAATGAAATTTTATTTCCTAATTAGAAAATTAAAACGAAATGAATATTCAGCAAATCTATAATTTCACTAGAACCACTTATTTTGCTTGTATATGTTAAGCGATTTTCTTCCAAACAAGTTTTGTCGTGCTTCGCGATAGCCACATTTTCAGAAGGTTGAAGGAAAGGCTACCTGTTTTGAATGGAAAAAGAACACCACACGAAGCCTTAAATTGCGCCGATTCCATGATATAAATAAAAATCTTCTCTAAAAGATTTTTTGACATTTTAAAATGTCTTACGTGGACCCTATCAAATTTCATGTAGGAACCATGTGGTTTTCAATACATTTCTTCATATTGCTGACGAAAATATTGAGTATCTACATTAAAATTATTATGTAGTAGGAATAAAAATATATTGGTACTGTTTTCATTGTTTGGTTGAATCAATAGTATATTACTTAAAATTAAATACATCTTTGGCATTTGAAAAACAAATTTTCTTGACGGAAATAACTATGACTCTTTATATATAAAGCTCTCTCTCGCTATATATATATATATATATATATATATATATATATATATATATATATATATATATATATATATATATATATATATATAATATAAAGAATAAAGAGAGTTTTATATATAAAGTCATATAGAGCTATATATAAAATATTTATAGCTACATATATATTTTTATCACATACATATTGCTCTATTATATATATATATATATATATATATATATATATATATATATATATATATATATATAGAGAGAGAGAGAGAGAGACACACACACACACACTTACGTTTTAAAAACTATTTCTTGTATAATAGCTACCATTTTTTTACACTCCAGTTAAAATATTGTACAGACAGCTTGTGGCGAATCAAGCATTTTTTTTAAACCTTCAAAAAATATAATTCCCTGTTAGTAAGTGTGTTTCAGTGAAAACACTTACTATATACTTCGAGGTAATAAGGCAGAAAATAAAACATATTTTAAGCATTGCAAAGGACCAATTTTTCTCTTGGAACTGTACTGGCATCATTATGATACTCTGCCATACATCAAAACCAAACAACTGTGTTTGCAGTTTATGTTGAGGCTAAGGAATGTAATCACATGAATGCACTGTAAATACGCTTTCTTCGCCGTAACACGTGGTTTATTGCAGCACAGAAAAATCGGTTTAAATACGAACCACTGCAAATTAGGCTTTCCACAAACATAACTTAGCCTATTTTTATCTATATAGAAATGATTGTGATAACACTTTTCGTTGTAGTTAAAATAACTCGATAGTCGTCTTTGTGGTAACATCGGTTATTCTGTAAAGCAAATTTGTGCTCAGGAAAACAAATGTGATTAGTAGGCTTAATTAAGAGAACAGTAAAAAATCTTGCAACATTGTATACTCTAAACCAATAACTAGTGTGGCTTGGAGAGTCGAACCCACAACCCCCGAGTTATTGGGGAACATTCTTCACCGACGACCATTTTACCATATTATGTTCAGCCTACTTTTGGTAATACATATCAGAAATGGGCTGAACGCAATATGCTGGGAAGTAACATGGGCCAGAATATACCACTTGGGAAGAATTGACGTTAGTGCTAGTACTAACAGCAAGATCACTGTATGTTTTCTCAGTTGCAGTTTCGTAACTGTAGAATACATTGGTTTATGAATATTTGCGTCGGGATAACATTATCTTACTGGAAACTACAAAGAACAACATAGGTTCTTTAATATCGCTAAATCGTTGCCTTTGGTGAGAAGTAATATTTGTTTACTGTGAACATAATGACCATAAAAAATGTATTTCTTCCCTATAAAGGAAGGTAATGTTGACACAAAACAACTACTTATAAAAAAGTTTGTTTATGTAACCTTCTCTTTGAAATAAATCAATATTGCGCGTTACTGTGAACAAAACAGCCTGAAAGGAAAGGTTTTCTTTGCCGCACAGTAAAATTTGATAGGATTTTTTTTTTAGTGTGTATGATGTCCATTTCACGCGCAGGGCTCCACTTGTTGGTTGCTTTCTTCTTGTGTATGCAGCGCAGATCATGAAAGAAACTTTCTGTGCAACGTCGCATACATTGAACACAGTATGATTGAATATCTGGAGAAAAGTAATTGCATGTTCTACGGCTTACTAAATACAGTATGTAGTGAATAATATAACGGTCCCTGAATACGGCAGCTTTTTGTAATAAACGTTGGAGTAAAATCTGAATACATATTGTTACGACGAAATGTTTCCAAAAATTTCGAAAAGCCACACGGCCGAAGAGGCTCATAGTAATTTCGTTAATTAATAATTACCGGTTCTAGGCAATTCTAACATTTACAGTTGGCATATGGAAACATATAGCTACCTGAAAGGTAAGAACATAACAAGGGTTTTCAAAAGTTCTCGTGTACACAGTTTCTACTTGAAACATACAAAACATTAATTGGACCGCTTTTTCACGTATGTAAAATAAATTTTAATGGAGATCGTGACTCTAAATTAGAATTCAAATCTCATATGTTTAAACTGTGATTTAAATGTGACATGGTTTTTTTTGGGGTATATGTAGCATTTTATTTAAAACATTTCAAGTGAATATCGTCGAGAATGAGTACACTAAGATATGTCACACATTTGCAACCCGCTTAACATCGTTATAATCCTGTTCGTCTTGTTAATGCGAAATTCTGGAGCTGTAGGAAACCCTATCTACAGTTAACTATTTTTGTATTTACAGATTTCATAAAATTAATTTGGTTGAAGGTAGACCTACCTTTAAAGCGTGTCTTCTTGAGTGAAATTTTGTATCCGCATGTGACGACTGCTTCGCGAAATGGATGCTTTCATGACTTACCTTGCTATTTTCTTTTCCCGTAATGAAGCATCATACACAAATTTAGTTTACTTTCCGTCAAAGTTTCTTGGTTGCCAGAAATGTGCCAGTTAGTCTGCAAATAAGTTACTTCATACCACTGGCAGAGAAACGTGATTTTTGTGTAGCAAACGTACAAGCATTACCATAAAACGACAACACGTCTTGACTAATTATAACAAGGTACCATACACACGCATAGCGTGTTGTTTTAATAACGTATTTCGAAATAGTTGTTAGAATGTTTGAAATATATATGGGCTATGTTTGAGATATATATCAGCTACAAAGTTATCCTTTTTTCTGTTGTTCGGTAGAGTGAAATTAAGTTTTAACTATCAGTTTATGATTAAGTTAAAAGTAAATGATAAAATGAAAACATTAGCGTGAAGGAGGAATTTCTTCCAAGCACTTGGAAGAATAGAAAACTGCAAATTCTCGGGAATATGATTTGTAGTGTCGAAGCAGTCTCTTCTTACTGGTGGAGACTGAAATATTCGTAGCCACGAGTTTTAAGGCTAACTTTCCTGAAAATGTTTATGCGCATCGATACGAACGTATACATATTTATCATGTTCTGTACTTTCCGTGATGTCGAAACATTCCATTTAATTATATTTCCATGGCAACATCATTTCCCACCACTCCATTGGAATAATATGCAACTCAGATTGCTACTGCCCCATTAAAACAGCCAGAAAACAGCGCCGTTAAACTAATTTCGCGCCTCCCCTTTCCCTAATGAAATAAAGAGTTGCAACAAACAGTATTATTTTATTTGGTCGTAACATGTGCAACAAACGAGGTTCGAAAGACAACCTAGCTTGTATATCCTACATTAAATACTGACATTTTGTCAGTTACTACCAGTCATTGAATGCCTGCAACAAAAAGAAAGTAGCTGAGAAAAATTAGTTTTCTTTGCTGAAGGTAAAACTTTGACGAAAGGATACATAGTGGACGGGCTACTTACATAAAACAGAAAATACGTATATGCAGGTTTATAATGAACTTGTCGGTAACTGCATTTGCTCGTTAAACGAAACATTGGTTTTATGGATTCCACATCAATATTTTGCACAAGTTGCTCCTAACAACTTGTAGTAATAGAAACGTAATCTTGCGAGTTGGCTTTCAAAGAGATGTCTCTAAAAAATTACTTTGTGATGAGGACGCCGTTTTGTTCTCTCGCCACTGACAAGACTAATTACGTACGAACGATTCAGGTCTCTGCCTTTCTATCGCCAATCATGTAACATGAAACCACAAATTCATTCGAGTTTTACCCAAACTCAATGCACGCAGAAGAGAACAGAAACGAATCACCCAAATAATAAACCTATTTCTTCCGAAGCTATTGTTAGATGTCGGGTTAACCCCTTCAGCCGCAGTGTCCTTTATCTGGGACGTCGCTTATGAAGTGGATGGAATTATGTGCACTGTACTTAGCAGAACTTGCCGTCGAATGAGAAAACTTATCTACGTGTGGGAGACAGCATTCACTGCTGAGACTGTGTTCCGTAGGCCGTTCACGTTAAAGTGAGCACTTTTTAAGGCACTTTCATAATGCATTAACCCTAATAAATATATTTTATTGCAGCCTCAAACGTTAACTTTTGAGAGTGGTGAAATGTATACGCTGTGTTTATTAGTCATATTGCAATGTTTAAAATAAAAAGTGCCGAAAAGTTAGAAATTAGTCGAAAGGAATATTTTAGCACGGCCTTAAAAAGTGCTCACTTTAACGTGAACAGCCTACAGCCTCATGAACCACTGCTACCAGTAACATAAAGTACAGATAGAGTTCTACTGGTCCCTATGTAAGATAAAGCGTCACCTGAATATCAGTATAGTTCCGAATAAAATTTTTGTTTGTTGCAACGTCTAAAATTATATATTTATTTTTCACCGATAGGGTGTTCGGATAAACGGAGAGTGGTAAAAGTCAACGTGAATGTGAATTTTGCTATGAAATCCATAACAGAGGGTGGTGGTAAGGCACTATATTTTTCACGACAGTTCACGTTTGTCGATAAAATATTGAGAAATTTCAATATTTATTTTATGTACTTTATATAATTATATATTTCATATAATTAATATATTAAATTAATTTAACTGAATATTAAAGTTAGTCGTAATCAGCAGAGCTCTCCACACCATCATACTAATATCTAGTAAGAAAAATACAAACTTACATCCTGTGTAATAATTTTTAAAAACAAAAATAGCCAAATATTGCGCTTAAAGAAACTCATCGCTCAGGTTCAATGATCAAAACCAAAATTAATTTTTATTTGCAATTGGAACTGCTTCCTCCATCGAATATCTTCAACCAATCCGGTAAAAAGTGATAACTATCGAAACAAATTCACTATATATATATATACATACGGAATATGTTCTGTTAATCTGATTCGTGTCCTGCAACTGACTGTGAACTATTTCAACCATAATGGACCAAAAATCCCTGTTCTGTTAAAAATTGATACGAAAAAGGAGGGCGAATAATTTTTTGTGTAAAGATCGATAATACACTTCGAAACCATAAAAAAAAAAAATCGTATTGTATTTATAAACATATTTCTCGACAAACTTCTGTAACGCAGAAATAAATGCGATCTCAAAGACTTGATGAAGGAAAGCAGACTTAAATAAATACACACCTAAATATAGACAAGATCCAGGACTATCTCAAAACGAAACTCTCTTAATTTTTGCGACAGTACACTTAGACCTATTCAAAAATTTCCGTTGGTATTTTATTTTCATCATTGTCGTAATTAAAATCAAAGGTGCCTTACAACATTTTTGTATTGAACAAAATATAACAATTATATTATGAGATGTTTCTGTTTTAGACTGTCCTTATAACAATTTTTTTTATTGTTTTTGAATATCGTACAGTATTAGCAACTAGAAAAATTACTACATTAAACTAGGCTTTTTGCAGACAAGCTTAGAAAAAGCGTTGACTTAATGTTGAAAAAAGACCTCTTACAAATTTTTTTAAAGCTTCATCTGTTTACTTTTTGTTTTACACACTACTGTTTGGATTTTATTCTGCTGTACCCAAAATGTGCTAATATGGACAAGATGTCGTGGAACGGGGCGCTAAGTTAATACTTGGACGTGCTGCCGAACTTCCCACTTCACATTCTTGACGACGATGAAATCCTCTCCAGCCTTCCTCTGTCCCTTCAAAACTCTGAAACTTTACATCCCCACGCACACGTATACACTCACATACACGGAACTTGAAGTCAACTAAAACATATCCCGCCAGTTTCGCTTACGTTAAATCTCACTCGCGATCACTTTTATTGGAACACTACTAAACAAAGTTTTTAAAACATTCGTAGAAAATTTTTTTTGGAAGTATGTGGCATTATAAAATAATTTCCTTAGTTATCACTGGTGACAAGAAATCAAACTAAAGTTCATCTCCCCAGCTACGATTTTTTGATTGCTTGCCGTAGGAGCACTTACGAATTCAGGTAATATGTTCGATATGTATGTGTGTATATATATTCTATATGTATGTATATATATATACACACATACATATCGTATATAATATATATATATATATATATATATATATATAACCGGAAGAACATCTCTTCCGGCAATTGCACATGATTTATCCTTAACGTTTACATTATTCTTGGTAAAAATGTAAACGAATTAAGAAATATAGGCCTAGTTCAATTTATTAAAATTGCAACGATTGAACTTGTGGTCGATAAATTGTGTTCACTTTTGCGTGATATATTAGAGTAAGAACTGTCGTAATAGTGATATGAGTGTGTTTATACCTTCGCCAATGGTTGGACGTTTGATAACGTTATAAATTATATGCCGCCATGTCATACGTTACGAACAGGAAATCCGAATGCAAAATGTAGTGTGAAAGCATGTGATGGTGGGAGAGTGGTAGTGCATTGATGAGTTGACAGATGAGCAAGTAGCCTTAGAGAAAATGTTTGATTGAACCCGAAATTCGACACATTATTTACATTGTACAGTCCAGCTTTCATACTTCTAATTCAGTCTTGAACAAAATGCCGTTCACATTACGTCCTTATCTATTTTTATTGTTATCAAAACTGCGACTAAAGGTGTAGTTAATGATGAATACAAAACACAACCCCTAAAAATAGAAAATGTATGTAATTTTTTTTTACTAACAATTTGCTTGAAAATTTCCCTTCGAAGTCAACCCAGATTCTAGTAGATATTTGTGTTGGACAAACACCATGGTATTAGCAAGAATTTCTTCGTTATCAGCATTCGGTTTCAGTATGACAAAATATCTCGTAATTAATTTGTATGTCACTTTTTTTTTAAATTCCCAGCTTTTCTAACAATTTTTTCCGTAGCGATTTTCTGTGGCGAGGAACTTGTGCGAAAATGCAGTTAAAACAGTTTTCAATGTTATGTAACGTATATATCTTGACGACTCTCAAACGGTTTCCTTACTTACTAAGATCACATGTTTACTTTATAGTAGGACTGGGAGTGACCGCGACGCCATTGCGTCAAGCTCACGGTGAGTGTCGACAGAACATGTGCATTCTCGCGCATGAATTCCGTCGTGAGTTGGTATGTGATGAGATGCGAATTCATCCGCTGCGTGTTGGCTTACTAAGTGAAGGCTGTTCATGATAAAGTGAGCACTTTTGTAATGAACCTCAGAAAAGTCGCTGCCCCTGCCTTCATAAATATTTTAATGGACGCACCGAGTTACATTCGCCCAGTAATGTTTGTAAAGATGGGTGGAAAGTAGCTTCAATAACTTAACGTCTAACAAAAAGTGTTAGGTAACCATTTGTGACCACTCAAATTATTTCTTTCGATTTCTGGTTATTCTTAATGCATTGAAGTGTAAAAATTAGTTTTTTTTTTTTTTTGATAAAATATGTTCTTTCCTAATAATTTCACAGTTTAACTTTACCGACGTATGAAAAAAGTGATGAGGCCCTCCGCACAGTTAATTTTACATAAGGCGGAAGAATACACAACGTGCATACAAGTAGATCGTTAGCAGGTCTTTCAAAAGTACTCATTTGACCGTGAAAAGCCTCTAGCTTGCGAATGTGATAATTGCGGGCAAAATCGTTGATGTATTGACACGTTTCGAAATGTTAATTGTAGCGATAAAGAGAATGGGCCTCGAGAACGTCGCAAAATTATGTAGAATAAAACTAAAATTTTTTTGAAAACATTGTTATTCACAATGGAATGATTAACGAAAATAAGCATGACGGCGTACCTGCAGGGTACAGCACAGAGTTAGTGAATGATGTCCAATAATACTCAAGTATTGTACCTAGTCTATCTCAATCTCTGTAGTTGATAGGCTTTTTATTTTGTAATGTTTTGAAAAGTTATGCACCATTACTCCTTCTCTTAAAATTGCAGTAAGTTATAAAACACTATTACTGGTAAAATACTCCCGGCATGTTTATCTAGCGGTATTTAGTTTTTTAAGAATTTTCAAGAACTACTTTACTACCTAGCGTAATGACACGGGGAGGTCCATGTAATATGCTAGAAAAGCCGTCAGCGAACAGCGACACAGGCCAACCTTACTTGCTGTCATTTGGGAGAATCCAATTTCCTCGCAAACCTTATTGAATGGGCTTATTGCTACCAGAGTAACCGACTATTAGCACACGAATTCGCGTAGTGTCGTGCACGCTTCAATCGCAGAGTATTGGAATGGAGATCCTGCCTCTTCGACTTTCGCGCGCATACCCGCAAGGAATAATCTGAGTGGTAGGATATTAACATTTTACTCAAGCAACGATATTAACGTCTGTAATGCAGCAAGTGCTCCTTACTTCCGGGATTCGTGACTTTATCAGTGGTTGCGATGTAGTGGGTAGCTAAGTATAGCTTTGATATCGGTAGCGTTCTCATACTCCAAAACCACGTAGAGGCATACACGTACATATTCGTAGATCCCAAATTTATATCAGTTTATACGCGAGCTGAGATAGCACGAGTGGTGAAGTGTCTTCCTTATATCCATCTTAGCTTCCTTGCAGCTGAAGTTGCAGACTTTGTATAGAAGCGGCGCTCCACAATTCTATAGTTTGTTCTCGGCTAGCTGAGCACATTTGAAATCCCTATGCACGATCTTCTTTTCCTCTTATTTTGTATCCTTCTGCCGTGTGTAAAATTAGCACTGCGGTGAACAGCGTCATTCGAATGAAACTGTGAATTTTTAAAAAATTAAATGTGTCAATGACATGCAAATTCGTGCTTTTGTGTGTGTAGAACGAAACAGTCAGACTTAAACCAAGTTTAAAACACACTCGCAACATGCCGATGCTCAGAACTCTTTATTTATTATTCGGTGTTTCCTTTAACTGGAAGCGCGCATGCCAGGGTGTAACTTATACATGTAGCTTGGTTTCAAAAATGCTTTCTTTACCGAGAACAGCCTCTGTAGTGGCTCTCTAATACAGGACGCCGTGTCTAAATTACACCGACAAACTTCAGCAGCAAGTCACTCACACACAAAGTTCGACGCAACGATATAGACGTGTTGTGTTGTTTGCAGATCTTTGTTTCATTACAAACCATCCGGACACAACGATGTTCCATTTTGATAGTTTATTCAATATTTGTAATGAACTACTGTTTCAGGTATGTATATATTTTCACCGTCTTTTTTCGTGACTAAGTTTATCAGTATAATTAAGATGCATCCTCATGTACTTATATATTCAAAAATTCCGCTACTGTTCAGGAAGTTTGTAGAATATGTTTGTAACAGAGATGACACGGGTGGAGGAAATATTTTTTTTTACGTTTGACAATCGGAACCCCGGAACACTCTCGCCTCTCTATCACTCGTCTTTCCGCAGTCGACCTTGGGTCGTCGCCTGCTCCGGCGACCGGCCGACTGACCGGATGCTGGCGTGATTGAGAGCCAGTTTTCTCCCTCTCACCCGCGCCGAGCCTCACCGCTGCCCCGTTTTTCTCTCCTCCTCGACCGCTAGCCCCTGGGGCGCTCGACGCACCAGCTCCGACCCCCGGAGGCGGCGGCAGCAAGACCCACGCCGTCGTCGCTGCCGCCGCCGCGCCGGTTCTCGACGTGGCCGTTACGATTTGCGCCGGTAACCAGCTCGCTCTCTGTTCGCGTGCCCCATCGCGGCGTTGCCACGTCGCTCGCCACCGCAGAGAGAAACATGGCGTGCGTACCGTGCTCGAGCGAGCTGCACCAAAACCACTTTCCCCAGACCCGGCGTCAAAATTCACCTGCTTTTCTCCAATAGCACCATCAAAAACTGCGTGGTGTACAATTTGCGCGGCAAACCTCCGCTCTGTGTTCGCGTGCCCGACCGCAGCGTTGCCACGTCGCTCCCTTCCGCGGAGGGAAAACGGGGTACTGCCATTCATCAGGAGTGGGCTAGAGCCCACCCCCCCAGCCCGCGATCCAAGATCAAGAAGCGAGGGAGCGATACGGGCGACAATAACACGCACGTCTAGTGCCTCATCGCTCCTACGCGCAAGGCGTTCAGTGTTTCCGTCGTAGCGCTGTACTGTGTAAATTACATCTGTAACAGTAGTGTTTTGTTACACACGATGAAAGCCCGCAGATCAAACTACGCCCGAATCTTTGTACTTTTCTCAGGAAACTGCTTATGCAAGATTCAAAATTCCGGTATTTGATCATTTTCACAAACTTTTTTCTCGAAGAACACACTTAATACGACAGAAGTAGAAAAATAGGGGCATGGGTATTTTTTTAAAATATCTTTTCCGACAAAATGTCGTATTTGCATGTTTCAAATCGGCTTTTTTCTACGAAACCACTAAACGTGTTCCCATAATACCGATGTATGAAAAGAAAACACACTTCAAACGATATCCCAACAATACTCTCAATACACAACGCACATTGTAAATGTTATTCCCGAGCCCTGCAACATAGCTAAACACGGTTTTCTCACACTGCTGTTATCTCATAATATACTAACCGGAAACACAAGAAACTATTATAGGGACTAGCATTGAACGTGTCTCCACATTTTCCAGCAAAATATTGCAGTATAGGGTCCACCGCTTGAGGTCCCTTAGGTACACGCTGCACGACGGTCAGCAGTGATGACCGTATTTGTTTATAACTTATTCTTCAATAGACAAGCCCTTTTATATGAATAAAGTACTTTCACCGTTGTGAATTTAATGTAATCGCATTAAAATGGGGCCAGAGGAAGTATAGGCTACATACATCTCAAAGGACGTGTTTACGTAAACAAACCCTCAAATTCTGTCCACTTAGGTAATGGTACTGCTACAGGCAGGAAAAACATTCCAAAGTTGGGACACGGGAATGGCTACTGCCACCTTGGTCGCGTATTCAACCCCATTTTCCTTCCACGGGCACTGCGCACTAGCCACAATGTCGTACAACATTGCACTGCTTTCCCGCCAACAGTACTAAAGGCTGTTCACGATGAAGAGAGCACTTGAAATCAACCATACAAATATGTCACTGCCCCTACCTGCATATATTTTAATGGGCGAACTGTGTGACATGCGCCCAGTAAAGTTGGTAAACGAAGGATGGGAAGTAGTTCCATATATTTACGTCGGAAAAAGTGTTAGGTAACCATTCTGATAACTTATAAGTTATTATTTCTTTCGCATTGTTTTTTTTAATAATTAGAAGTGTAAAAAATGAGCAAATTTGAAAATTATTTACTTTATAGTTTCACTTGACCGACGCATGGATAAAGTGATGAGGCCATGGCAATGATAATTTTACATGCGGCGGAATAATACACAAAGTGCATTCAAGTAGATCTTAAGCAGGGCTTTCAAAAGTGCTCATTTTACCGAGAACAGTCATAAGAAATTATGTACATACGATTTGAGGCGAGAATACTAATTCCTTATGCAAGAAAGTGCTTTGAGAAACATGTTGACTTCTTCCATTCTACTTTTCATGTCCTTAAGAGTGAGTGAAGAGATTTGGGCGATTCTTAACAACGAGTTCTTGAGAGCCTATGAGGGTGATTGAGGTGAGTCTGAAGTAACGCCGGAATGAAAGGGTGGGGGAAACGGGAGATCCCCGAGAAAACCTACCGAGCAACGGCATCGTCCAGCACGATTCCCACATGCGAAAATCCGGAGTGACCCGGCCGGAGATCGCCTTGGTGGAAGGCAAGCAGGCTAACCGCTCATCCACCGTGCCCCCCCCCCCCCATGTCACTAGACTAAATACTAGTTGTTCGAAGTATTTTACTGACGCAAAAATTGAAATTGTCGACCTGTTGAGAATTTAAATGTAAATAGACATGTTAATGAGCGTTGGCCACGTGACTTCGACAGTTACGTTGGCGATAAGTCAATCTTGGGCACGTACGCAGACGGCGAAACTCGTTCTGCTTCATCTTTATTCCATGCTGTCCGCCGCAGTTGCGCCGGATTTCCGCTACGACTACAACAAGCATTCCAGTCTGCAGTGCTCTTGTGAACTGAGCTCCGCCAACTTGATTCTCAATGTACCGTCGACTTTCGACTTTTAAAAATACCTTCTTTTTTTCTTCACAAAACAGTGACAGTAATTTTAACGAATCTACTTTCCAACATCGAAGTCGGTTTATCTTCGTTTGTATACATAGAGAAACTTGTTGCAACTAACAACCCATGTGTTTTCTTATAATTCCACAATACCCCGTCATTCACGCCTTAATAATACTCGTTAAGTCTGCGGGTAGAGTTAGCTATAGGTATGACGGGAGTATACAAAATGGGTATACATAAAGTAATTATAAAAATTCCTATTTATATGGAAAACACTTTGAGCAGTTAAAACTCCCCCCACCCCCCCAAACTATATGATTCATCCAGTAATCCTAGACACATGATGAACACCTGTAATTTACTTAAAAATGTATGTTATTTCGATATGATTCCTGTCAGTCGGTTACGACGAAATGATCTCTTTCGACAATATCGCTACTCATACCCTTCGAACATTTCCCACGTTCCAATCTAGATTCCCGTACGTGAAAATCATGGCGGACGTGGGCTGCGGCCACTGGGTTTCTTCTGAATCCTCCTTTTCTCTCTAAAAAACATTCGCTGCCATTGCTCGATCCCATTTTTTATTTATCGATTACAATGCGATTTTGCTTTCGCATATTACGAATTCTAATTGAAATTAGTTTCATTAAGATATATTGTTTTTAGTTACGTTGTAGCTTACCTCATTTTCTTAAGGGAGCGGCACTGAAGGAGTTTGCCAACCCCCATTTTTTCCCTCCAATTTTTTTTAGCATCTTCATGGATAAATGCCGACGCCTATCCTTAATAAGTAGGCTCCACCTTCCGGATTCTTTTATCAAGTCACCAGCCAAACTCGATGCTAGAACTGTATACATATGATTGCTTTAGCATTGCCGTAATACACCTCGTTGAAAATTGGCCAAGCTGAGGAAATACCATAGATTCTGTTCCTTACTAGCGTATGACTTGAAGCGACCTGATTTTTTAAAATAATTACGTTTATTCCTTACTGGACCGTTAAAACGATAATCTCCCGACCCTCAATTAGTCTCAATCATTTCAAAGTTAAGTTCTCGTAGATTTTGCCTCAATTTCTGACTATTTGATGGAAACGCCGAGACTCTGCATTCGCCGCTGTAGAGTTGTTGAAGGGTCAATTTCATTTTTACCCCCCTCCCCCACTGCCCGCCATCCGGGGGCTGAGCCGAATAAGGTAAGCTAATAGTGGATATGTTAACCCAACGGTGGGTATAGACATTTACAGATGTATTAACACTTATTTTTGTGTTACGTACTCTTGTAGGAAAAATTGTATAACCATTAAAATTTTTAAGGCAGAGAATATCTGAGGATTCTTCTTTCAGATATTGAGACATCCGCAATGAGTAGAAAAAATACCATAAATTAATCAATAACACATTGAAATAAAAACGGCAATGTCTGACAATATTGGAGTAAAACGTGGCAAAGTTTCGGTTTCAAATGTTTTTTCACTGTGTGATACAAAAAAAAAAGTAATCCTCCGTGTAAAAGTAATTGATTGTGGCTCCAGTACACTAACAAATTAATTTACAAACGTTTCTAGATATGTTTTGAAATAAATGTTTCCAGCCAACATGCGTAAAGCCACGTATTCGTTACACGGTAACGTAATGTCGACATCGTACGATGGGAGGGGTCTTGAGATAGAATACCACGCAAGGCATAAAAGTGTAGAGCGAAATTTCATCTGCAAGCCTGCAACGACTGTGGCTAATCACCACCAATTAACAAGTCTGGATCTCGTTTAAGTCGTGAATGCGTGAGTCGTTTTCGTATACAAGTTTCAGTATCTAAGCCTCCTCGATTTTTTTCTTTTATAAAATACAGTACTTCGAAACGAGTGTTCTATCACTTAAAAAAAAAGTAATGTTTTTTTTGTAGATCTCAAAATTTTCATAAACCACCATTTTAGACGATAGTGTCATTTGAAAAAATAGAACTAGTTCGTCGTATCCCGGAAACCGCTCAACGACTCACGCTACGTTTGGCAGAAAGTGGGTGTTTAGATGGGTTACCCTAAACATAATTGATTGGTCGATCAATCACTAACTTCCAAAATGGCAGACATACGTCTATCTAACCATCTGGCTAATTTAAAAAAATTTGTATGATAGCAGCACTTATTGCGAGCATCAATGCTAATCAGTATCCTCCTTTATCCTGTCATTTTCTACTACATTAAATTTCTATATTGTTATCTCCGAAACTAATTAACCAAATGCTGCTGTAACAAGCGATGTCTTAGCAAGTCGGACACCCGTTTTTAAAATGGCTGCCATTAAAATATTTTGTGTTTGTATGCCATTTCCTGAACAATTAGAATTATTTGAACAACTTTTGACATACCCGTAGCACCTAGCTGAGCAATATTTATTTAAGATTAGGTTTTTGTTCGCCATTATGTACGATCAAACCACCTACAATTAAACGCTGTTTTATGAAACCAAATTTATACACATTAACATGCTAATAATGCTCTTACAGAAAATAAATTTAGTAATTTAAATTAATAACCTACATTGGATAGCAGGATCTGGCGGCCGTCATCAATACACTCTTGGCTTTTGGGCGCAGCTCAAGTCCACAAAACAAGAGTGTATTGATAACTTGCATTATTTTTGAAAAGGTTATCTCGGTACAATTTGTGTTGAATATTATATTTGTCGCACAATGAAACCGATCTGAACCCAACTCGGCAAGTTGCAGTTTTCACTTTGGGTGAATTGTTGCCATATTTAATGTACCATGATAACATTAATTACTTAAAGTTTTAGTACGTAACCTAATACGTGGTGGCATTATTCTTGCGGTAATAATTATAATATGCAATGTCTTTGTCACCATTAAATAGATTCCACTCCAGCTTGGTGTGCTATAGTATGCCAATTCGTATTTCTGGCATACCATGCATGCCAAAAATTTACTAAGACCCGTATTCGAACTGACACTTTTAGTTTACTAAAAAAATAACATAACGCTACTAAGTCGATTAAAATGATGCTGTATTAGGTATTTCGGCATTTAGAGTTTTAATATGATACGGAAACTTAGCAAAATACTAAATTACCAACTCGCAGCCATCGTTAAACAAATGACTGCCGCGCGACAGCTTCCGAATTGAACGCTACTAGAAACTAAAATATTACTTACTTAAATGATCAATTCGGACACAGCCTAAGAAATATCTTAATTAGTTTGTCATAAGGAGATAGGCCTGCTACTGCCATCAAAATACCCACGTCACACTTCAGGAAACACCTGAAAAGCTATTTTCAAATTTGGCGGAAAAATCATTCTACTTATGCCGGAATAACATAGCCCCGACCAACACAGCACGACACGACCAAAAACGCAACCGCGACACATTTCAATGTGACTATAGGCTGTTCACGGTAACGTGAGCACTTTTGAAGACCTAGTTACTTTTTTCTTTGAGCCATTTTTTATAATTTAACCACCTTTTTTTTTTAAAATAAATGTGGCTATGTAAGTAACAAACACTGTGTGTATATTCCACGGCATCGGAAGTTAACGTCTAAGGCTAAAATATAATATATTTATTGACTATTATTCCGAATGAGAGAGCTTTCAAAAGTGCTCACTTTACCGTGAACAGCCTATACTTGAATTTACAGCATGACCGACACTACGCTCTCGGAATTTAACCTAACTATTTAGAAGGCGCTGATAGGCAACGTTAGATTCAAAGGGGACGAACAAGAGGGAAATTTGCTATACATAATGGTACCAATTGGTTTCGCTTATGCATACAAAGGTAAAATTATTATTTTTAAGAGTTAGATACAGTAATATTAGATTTACCTTTCTTTTAAGCTGCGTATTTACCGTTGTAGGGAAATCTTGCAATACGATATAGTTTTGCAAGGTTGTACATTCTGTGCGTCATGTTGCACGACACGACGAAGAATAGAAATCATTTCTAATCCAAAATTGCTGCTAGGACGACAAAATCGGTCGGGCATACGACGATCATATTGTATTTCATTGGCTGTTGGCCGTCGTGTCATGCGCGTCGGGGCTATGTGATTCCGGCATTAGATATTTTTTTATCATACATGATCCTACTACCAGAGCACCTCATAAAACTTTAGAGGAAAGAAGGCTAATAGCTTTGTTTTGAAATGGTATGTCGTTCAGTAATTAGTGTGGTTTTTATATAGAATGATGAGCGAAATATTTTTGGGCGTGGCGTAAATATCCCTGAGTATAATGGTTGTTTCTGTGCCAACCGGTATCATACTACGATTCCATCTTGTTCTTGAAGACACTCAGACGCAGTATACTCACAGGATGCGATTATGTAGTTGTATTATAATACATAGTTCTATAATGTCATTGGATTCACATGGTGTAATAAAAGTATTGTAACAAAAATGTCCAGTCTCTTTGAGGCCAATAGCAACAAACCAAATTAAAATGTATTTATGCTATAGAAATTGTATTGAGGCCGTGTCCGAAATGACAGTTTTTGTCAATTAAATGGTCAAGATTTTGTATACAAAAATGTTGACGTATCTAGTGGATGTTAGCAAAAAATACAAAATGACAAAATCAGCAACATGTTGTTTTTTACCTTCAAAACACATGCGCGAATGCGTAAATAAAGTTTTTTAAAACAAAAAATTGTTCATAAAATACACTCCACATCTCCACATGTTGAATAAAGCAAGTAAGCATCGTGCTTTGTTTACATATTTCGCAATTAATTTTTTAAAAGTCGTTATAGCATTAATTTATTATTTTCTTGATTATTGGCGTATGCGCAGCATTCCAGTGATTATTGATGAAATATCACATCAGTTTTAAGAATTAAATTTAGATATGCGTTGCCGCGAGTGCTATACAAGTGACTGTTGACACCGTCCGAAGTGAAACTTACGAAATGACGAATTACAAAATAACGAATCTACAATTTCGGACACAACCCGAGTGTAAATGTAACATTTTCTCCGTTATGTTTACTAAGTACGATGCAAACAACTAAATGAGTGTTTGAGATCAAAATAAAACAAATGTTGACCATTGCACATTATAAAGCATGCCAACGAATCAAAGTATAAATCACATTAAACAGTTTTTCTAACTTCCAACGACGCTGATATTTGTAATAGGTCCTCAGAAAGCGCTATGTTTAAGGCCACCTAACGCAGTTCTGTGATTTACTATTATTTAACTTTTCTAACTGTCGTGGAATATCAAAGAGATTTAAACTTATTTTCATATTAGTACTATAAACTCGTATCAATAAGCTTTGAAAAAAAAATCCCTTGTAAATTTAAAAGCCTAAAGCACGAAGATAATAAATCGACGAAAACGGATGAATTTATTTGCTTTAATTTCTGCCGAGCAAAACGCATAATATATTTCAAGATCTATAAATGGCATACAGAGGTGTGACATAAGTTATTTACAAGAGCTGTAAACTTATTACACAGCAATAAATACACTATTTTGATGTCTTCAGACGGATGCTACTGAACGTTGGCAATGTAATAAACACATTAGGTAAAGTGGACAATAAAAATTGACCAGAATCGCAAAGAACATGCTATAGTCAAAAATTTCCATAAGCAGTAAATACCGGTATAGATATTACAAAGTCTGTTATACAATCGAATATGTACGTACATTTTTTACTCGAGTCACGGCCATTTCAATTAATAAAAATTTTGAACTCAAAGTATTAAATACAAATTAACCAAATTGTACAATAATTTAGGAACTAAGTTAAGAAACATACATAATGAAACAATATTTAAACTCCAATTGAAAAAAAAAAATAAATACTGTTTCACTGCAATTGAAAAAAGTTGTTTGGGAAGAATTCTGTGATGACAGTATATGAACAAATGCACACATATACATACATACACACATAAATAAATAAATAAAAATAAATAAAAATAAATAAATAAATAAATAAATAAATAAATATATATATATATATATATTTATTTTTATTTATTTTTATTTATTTATTTATGTGTGTATGTATGTATATGTGTGCATTTGTTCATATACTGTCATCACAGAATTCTTATATATATATATATATATATATATATATATATATATATATATATATATATATATATATATATATATATGTATATATATATACACACACACACACACTGGCTACATGTAATGTTAATATATGTGACCTGACTAAAGGTTAACCATTCTTTATTTAGGTCATATTGTGTGTTTTATGTAAATATATACATATGGATATGTATTTATTTTCTCTTAAAATGTTATTGTTAATTTTATTAGCTACTCCTCTTTACTACTTTCATCTCATGTAACTTGTCGTTCACAAGAAAATGATGTTAATATAATAATGAGTTTGCTGATCATCTGACTTGGTTAATGTGTAGTGCATCTGTATTTTTATTTTATAGTGTGTAGGCTAAGTATATTTGGTGAACGTTCAAAGTGTTTCTATGTGCATAGAAGACTGAGTAAATACTAAATTATTTCAATTCTGTGTCCCTTATCTCTAATAACTTGTAAATTTTCATATGATAGGAGATATATGATCTGTAATTGTCAAGTTATATTTATTTGTATCTACCTTCCGAAAGTGTTTTCATTTAAGTAGTAAAGGGCTGGACTTACGTACCTAGACTGCCTAAAGCAATAGGCTTCCACGGACTTCATTTAATTATTGAAACAGCTTTTAAGTGTATGCATGCTCTGATTATGAACCATTATGCAATATTTATAATATAAGACTGCCATGACTTGAACGTCTATTGTTTCCTGTTTGATTTTTGTAACGAGTATTTGAAATGTCGCCTATATGTTTTGTACTGTTCCCAAGGAGTCATACTGGACTCGTGGGAATCTGCAGTAAATATATAAATAAATAGAATAAAAAAAAAACCAAAAGGAAAACATATTTTGCGAGAGATGGGCAAGTAGTAGTTTCGTTTTCTCTTTTAATAAAATTAAAGCCAATATTACACAACTATTATAGGCCATTTGAATGACAATAAAAACAGAAAATGTTTCTTTTTACTCTTCGCTGAAGCGATATTTGTTTATATTAAATATGTTCGAAAGTACGGTACTCACTATTAAGTTTTTGTCTTTAACGCGCTAGAAAATGAAAACGATGTCACAGCATTTTTAAATCGTCCCTACCTAGACAGGAATTTTACAGAAGAAAGTGAACTGTGTACAACTCTGTATAGTGAAGAAACTTAATTCGACGAACAAATAATAAATGTTGTTCTTATTAATGATTAAGTTAATAAGCCATAGTACACTTTGCAGACTTTTACTTCAAATATTGAACATATGTAATTCAGTTCTACGACAGGCTTTGTTAAAAATTGAATTAGATGTACGCAAACAAGAGTTTGCCTATATAAACTTACCATCTGTAATAGGCGAAGTCGTTCTTCTTTAAATGCAAGTATCTTGAATTTAGAACAGTTCAGCTTAAAAGCAATAAATATAAATTATAACGTTAAAAAACACGAAATGAAATTACAGTTAAATCGGGACCAATTCAATATTCCATATTTTTGGCGTATACAACTGAAAAAATTAAGTTATATACAATCACATTCTAGACTAAAATACGTATCTCTTTGTAGCAACATAATTAAAATGTATCTTGGCTTAATTATTTATAATACTTATTTAATTGTGCACTGACTGCATAAATGTATATAATGGGTCATTGAAAAGTGCTATATGATATAGTTTTGAATTCCTTCACCAACAAATAAAATATGTTCTTTTAAGACAATCTCACAGAAACTCATATTCATAACACCGCAGTGCTTAGTTTGTATCTATCGCCTGTCAGTTCAGTTTATGTTTCACTGAGGACTTTTTAAAGGTCAGCTAAAATTTTTGTATATGAATGCTGATAGCATTTACAATGGTACCGTGAAGAAATTTAAAACTCAATCATCTGGACATTTGTTAAAAACACAAACTTGTAAAAAATGATTATCAGTACTTCGTAATTTTCTTGAGGTTGGCGTACTTCGCCTAGAAATTCCACACTCAAGGTCGAACTATAATTGTTATAGTCTGTTCACGATAAAGTGAGCACTTTTTAAGGCCCTTATAAACTTTTCCTTTGATTCAATTTCCATCGTCCTGCTCCTTTTTAATATAAACATTGAAATATGACCAATAAACACAGTGTATACATTTCCCCATCATCAAAATTTAATGCCTGTGGCTGCAATAAGATATATTTGCTAGCGGTTAATGCCTGTAGCGAGGGACTTGAAAAGTGCTCACTTTATCGTGAATAGCCTATATAAGCACATCACACAGCACAGTTATAACATAAGAGTTAAAGCTGCCTGTTTTCAGTTAGAGGGACTACAAACAAGGATAGCGATAAGCACAGTTATAGTAATATGGCGAGTTAAATTTGGTTTAACTTTCCGTGTTACTATCGCTGTGCGTCAATATTCAGCCAATCAGAAGCCCTTATTTACAAATCAAGAAAGTGTGTATGTTGACTTCATTTATGGGCAGATATTTTCTTTTGTTTATTCTGGGTAATCGCAACTACATAAGTTTTGTAACGTTTTTAAGTGACGTTAATAGTAAAAACTGAAATGAAAACTATTTCTCATTTTAAAAACGTCTCAGATCAATCGAAAAGAATTGTTTTTGACACAAGACCGCTATCAACTATGCAGAACTTAGTTTATTCGGTACAAATCTAGCAACATAAATAAAGTAATATTATTACTGTTATATCAATTGTAGCCAGGCCAATGTGCTTGTGTTGTTATGTATGTGCTTATCGCTATAACTTTGTTACGTAGGCCTGGATGTCGTCAATTGTGGCTCGGCCTTCACTCTATATAATTGTAGTATATGATGGTTCAAGGTAACTAAACGCTATTCACGGTAAAGTGAGCACTTTTGAAAACATTCTCATTTGGAATAATAATCAATAAATATGATTCATTTTAGTTTTAAGCGTTATCTTCCGAATGCGGTGGAATATACACACTGTGTATATTACTTACATTACAATATTTATTTAGAAAGGTGGTTAAAGTATAAAACACGGCTGAAATAAGAAAGTAACTAGGGCCTCAAAAGTACTCACTATGGACAGCCTATACTAAAGCGGATAGCAGTGTAATAAATATTATAACAAAATGTGTTTTGTATGTACCCGAATTTTTCTTTTAAATTCCGGTAAGAATGATAACTATTTATTTGTAAACAGCAATTACATGTTATTTGCCTGTATATACACTTAAGCTTATTAATCTCGTGCGGTTAACGTACTTGCACTTCCAAGGTACATTTGTGTTCTACTAGTATAATTCAGTGATTTATTTTACAAACTTATTTACGTATGTACTTTGAAGAATACTGCCTTCCTCCACAAGCTCCGCCAACAACTTAAAAAAAAAAAAAAAAACCTGAAAATGATTCACAAACACAAAGTTTGCTGCAGTAAGAATTTATTCCCCTGTGACGAATAATTCCATAATTTCAAAATATTTTTTACCGTCATTTTCTTTAGTGGAGCTACCTTGTGACGTCTATAATATATTACTAACGAGTCATAAGCCATAATTATTGATAAGTGTCGTAGGTTTTTTCAACAGTCAGTCGGAAACGTGACTTCATTTTGAAATAATTCTCTATTGTGTCTCCCAGCATGTTGAATGGCAGGGAATAACCAAGTGACTTGAACACTCCTCTGTGACGATATTATTCGTTCATAATCGATGGGAGAGAGCAGTTTCTGCATTGTTTGCGACGATCTATTGTGCACGCAGCAAAATTTTGTGTAAGTAAAAACATTTCTTAATCAGAATTTTCTGTGTTCCTTAGCCGGTAATTCACGGCTATTTATAAGCGAGCAACGCAAAATAAAGATAATTTAATATTTACGCATAAATTAATAAATAGTTATAAATAAAGCAGGCAGTTAAATATGATTCTGAAAGAATGGCAAGCGATGTAGTACATTCACATTCTTGCAGATGAATGAAAACTTAAAAACCAGGTTCCATGCGCTTAAAGACGAGTAATTAATTACAAGCAGATATAAATTTTACAACCAAGCTGAAAAGAGGGATAAAATAGAAAACTACAAATAAAAATAAATTAAAAACATAAAATATTTGAAAATGATTTATTATCACAGATAAATTCACTTCATATAGCGATCAACACGGTAAAATAAAAAAAAAAAAATCATGGACATACTGTGTAATACTAAGTAATGCGCGAATGATTTTTTTTTCTCAGATGTTTGGGGTACAATGCGTCCGTCTTCTTCAACTCACGTAAAACACACATAAATATAATTACAAGCAGTAATATAAATTTTTTCGAATTGCTATTTACAATGACTTCGCATGAACGTTTAAATACGCAGCGTTTTGAGCTAATATACACATATAAACAAGAAATATTTCAGTACGAAAGAGTTTACAAGAATCGTTTTACGTTCAGTAAATCTCCTGAGGTGGAAAAATACACGACAGTAATAATTATCAGACTTTTAGTCATAGGAAACGCAAAAATCATAATATACATGAACTAGAAAAAAGATTGTAAAGAACAGAACACACAAAATAACTACTCATGTCCATCTCGCACAATGAAAAGTATAGCTTAAAGACATGAAAAGTACTCACTTGCCGAGGAGCAATGATGCGGCAGCCTTTTAATATACGCGTCACGTAATATATAGTATAGTATAGTGTGAAGTACTGTACTTGGTTTGATCGCACACGCGCGGCGAGGAGTTGCACTGTCAGGTAGGACGGAGCAGTGCGCGTAGCCCGAGGGAAAGAGAGAATACACTCGCGGCAACTACACTGCGCACTCACACGAGGTAGGACTGGTGTGGCCCGGCGCTCCTCCAGGGCGAGCGGTGGTGATGGACGCCGGCAACACCTCGCCTCGCCAGAGACGCCTCGCGCTCCAGCGTCGAGTAGTCGGCGTCGATGGACGAGTAGATGTGCTCGGAGGCAGGCCGCGATGCCGAGCCGCCCTCCTCCTGCAGGTGCGGCGCCGCGTGTCGGTGCGCCGGCCGCGGCGATGGCGTCGCCGTCGTCGCCGACGAGTAGTTTGCCTCCTCGGGCTCCTGCCCGTGCGGGTTGTTGAGGTTGTTCTGCTGCTTGGCCGGCGACCGCGGCAGCGTCGAGCTGCTCGTGTACGCCGCCGCCGGGTCCGCTGCCACAGCCGCCGCCTGGAACAGCGGGTGGCTGTTGATGTGCATCTGCAGCGACGGCGACGACGGCTGCTGCAGCTGCTTCGCCACGTTCTTGTCGAGGTAGGGGTTGTGGCCGGGCGAGCTCGCGTTGTTCTGGTGGCCGTGGTGGTGGTTGTGGTTGTGGTGGTGGTGGTGGGCGCCGTTCGCCACCGCCGAGTCCAGCGTGTAGTTGTTGATGTTCCTGCGGTACATGGAGCTCTTGCCCTGCGAGTCGCAGTTTGGCATCGCGTACCTCAGCCGCTCCCAGAACCTCTTCTCGCCCCACCGCACCCGGGCGCTGGTCTTGAGGTACGGCCTCAGGTCGGGGTCCATCTCGGCCTCGGGCAGACTGCTGCCCTCTTCCACCAGAACCAGCTTGAAGATGCGCCCCTTGAGCGCCTCATGCAGCGCCGAGCGGAACTCGAAGCGCGACCACTCGGTCTGCAGGAAGTTGCGCGACAGCACGAGGATGACCCTGCGGCTGGCCTCCGCCGCCTCGACGACGACGGGCGACGTGGCGTGCTGCAGATACGCGTGGTGCGGCAGGTCGCGGTAGTGCAGGCACAGCTGGAAGGAGGGGTTGCCATGCTCCAGCTCCGCGACGATAGACTGCAGCACAAACTCCTCGTCTTTGGGACTGTAGCACACGTAGCCGTCGTACAGTTTCTCACGGTCCTCGGCGCAGTGCTTGGAGCCGGCCGCCTTGAATCGGAACAGCCGCACGCCGTAACGCGAGTACGCCCACACGCGCATCGGCTCGCGGAACACGAACAGCAGGACTGTGAGCACGGTGACGAGGAGGAAGGCGGACAGCGTGATGACGACCATGGGCAAATAGTCCGACACGATGATGCTCTGAATGACGGAGCCGCCGGCATAGTAGTCGCTGCACGCCGTGTTATTCAAGTCCACCTCGCGCCTCTGGGGAGGCCGCGTCTCGTTGTTGTAGCACCAGATATCGTCGCTGTCGATCACCTTGCGCGCATTGTCCGACACCCACACCTGCAGCTCCTGCAGGAACTTGCACTTACACGACCACAAGTTGTTGCCCAGCGACAGCTCCGCGAGGTGCGTGTTCAGGTTCAGTTGCCACACCGGGAAGGTGACCAGCCGGTTCCCGTCGAGCCGCAGGATTTCCAGAGATCGCAGAGGGACCAACGACACGTTACCGATATACGAGATAAGGTTATTCTGGAGATACAGTTCGCGCAAGTGTGTTAAGTGCTCGAACTCGAATCCTTTCAACTGCCGTATCCTGTTGTCCTCGAGGTGCAACACCTGTAGTGCGTTCAGTCCGTTGAATGTGTGGTTCTGAATCGACTCGATTCGACTGGCATTCACGAACAACACGCGCATGTTCTTGCGGCCGATGAACACGTGGTTCTGGAGCTCGCCGAAGTCATTGCCGTCCAGGTACAGCTCTGTTGCGTCCATGGGGATGCGGCGAGGTATGAGACTGGTGCCTTGGCCCGAGCAATCTACCACGTTAGTCGTCCACGTCTGGTCATGGTAGCAGGTGCAGTTGGCCGGGCACGTCATTTCACAGTCGCATGCGTCAAAGTCACAGCAGTGGCAAAGTGCGAAGCAGTGCGTCTCGTACGTGCAGAGGAAATGCGACGGCTTGGCGTCGACGGCCGGCAGCGTGGGCAGCCCGCGCGAGTAGGTCATACGGCAGACGATGTTATCCAGGTCCATAACGCGCGGGTACTGCCTAATCTTAGTCATGTTGTTTATCATCTGGAGCCATTCCATTGTACAGTCACAGTCAAACGCGTTGCCGCCTATGTAGAACTCAGGCAGGGTCCGATTTTCAGGAATAGGTGACAGCCTAAGGGCATTCAGTTCCAGCTTCACCAGTTCGTTGGCGTACATATCGACGCGCACAATATCCCTTTTATCCAAGAAAGTGTTCGCTTGTATCTGGGATATATAATTATTGTTTATGAATAAAAGTTCGACACTGTTAGGAATTGACATAGCAGATATCTCGGTAATGCGATTATGACTAGCATCAAGAGTCTTAATATTAAGGCCCTCCTGGATTTTATAGTAGTTACCAAGTCTTTCAATATAGTTCCCGTGTATATCCAGCCACTTTAGGTTCCCCGGCACGAACGCATAGTCAAACCAAACTAAATGGTTGTCGGACAAGTTAAGCCACAGTAGACTAGTCAGTGTCGAGAATACGCCATTGATATCGGTGAGAAAGTTCGCGTCAAGTCTAATGGCCTCGATCTGGGTGTTGTGATCGAACGTTCCTCTCTCCACCTGCTGCACTTTGTTCTTGGCGAGGTTAAGCACTTGGAGGCTCGTCAAGTCCCAAAACATACCGCGCGAAAGGTTGCCGATGTTATTGCCGATTAGTCGGAGGCCCGTCAGCTGTTGTAAATTCTTGAATGAGCCGTTTTGAAAGTCACTGATCTGATTCTCCCCCAGGTCCAAAGTCTTCAGAAACGAAAGTTCCTTAAGGGCTTCGGGTACTTCCTGCAAAACGTTGGAGCTGAGATCTAGGTCCTTCAGGTCTGAACAGTTGCGAAACGCCTGTGAGTCGATGCTGACAATAAGATTGTTGTTGAGTGTCAACTTGCTGAGGACGAAGAGGCCGTTGAAAAGGAGGGATCCAATGTGGTGGAGGCGGTTATCGGCAAGGTTAAGGGTGTGGAGGTTGTAGAGGGCGAGGAAAGTGTTGTCTTCGATGTAGCCAATGGAGTTGTTTCTGAGGTCAAGGATCTGCAGGAAGAAGAGGTCTTTGAAGGTGCGGGAGTCTATCCTGGTGAGAGCATTGTGAGAGAGGTTGAGGACGATGAGGCGGATGAGGCCGACAAATGTACCTTCGTCCACATGGCTGGAGCTCAGCTGGTTGTCGGACAGGTCGAGCACTAGTAGCTGCTCGAGGCGCCGGAACAGGCCGCGCGCTAGCTCGTACAGTGAGTTGTTCTGCAGGTAGATCTCACGCAACTCCTTCGAGCTAGAGAAGAGGCCCTCAGGCAGCGTCTCGAGTCGGTTGCTGGACAGGTTGAGGATTCGCAGCGACGCTAGACCATCGAAAGCGTCTCCGTGTATCTCGGCAAGCTCGTTGTGCTGCAGGTAGAGGTTCTGTAGCTGCCGCAGACGCGTCACACCCGAGTCCGCGTGGAGGATCTGTATCTGGTTCCACGAGAGGTCGAGGTTTCGAACGTCGAGCCCACCATTGCACTCGATCCTCGCGGGCGTGGCGGGTGGGCTCGACCTCCTGCCGCCGAAGCCCAGCCAGTCAGCGTTGCGAATGCGGTTGCGGGTGAGGTTGAGCGTCTGCAAGTTGCCCAGAAAGCAGTAGGCGTCCTCCGGGATGGAGCGTATGTTGTTGTCGGCGAGGTCGAGCACCTGTAGCTCGCGCAGGCCGTGCAGGCTGGACGGTAAGAGATCGAGCGACTTGGCCGACCCCCACTCGGCGTTGCGCGTGTTGACGGCGAGTCGCTTGAGGTCGCGCAGGCCGTCGAAGGCATCGGACGACAGGTGCAGGATCTTGCAGTCCTCGATGACGAGCTCCTCGAGCTGGCCGAGGCGGTGGAAGGTGCGTGGCGGCAGGGCGCTCTCGAAGAGCAACACGTCGCTGCACTGGACCCGCAGTCGCGCCGTGCCCTCGGCCTGGAGGGCGCCCAGCTTGGTGGCGTCGCCGTCCAGCGTGCGTACCCGGCACCACACAAACACCCTGCCTGCGCCGCCCGCCGACGTGTCGTTCTCCGCCGACCACGAGCACTGCTCCGGCGTCTCGTAACGCGGCGCCGCCGCCGATACCATCAGCACGCACGCGAACACCGCCGCCGACGACGCCAGCCCCATGCCGAGCTCCCGCACGCGACGATCACGATGCACTGGCCGCGCGTCGCATCGCGCTTCAACGAGGTGCCATTGCTCACACTCGAGGAAATCTCGCGCGCGCACCTAGCCTCATCACGCTTTTTTCCAACTATGTCCTGTCTCTGTTCCGCGACGACCGATTATTTTCTTAGCTCACGAATTAAAACTTATTCCCTGGTACTTTGCATTTAACCGTCGGTCCACTTGCTGCTACTCGCGCACTCACGTCACGTTTGCCGTCGGAAAAAAACTTATCTCCGTTAAACCAACGTTCCTTACCGTACATGTAAGCCGGAGACTCAACCGAGCACCAATACAACCACACGTGCGCGCAGCTCCGCAGCGACTGACTGGTTCGCGCGGCGGCGCGCTTCGTATATACAAGCTGCCTCTTGGCGTGCGCAGACTCGCCAGCAGGCCGCCAGGCGGCAGCAGCGCCCGGCGCCCGCATGCGCACCGCCGCTCTCCCCTCATCAAGGATGTTAGTGGGAGGTGGAGGCCGTCTCCAGTCCCTCCTGTGCTTTACCCCTCTCTCCAGAAGGCAAGGCCTCGTGTCCAGCCAACAGCGTCCCATCTGCCCAGCATTTTTAAAACGGAAAACAAATTAAATACAAGATCACGTCTGTTTGTAACGAAGCATTGTGACGGGCCCTTCCAAGACTGCAATACGGATTCTCGAGAAGCTGAATTCTCGCAAATTAGATCTGCAACAGTAGCTAATTATTACACGCGATGCGAACTAATAGATTAATCTACAGATGCCACTTCGTACTTTTATCCTTTGCCCCAAGGAAATTTGCTCTCCTTAACCAATTTTACGTACTTTATATTTTTCCTCGTGCAAGATCGTTTAAATGCCATTATTTGGATTAAAATTCTCGAGGGTTTTGATTAAACAAATATTATTTTGCAATCAAAAATAATATTAATTGATATATCAGCACCCGTGAAGGGGGCCCCGAAACATTAATTTACTTAAATAGGGCCTAGGCGCAGGCCCGTCTCTTTTAAAACTAGTTTCTTCTGGACTGACGCTGACGATAGGTCATTCAGTTGATGGCTCGTTATAATTCCCTGTGTAATGAAAATGACGGTTTTTGTGTCATTATCCTGCATCTATTGGGACTCGCACAGAATAAGTTGTACAATCGATTAACGGAGACAAAAAATGTTATATGTGCAACAAAATGCAGAATGAGCTCCGACCAAGTTCAGCGAATGTGTTTTCTCAAGTAGGATTTGCCTCATTAGTAAAATAACATTATTTTCATTACTCACCTAGTAGCTTCGTGCTGAAAAGTAAGGAATAAAAATTAACCAATATTATTAATACGCAAAATTCACCTAAATAGCAACATATCACATCACACCAAAGAGTTATTCAACACAGTAATCAAACTTTTGATCATAGGACAACACGAAGGCAACAATTCTTCACAAATTAACAGCTTGATTGAGAAATGCTTTGTTTACTAAAGACAGCGGGAGCGGACAAATGTCCTCTCCGGCTCTCGGCAGAGTCTATTTTCCTGGAGACAGACACGCCAGGTTAACTACAGTGCACTATGGCGATCGCTGAAGACATCGCCTTTGCATTTTCGCTTCATCAGCAAAAAATCTTAAAAGAAAATCTACTGAAGTCTCGAAAAATGTCTTATGTTGGTGTCGTACCTATGCACAATGAAATAAAACTAGTTTGAAATATTCGAATGACTTTTTTTAAAATTGTATATTGCGGCATCTTAGAAAAAATTCAATATTCCAATAACAGTTCGAAGATAATAACTAAGCCACCTGTTAAAATAATTGTTTTCCGTTAACTCCGGACGTCCGGGGCCTCCTTAAGCCTCGGGGCCCGGGACAAATGTACTCTACCCCCCCCCCCCCTCATGCGGGGTCCTACTGTACGCGTTTTGTGCAAACGCTGTGAGTAGGTTCCCTCAACTTTCGTTTACACGCCATACGTATTTCGTACGAGACATCTCGTACAAACTTTCGTCAGAGAGCATCAAGCAAATTACATACGAAAAGCTTTAACACTGAAGTTTTCACAGGAAATGCCATAGCAAGATTTCTTCTTGCAAAAGCATTTTTGATAGCCCCGGTGAATTTTTAATACCCAGTATGTTAATATTAGAGCACCCGAACAATTATTTTAGTGCTAACATTGTAGTTACATATTAATTAATGTGAAACAGATTCCTCAAATCCACGATTTTATACTAATTGAGCAATTTACCTATGGTCACATTATAAGTGTTGAAGGACCAATATAATAGCTTTTTAAGTGCAATTTGCATAAATAATACGGCACTTAATGTATTTTGAATACGTAAGAGATATACATCGGTTGAAAAATTTCCATAGGAATTTTGGTGCACGAGTTTTGTGTTCATTATACATCGCGTGAAAGCTGTTTTACAAACAAACCTCAATAATGAACGAAATAAAACTTTTTTTCTTTTCATGCATCCCGTACGTCAGTCGTACAATATTCTGAAATTCTCTTCGCAAACGCACTGGTAATCCATAGCACAAGCTACAATGAAATTGCAATACCGGAAGTTTGTGACAAAAGCAATAGAGCATTCACAAATTACTCATTGTTTACCTACAAGCCTCGGTGATCATACAAAATAAATTATAAATTTCCTATACTGGCTATCCTATTACATAAAGTTTTCAGCAAAGTTCCATAAGAAAATCTAAATAATGAAAAAGTACTATATAGCTTCGTATTAGTCCATGGTCATCTGTTCATAATTTTTCAAGGGGAGGAAACTAAAAATAAATATATGTACTATTACTGCTTTGGAGTAGAGGCACATGTTATTGTCCACTGCCCATACATGGTAGAGCAGTTACATTTTTACTTAACACGCGTTACATCTGGGAAACAAGGAAACGAATTAGCTAATAACCATCCCAGCTATTAAGGTTGCTTCCGTTCATCAATGGTATTTTGCACTGGGCATTAAAAATCGAAAATTTAATAGTACATTTTTTCTTGCTATGAAAACTTTATGTTTTCGAGGCCAATATTCCCTGGCAACCAAAATGGCTAAACAAGTTATTACAAATGAATAATATATGTTGTTAACTCTTTACCTTAGCACGAGATACCCGTCCCTTCACTATTGACAGGTTATGAAGTACCTCGCTTCTGAGGTCTCGGAGGCGTAACAAGGTAGCTTCAGTCAATGTGGTTATAACGGATAGGTTCTCCTCTTACACATTCTTCTCCTTCCCTGGCAACTACTGGGGCGGTTATGAACGTACTTGCACATTCTTATTAATGTCTCTAATATAGAAAACATGGGCACCAAATAAATGAAAAAATAACCAGTTCAATGTTTCCAGAAGACACATAAAATAATTTAATGTTTCCAACTAACCATATTCTAATTGGGGGTATTCATTTCTACATTACTGAAAATTTCGTATCCAATACATTTTATTATATTGCGTCAACTACTGAATGTTTTAGTTATTATGAAAATACATTTTAGGCTTCAATCGTAGAACAAGGGATCTAGGGACAGATATGATTGATCTGATTTCACTGTGCGCATATAATTATAATGTTGTACTATCTGAGTGATTAAGTTCGTGGATTGACTGGTACCTCGGGAGTATGCAGCCACGAACCACGGCGACGTTAAAAATTTCGTGAAATGATATCTAGAGTGCAGGTAGCCACGCATCAGGGTGTTATTCAACACGTCCATGGATTGACACCCACGAGTGCAGACAGCCGCGTATCACTGTGATATTCAGTAAGTTCGTGCACTGACGCCTCGAGTGTAGGCAATTGGTGGGTATTACTCTGACATACAATAAATACATGGACTAAAGCCCTCGAGTGTAGACAGTCGTGCATCACTGCGAAGTTCAATAAATTCATGGACTGGTGCCTCGTGTGTAAGCAGCCGCTCATTACGGTGACGTTCAATAAGTTCATGGGCTGGTGCCCTGAATGGAGGCAGCCACGCATAACGGTGAAGTTCAATTAGTTCGTGAACTGACGGCTTGAGCGTAGGGATTCCCTCATTACGGCGACTTTCAATAAGTTCGCGAGCTGGCGCCCTGAGTGTAGGCAGCCGCGCACCACGACGTCTACGAACTTACTGACTGTACGTATTTACACATTCACACGCATAAAAAGTGCTAACTTAATAAAATTATTTAATGGAACCAACTAGTATTGAAATTCGACATATGACACCAAAATAAATAGATGCGAAACATGACGTGTGTATTTTAATCTTAAGTCATACGTGCTAGCTTAGTGACACCGAACTAGCATTATGCAAGATGGCTTTAGCTCGTTCCACAAATGAACTAGTATGAACCTTTAACATCCAGGATGATGTAACTAGGCAGACATTTACCAGACCATCACACACATCATTTACGACTGTGAATGACCGTATCAAAGCGACCGATTCTACATTTCACCTTTGTGTAGGCCTACAAGACATTTTACACTGGAGATAACGACAGACTACTGTTTTGTAGATGCGTTACTTTCTTTTTTAAAATAACTATTATGTTGTATGGTTACGGAAGTGTTGTCGTAAAAACCGGTTCAAAATGGAAAGTAGCATTTTTTTCCTGTACACTTTTCCGTAAGACGTTCTCACAAAACGTTGTCATGAAATTTAGATGGCAGTGACGATACTGGGGATTAAATGACAGCTCGAAGATTGGTAACGTAATGCTGAATATGTGGCTTGGCAAACGCGCCTTCCGCGATGGTTTTCCATTGCCGTCAGCAGTATGGATATCAGTCACACTTGCACATAGCTTGGAAACTATTGAGGATCGGAGGCGGGAATCAAACCCGGAGACGCAGCAAAGGTACGCATTGCACCGAAGGATTATTATAAATAATGTAACATATTCCGAGTTACGATAATATACATGATAGGTACATCACGTGTAAACTGTGGCGGTAGCTTGCCGACACAGGTATGCAGTAATAACGTCTCTACTTTCCACCAGCTGGAATATATTTTTAACACAAACGCCCCCCCCCCCCCCCCATTTAAGTCCGCAGTAGCTGTTCAAAGAGTTTGTTGATTTGGGTTTGCCAAGTGAGAGGAATACTTTTTATACATTAAATGATGAAATATACCCGAAAACAGGCACAAACAGACCACCAACGGTTATATAGTAGATAAACAATTTACTTTCAAATCCCAAAGTTAAATATGACACTATTAGATAATACCCCTTGAACTACAGAAATTAATATAAAACAATCCCATCACAATTTACATTTTTAAATGTGCGACACAAAACCCTGTACGGTAAAACTTAACTTAATGTACTCATTTAAAAGCCCACCCCCCTTCACCTTATAGAGTTGAACTCCGTTCTGATAAAGTCCTCTTTATGTTTCCTCTTCAAAGTTCGTCAAAAGGGCGAACACCACCCTTTTATTTCTCCTGCGCCACATTATGGAAGTTTTTTTAAATATTTATGTTGCATAGAGCGACCCCTGATGACTACTGGCGAACGACCTCCATATCACCAATGAACCTCGATCCCTCCCCACAAATGTTTCTCCTTGATGTGACTCTTGACATCAAGAAAGGCAGACAGACTGGTTACGAATTGGACAGTAACTGAAGACTCATCAAGTGATCATCGGTTTATTATGTACGAGATTGACTATACACCTAGGCCCAAAGAACGAGGCGAAGTACCTCGAACAAGATAGATTTATGGGGCGCAGATTGGAAGAGATTCGATGAGGTACTAATGGATCATATCCAGAGGTAGGGGCCTATAGTCTGTTCACTGTAAAATGAGCACTTTCAAAAGCCCTGCTTAAGATCTACTTGCATGCACATTGTATATTCTTCCGCCTTATGTAAAATCAACTCTGCCATGGTTATCATCACTTTATTCATGTGTCGATCAAGTAAAACTTTGAATTTATCAAAAAAGTAAATATTTCATAAATCTGCTCTTTTTTACATTTCGATACATTAAAAAAAAGCACAAAGCAAAATAAATGAATTGTTACAAACTGTTACCTAACACTTTTAAATTGACGGTATTATATTGAACTATATTACATCCATCGTTACCAACTTTACCGGGCGTATGTCACCAAGTGCGCCCGTTATAATATTTTCAGGCAGGGCAGTGACTTTTTTCTAAGGTTGATTTCAAAAGTGCTCACTTTATCATGAACAGCCTTTACCAAGTATAATACACGGAAGATCTGCATCAAAGAGCATTAGAGTTAACGAAAGTTATCCGAGACACATGTAACAGAACACTATGAACTTCCCACCCTGGTGTCTCACTAAACAGATGGTGTGATGAAGAACTCGAAGAGATGAGAAGAAAAGTGTGGAAGACAGGAAGAAATCTGAAAAGAAGCAGCGATGAGACTCAACACCTAAGCCTGGTTGATGAATACAGAACTCAGATGACATATGCAAGATTGCTGATGGATAAGAAGAGAGAATCCTGGAGAAGTTTGGTCAGCGAGAAAGGGAATGTAGAGCCATGGAGATTAGTGTATAAAATAATAGCAAATAAAGTTAAGCATAACCAGGTTATGAAGATCCTAAGAATCCAGGGTAGAGTGATGATCAGTCAGCAGAAAAAAGCAGAATAACTCATGAAGGCTTTCCTGTCAGAGGACAGCGCAAAAGGTGAAGAAGAATTATATCGCACGAAGAAAGAAAAAATGACACAGTTTCGAGATACTCCGAATACTGCATATTTTGATTTAAAAGAACTTGACAGAATAGTGAAAGAGCTTAAAAATTAGAAGGCACCTAGATATGATGATAGAACTGCTGAAATAGTTAAGAAAGTGAACTCCATCATACAAAAGGACCTACTTGCCCTGATACATAATGGATGCTTCCCAAATATCTGAAAAATCATGATCACGTATAAAGGGGGACATAAATACCCAACCAACCCAGAATCATACAGAACCCTTACATTATTGCCGGTGCTCGGAAAAATTCTGGAAAAGTTAGTAAACAAAAGATTGCTAGGGTCTCTAGAATCAACTGAAGGACTTCATAAGCTACAATACGGTTATCGGAAAGGCAGAGACACAGAAAGAGCTGTGCTTGATGTGGTTCGGAAGGTGAAAACCTGTCGAAAATCTTACATCTTAGGAGTTTTCCTTGACATGAGTGGAGCCTTCGATAATGCATGGTGGCCAGGAGTTCTTTGGTAGCTAAGAGACGAGTGTCCAGTTAATATTTATGTGATATTAATAAATTACTTTAAGAACAGAATAAGTCAGTATAAAGTGAATAACATTTATGCTATGGAAGATAATGTCTAAGGGATGTCCCCAGGGATATGCCCTGGGACCGATTTTGTGGAGCGTCCTTTTTGACACACTGCTGCATTTTTAGCTGACACAAGAAAGTGAGATATTTGCCTACGCCGATAATGCTCTTGTGATAATTACAGTATGGGGCCGAGCTGTATTGGAACACAAAACAGGAGAAACATTGCAGAAGATCGAGAGATGTGGAAAGATAGTCAAGTTGGAATTATATGTTAAGAAAACCAGTGCAAAGCTACTAAAGGGAAGACTTCAAAGGTCGCCAATGCTAAGGATTAAGGGAATACAAGTGAAGGTAAAGAGCAGAGTGACATATTTTCGAGTGGTTTTGGATAGCAAGCTATGCTTCCAGGATCACATTAGGTACCTCATGAATAAAGCTGTAAGTTTCATAACGAAGATGAGAGCAGTATCCTCATCACTATGGGTACTCGGATTTAAATATTGATAACACTGTACAAGAGTGTCTTCCTGGGAATTTCATTGTATGCATCTGCAGTATGGTATGAAAAAGCAAGCTTAGTATATACACAGAGACTTCCTCTGAAGACGCAGAGAGCTGTATTGCTTGCGATTACTAAAGTATACTGGACAACATCTAGTAAAGCATGCAAGTGATAGTTGGAATGATCCAACTCCATGCGTTAGTAACAGAACGAGGAAGATTAATGAATGAAACTGGTGGAAGATCTGCATCTGCAGCGAGGAAGGATGAAGTTAGAAGAGAGACGCTAGACCTCTGGCAGAAGTGATGGGATGGCTTGGAGAAGGGGAGCACAACATACAGAATATTCCTTGACATAAGGGATAGAGCATGTCATAACTGGACTACGACTGATTATCATCTATCACAGATGGTACCAGGACATGGAAATTACAAGTAAATCTATACAAATTTAGTTTGGTAAACTCTCCTCTATGTAGGATATGAAACACTGAAGACACAATGTTACATTTACTACATTATTGTCCTATGATCGAGGACTTAAGAATTGAATACTGTGGAAGACTAAATATAGAAAAAAATTAATGTGACTTATGTGATATAATGTCCAAAAAGGGAAAGGCAAAAATAATGGTAGAATATGTAAGGGAAATCTGTATAAGATTAGAAGAGTTTGATCTGTGGATACAAAATAATCTACAAAAAATGCAACATAATTCTCTGTAAAAAAGATACCACGCCTAATACAAAAAAAAAAAAAAAACTAATATAAATATTTTGATGCTAGGCGCGGACCTGCTCAACTAATGTGGACAAACATAAAACTGTTATATAAATATTGTAGTGGGTGCGGAACCAAAAGACAGTCTGGGTAATCCCAGTGCAAATAGGTAGATCTTTCAAAGGATCCGTCAGAAGGCAACTAATGAGTTTGTGGGGCTTTGCGCTCCACTCTGAAGAAGTTAGAAGACACGATACAGATCTAGCAACGTACAAGAAAAATAAACAATGGAGGAACAATGACCTAAGTAAGGAACCAGGAGAACAGAGAATAGAAATATACGGACATGGCAATGGAAAATGGAACATGAGATTTCAGATGGAGTGCTAGTTAGGACATTGGAAATGAGACCCCGATCTCTAGATTTCGCTGCAAGTAGTACAGCTATCTTCTGCTAGATAGCAGCATCGTCGAAGCAGCTACGTGCCAGTTTGTCTGCTGGTGTCGTACGCTCTAGTCGTGAACATGGGTATGTGCGGGTGGGGATTGGGGACTTCTCAACTTGGAGTAGTAGGGGTGGGCCGGTCCTAGATACAAAGGCCATTCTTATGGGACTATGATTGAGGGATTCCTAGATACAAATTGGAATGACATTGGGATGGGGGACGGAAGAAGTCCCATAAGATTAACCTAGGGCTGAAATCTGCTCTTCAATTTACTCCTCAGTGGCTCCTCACTTAGCACCTCAATTGAGGAGCTAATCCTGTGCTGTGATTGGTCCACACTTAGCACCTCAATCTCCTCCTCCTCCCCCACCAGAGCTGTGTTGTCATTACTTCTGGAATTAAGTGGGTTCCTGTTGTGATATTCTAGACTATCTTCTCCTCCTGTTATTTATTCTGAATACCTGAGACACTATCACCCGTCTCCACTACCTACACCCCCTCCACTCATCATCCCCCTCTCCCCAGATATGGTTAACACCCTCCCCACACATCACTTTCACTCAAAATTTTAATTTGAATGAAGCCCTTTTATAAGCATAGTTACTAATAATTTCCAAAATATTAATGCTATGGATATCAAATTCATAACATACACACCACACCCGACATCCATTACGGCGGTAAGGCCATTTAAGCCCTAAACTCTTTCTGACAAGGTTAAACACAACTAAAAACCTTTATAACCAAAATCACTCATAATTTCCGAACCATTAATGTAATGGTTATCAAATTCATAAAATATACAACATACCTGACATATGCCATAATTATAACCTCATTTAAGCCCTAAGGTTTTTCTGACAAGGTTAATTTTGAGTTAGGCCCTTTTATAAATATAGGCATAATTTCCTAAACACTAATGCTATGGACATCAAAATCATAACCTAGACAAATACACGACATCCATTACAGTGGTAAAGTCATTTCCACACTTAGAACTTTCTAACAAGGTCAATTTTGATATAAGCCCTTTTATAAGCATAGTTACTGATAATTTCCGAACCATTGATGTTATGGTTATCAAATTAATAACATAGACAAGATGCCCAACGATAATGCTAAACTCATTTAAGCCCTAAGGCCATTCTGACAAGATCAATCACATATAAAGCCCTTTTGTAAACATAGTTACTCATAATTTCCGAACCTTTGGAGCTATAGGGATCAAATTCACAACACACACATCAACCCCAACAACAAACAAGACTACATGGTCAAACACATATAAAGCCCTTTTATAAGTATAGTAACTCATAATTTCTCATCTACAAAAGCTACAAACATCAAATTCAAAACATCATCAACCCCAACAACAAAGAAGACTGCAAGGTCAAGCACAACTTAAAACCATTTTAAGCATAGTAATGCATAAACTTAAAAAATGCATACTCATCGAAGATATATTCAACCAGCACAATGCGAGAAAAACTGCATCTACAACCATTTTCAAAGTGCTCGAATCGACAGCCCAACAGTTTACTGACGTGACATGACTAGTAGAATTTTTGAACTCCATTTAGAAGGCACTGATTAACTACACTAGTTTCAAAGGTGGTGGGAAGATGGGAAATTTGGAATATGTGATGGTGACAAAGGTTTATAGCTACTGCATACAAAGTTAAAATTATTATTTATAAGAGTTAAATTTAATGATTTTTATAATCTGTTTTCTTTTCAGCTACATATTTCCCATTCCAAGGAAAGCTTACCATACAATTTCATTTTGCAAGGTTATACACTCTGTGTGCCGTGTCACACGAAAATTTACAACCAATCTTTGGACAGGCTAGGGAGGGAAATTGGGAGGTGACCTAGCTTATTAAGGCATGTTTGAAAGAGTGTCCGAGTGAACTAGAAATTTGCTAAATTTCGTTTGAAATTATTGAAATATAGGCAGGCACCCGATCAGGCAATGCAAGAGTTTGTAAAGCATATTTTGGGAATTTAGCAAGTGGTAAGGTATCCTTGTGAAGAAGAAAATTTTATGCAAATTATTTTTCATAACCTCCACCCACAGTATAGTCATTTTTTTTGTTTTGCCAGCAAACCTGTACACTGAATGAATTGCTAAAGTTGGTGACTGAAGTCGAGAGGAACCTTAAGGATTGTACAGTAGATGTGGTACCCGAGGCTAAGTCCCATGATAGGGAGAAGTGTGTGAGTAAGGTAACTAGATATTGTGTTATTTGTGGATTAATAGCCACCTTGCTAAAGATTGCTATCGGAAACAGGAAGTGTTAGCTGTGTTACTTCAAGGTGAAGTAGTTAGAAATCAGAATGTACAAAAAATATGTTGGTATTCTGAGACCCAAAATGTGCAGGGACAACAAAGGTAATTTCAGGCGGGAAAGTTAAATCCTAGGAACAATGAGCGATTTAAGGAGTATACTTGTTTCAGTCACCATCAGAAAGGACACATTAAAAGCAATTGTCCAACAGGTCAAAGTAAGGTTACAGGAGAGTCGGCAGTACAGGTGATGTCGTTTGAGTACCAGCATAGGTTACTGTACATCCCAGTAATAATAGCAGGGCAGGTTGTGGTTGCCACATTATTGGATTCAGAAGCATTGTGCTCACTGAGTGATCAAGTTTTTTTTAATTTTTTGCTTAAGTCACTACCCAAAGGGCTCATTAGGGTATGTAAGGGGGAAGAAATAGGGTTATTCATGGCCAATGGTAGTATGATTTAGCGATATTTAAGATTAAGATCTCACATTTTTCCTGGAAATTTACCTATAGGATTTTGTCTGGTTTTTCTCGTGGATTTCCTTGATAAAATTCAAGTAGTTTTAGATGTTGCCAAGAAAGAGATAAAAATTTTCTTTTTGTAGTTCTCAATCAATAGAAGTAATGTCAAAAATTTTTCTCACTGATGATCTAGCTTTAAAAACAGTACATTCAGGGGGGAAATAATCATGAGAAATGTTTATGGTTATTGCACCAGGAATTTAGTTATGTAACCAGCAAGTAGGGGCACTATATTAACCAACCCATAGTTTTGAGGTTAAAGAATCAGGAGCCTGTTTCATCGGCGCCTTATCGAGTAGAGCCCCCTAAATTAGAGAATTTTCTGAAAAATAATCCAAGAATTACAGCAGGTTGATGTGGTTAAGCCCTCAGAAAGTAATTTCTCTAACCCAGCATTTTTTATTCCTAAGAAAACACCTGGGGATTATCATGTTATATGTGATTATAGGAAGATAAATAAACAGATCTTTGTGGATCCTTATTCACTGCCCACCATAGAGAGCATTTTTCAGCATGTGGGGTAGGCTCGGTACTTCTCAATTTTTGACCTCAATTCGGCCTTTTTACAAGTATATCTGCATCCAGACTCCTGAGGAGTTTTGGCCTTTGTCACCCCATGGGGGCAGTTTCAATGGAAGAAACTTCCGATGGGTGTGAATTGTGGCCCACAGGCGATTATAGAGTGCTTTTCAATGTTTTGGGTAATTAATTATTAGTATAATTTTCTGTTCACTTACATCGATGATGTTTGTGTGTACAGGAATACTTTTGAGGAAAATTTAGAAATCTTAGGTTGATTTTAATAGCTTTAAGGGAGGCTGGACTGACACTGAATCCAGACAAGGTGATGTAGACAAAAACCTACATGTAATATCTTGGTTTCGATATTTAAGAAGGGACATTATTGATGGATCCTGAGAAGTTTGGTCCTGTTGTAAATTTTCCCACCCCTAAGAACCTGCGTGGTGTTCGCCGATTTCTTGGTTTGGCTGGATTTTACTCAAAGTTCATACCGAAATTTTCCATGATAAAGGAGCCTTTTAATGCAGTAAAGAGAAAAGGGGTAGAGTTTGTTTGTGGAGATGCTCAGAAGCATGCCTTTTGCTTGCTTTGGGGGCTGTCCTGTGTCAAGAGATAGAAGAGAATCTAGCACCTATTTCTTACATTAGTCGACTCCTTAGTCCAGCTGAGCAGATGCACTCAGCCTATGAGAAGGAGGTGTTGGCCGCCCTATATGGCATGGAGAGTTATAAATATTATCTGGAAGGTGCTGAGTTCACCTTGCACACAGAAAACCAGGCGCTCAGCTGGTTTTTATCAACCAATAAACCAGTGGGACATCTGGCTCATTGATTAGTACGACTCACGTGTTTCAAATTTACTGTACAGCATATAGAGGGAGTAGACAATGGGGTAGCCAATGCACTATCTGTGATGTTCGACTTGGATAAATTTCGTGTGGAACCACCAGATTCTGTGAGTATTATTTCTCCTGTGATGCCTTTTGTCAACAGGTCTAGTGTTTTTTGCCAAACTGATAGTGTGTGTAATAGTGTTTATGATGTTTTGAAGGGTTCTGGTAGGGCATCTTCTAGTGTTATTGATAATGTTTCTCCTAGTGTTTATGGAGATTTTCCTGTAAGTTAAAAGGTACCTTGTGTGGTTACACTTGGGGATACCCCTGTTGAAAGTGAATCAGGCCTTGTGTCGTTCACCTCTTTTGCTAATGTGAATTCAGATGTTCCTGAGGGAAAACAAGTTGGGTCCCTCCAAGATTTCCCTCAGGTGTTCCTTAGTTTGCAACACCATCAGGGAATTGACCCTGAGTGTAAGCAGATTAAGAGGAATATTGATTGTGGTAAAAGGGGGTCCCTATGAAGTTTGAAAAGCCGATGGGTATAGTTGATGCTAAAACAGGGAAATTTAGTATATTTGTTCTTCGGTTTTGGGGGGGTGGGGGGAATTTTCTAATATTATCATAATACCTTTTTCAAAGCACACCTTGGACAAGATAAAACAGTATCCAGGATAAGGGAAATGTTTTACTGGCCCAGAATGACAGGCGAGATTGAAGATCTGAAGGCATGTCGTGATTGTCAGAGGGCGAAGCCCCGTAATGTCAAGAATATTAGCCCGTATAGTTCAAAGGTTGCTACATTCCCCTGGGAGCGATTATAACTGGATGTGTTTGGCCCTTTGCCACACACAACTTCTGGTTTCACCTCTACACTGGTCGCTATTGACAGTTTTACTAAATTTGTGTTCTACTTTCCTTTACACACGATGAAGTCGGCAGAAATTTGTAGGATTTTGAGTTAGCACCTTTTCCCAGTATTTAGATCCTCTATGAATATTGTAACCGATAATGCCACTTACTTTGTGTCGGTGGAGGTGAAGAATTTAGTCTTTGCTTGGGGCATTATTATCCACAAACCAACCTGGTAGAAAGGTATAACCGGAATTGAAGGTAGCTCTGAGAGCTTTTCAAACCGGGACACATAAGGAATGGGATTTGGTTTTCTGGATCAACTCTAGCTTGCATTTAACAATGTCGTAAGTGATCATGTGACTCATAAGGTTCCTTCGGAGGTGTTTTTTTTTGGACGAAGGTTATTCACCCCCTTATTCATGTTTGGTGTTTACACAGCTTTTGCTGGGATGTTGGAAGTAAGAAGTCTTTGGAGGAAGTATGGGCAGATGCCACTCAAAGCCTTCAGAAATATCATCGGAAGTTGGCTGCGCGGAAGGGGTTTTCTAGCGGTACAGTGACCTTTAAAGTAGGAGATAAGGTCATGGTAGAAACTCATTTCCTTAGCAATAAGGCCGCGCAGTTCAGCACCAAGCTTGCTCCTAAGTACCAGGGACCGCTCAGAATACTCAGGTTCTTGACCCCGATCACTGTAGTATTGGAAGATGTGACGCAGAAAGGTTTGTGATTGTGTCTTGTGATTCAATTAAAGCTGTGTACCACTAAATGATGTGGAGTGAATGAGGTATTACTGATTGTGGCCGTGTCATATATTTTTCCTGTCATCTAGAGTGTAGTATGAACCATCTTTTTTGGGGTTGTGTGTATTAGAAGTGAGCTCTCTCGGGGGCGTTGCTGACCACATTTCATGCTCATTTCGTTTTTTTGTCCATGCTCATTTAATTATAAGAGGTTACATGTTTTATATATTGTATTATTAGTCTTGTAACATAAATTATTGTAGTCGTATGTAGTATGATTTGAAAAAAAATTCTGGCGAGAGCCCAACATGACAATTATAAAGTTAAAGTAGGGATTCCTTTGCCCCCTTTGGGGTCTGTGTGACCGATTTCGGAAACTCCCGTTGGGGACTCCTATTCGATAGAGCAGAGAGGGGGCTCTTTTCTCCTGGTGTTGACATATACTTGAGCAAGTTGTTTTCTATTTTCAGTGGTGTTCCTTTGGACGTTCCTGGAGCCATTCTGGTGGCGATGCTGTGGAATTTTTTCCCTGGACTGATGTGGGAGAAGAGTTGCTGGTTCTTCTTCGAAACTGGCCACGCCATCTGTTTTCCTGGCATCTTCTCCTCAACATAGCTGGACTACTTTTTGGGGGAGTCCTTCGCTTTAAGGTGGAAGGGGGAGGGGGGGATAAGACGGGCTGGACCACGTCGCTAAACGCCCTCGAATAATTAATACTGAACTATTTTATCAGAGGGCTGGACCACGTCGCCAAACGCCCTCTAATAATTAATAATGAATTATTTAATTAGTGGGCTGGACCACGTCGCCAATCACCCATTCGAATAAAAACAGTGTTTGGTTACCTGACATTTTGTGTCGGCAAAATGCCCTATGGCACGAACATATAAACACGCTGGTTAAGGTGTTAAAAACTTTAAATATTGCTTAAAATCTATTGAATCACTAACCTGCAATGTTCTAGCCACATTTACGTTACCTTAAAAAACACTGGAAGACCTGGGGTAACGAAAAACGTGTGTAAACGTAAGAGACATTTTCCCTCGTGCAGCAGCGACCAGCCTACGCAAACAACTGTGTAGCGTAGGGCGTTTCGGCTGTTCGCCACCTGGGAGCAACACCTTCGGTGGCAGGCGCTGAGTGCTGCCCGCACCTGTGCGCGCGCAGTCGCAAACTGTGACATATGGTTACGCCAATTCCGGCAATTTTGTCAACATGCCGGAAGTGTGATTTTGAATCTCAATATTATTGGTTGTTTAATTTTCAATTATGTAGACTCCTAAGGGAAATAGGTTTCCGCCGCGTCAGTTCACCTTATTAGGTAACATCAACCGCTATTGGTCGTGAATATCATGACCCCAATAAGAACAATTGAAAATGCAATGTATTTATTGGAAATACACAATTTTGTAAGGAAAATAATGTGGCACTGGTATGGTTGGTAGCGTTAAGTGGCGGAACTGTGTATATAATATCTGTACTTGCTTCGTTCGGGGTCAGTTAGCGGCCTCGAGGGGGCAAACTCCTACCAGATAAGTAGTATTCTTGAACTGATACACAAAATGAATGCTCAACAAGCTAATAGGATCTTCACGCAATTTTGACGTTAGGCGAGGGCCATGGTGGCCAGAATCTTTAAATTCTTTTAAAATGATAGCGGAATGTTGGTCTCTTATCCAAAATCTGATAATGGGTGTAAAGTAATGTTACCTTTTGTAACCAGATTGTTCACACTTGCGAAAATCTGAGACCAAGTAATACTAGAATGAAAATTGTGGTTGAAAACGCTTGTAACCAAGATAATAATTGTGAAAGTTGGTCTTAACATTTTGAAACCAAATTACGTCATATTGAGGTGGTAATATTTTGTAACCACGTGATTTTTGGTAGGGTTATGGTAGTTGCTCGTGGGAGTTAAGGATGGGGATTGTCAGCAGTTGCTCCTATCCCCTTGGGATCGTGAGAAGATGAAGAAAAAAAATTGTGTAAAATGTTGAAGTTACAATGGTTAATTGATTCATGACCAGTAAAGTAATATGTGTTACCATATTGGGTTTTTCCTTTGTAGGAATAAAAGTAATTTTCTAAAAGTTCAGAATAAGACGTTGGCATGACAGAATTTAATCGTCATTTTGTATGATTGTATTTTTTGGGGTAATTTTCACAGCGTAAATCTGTGATGGTTAATTGTTTTCATAACTATTACCCATATCTTACTGTGAATGATCGAAGTAATAGCTGGGTAACTTGGTTGGTAATTTGGTGTTTTATGCATATTTCAATCAATTTGGAATTTTGGGGTAAGGAAATTTATGTAGCTATTCCACATGTAATATGGACAACTAATGAAAAGAATTGAAAGAAATCTTAACAAAAATAAAAGAGGACTTCCACGCTTCTTGTTTCTGTTATAAGTTGTTTACCACTAATTATCACATCCTTACATTGCACAAAAATAATATACCGTTCTGTTGCATGGCGTTTTTGCCATTTGGTGTTCTGTGGATTTTGCTAGGTTTTTATGCAAATCCGGCCTTGCCACACCCTTGGATTAGGACGTGGCACGGTCAGAAAATTACTGTGATTATCACGTCAAATTATGTACAGCAATCTGGAATTTAAAAAAGTCATAGTGGTCTAACTCACACTGCTGAGCTCATATCTGACATCGCATGATTATTTACACTTTACCTTCAGTCCACAAATATAACGAAAGAACATTGTAACAATAAGCTAATACAACAAAGACAATACGTGCTAGGAAGCAAAACTTCATAATTATAAAAATAATAGTGTGGTAAGATTTAAACCAATACCTAAGTATTGGTTTAAAACTTACCACACTCACAGCGACTTTGAAAAATCCGTCTAGTAATTGTTACTTGATACCAAAAAATACCGACAAAATTTACGTTTTTCACTCAATTTTTGATAAATATGCTAGATATTTGCATTAAATTAATGAAATTTAATACAATATTTATGACAAAATATTCAATAATATTTTTTTTGAAATCCATTTTGTTACTAAATAACACTTTATACTCGCAAATACGTATTTATGTTTATTTAAACACATGCGGAATAATAAAAACGTATCCTTTGTAATCAAAATAAACTGTGCCTAAACTGGTCACTACAGCACACAATAAACTGTTCTGGCAGAAAACATATTGCAACAAAAATTCTACACATAGAAAGACAAAGGAAATGAAATTTTTATCTCTTAAAAAAGCCATATTGTATGGATTTATACATGCATATGCCGAGAAAAAGGTTTTGCTGCAGGTTCTAATCAATTAGTTTGAAAACAATTTTACACTGAAAAATATTTTGTTTTCTCGACCGAGTGTATCAAATGCGAACAAAGGTGGCATGAGCAATTTTCGTCATTTTAGGAAGTTCAATATTTATATGTGAACAGTGTTGAATGCGCACTCTTTGGGTACATGCTGCGCACGCTTAGGAGCTAGGGCTCCTAAGAGTGCACATGTGCACTTTTTTAGTTTTTTGAATTTTGTGAAAATCAGAACATGTCTATGTGACTGGGCCTGTAAGCACGAAATTATAATTGATTAATAAAACGCCATGTGCATGAATCTTACTTTTTCACTATAAACTGTAGCAGTAAAGGGGGTCGATTTGTTAGTTACGCACTTTTTGATCCTTTCCCCTACTGAACATGATGGACATATAAATGCTAGCTAGAAGCGTGGATAGTTTTAAAAGTAGGGAGAGGGAAATATCGCCTTTTAAACGACGGGCATGCTAGACTCTACAGTCTTATTTATTTCCGAAACTCACTTTTCTGTTCATTGGCTGCTGCACCAGAATGTGGCAATGTTTATCTCACACCATGTGGCATGGGATTCGGTGCTTGTTTTCTTACAGGTCTGTTATTGGTCACATGGGCGTGTGTAATAGAATGTGATCCAATCGCAAATATAACAGAAATGTGCATGTGTTTGAAATCTAGCTTCTCCTAAAATGAATTCACAAAATTTCCTAGTCCCTAGTTAGAGGCGTTCGTATGAAGCTTTCCACTCCCTCTAACAGAATGGGCCAATAGTTGACGTTCACTGGCATAGCTGGGGAGCGCTGAGAGAGCGAAATAAGTGCAGACGTGACGGAAGGAAAGAACAGAAGCCAACGAAATGTTTTAAGTCTTTACAGGCACGCATAGACGTTTTGTAAAGGTTGTTCACGATAAAATAAGCACTTTTGAAATCAACCTCAGAAAAATGTCACTACCCCTGCCTGTATATATTTTAACAGGCGCACTGAGTGACATACGCCCAGTGAAGTTTGTAACGATGGATGAAAAGTAGCTCCATATCTAAACATATAATAAATTGTGTTGGGTAACCATTTGTGACAACTTAAATTATTTCTTTCGCGTTCTGTTTTTTTTAATGCATCAAAGTGTAAACATGACCAAATTGGTAAAACAGTTACTTTTCTAATAATTTCACAGTTTCATCTGACCGACGCATGAATAAAGTGACGAGCCTAATGCAAATATTCATTTTATACAAGTTGGGAGATTACACAACGTGCACACCAGTAAATACTAAGCAGGGCTTTTAAAGGTGCTCATTTTGCAGTGAACTGCCTAAATCAAGCCTGTTGTGATTATTGGAATACATGATTCCGTTCGGTGTTAAAAGTATTAAGAATACATCGGTGAAACAGCTACCTATCCAGCGAGCTTCAGCCGCACACGCCAGTAACATGACGGAGCACCGCTCGCCAATCACTGTCTGGTTATAACTTACTTGCCATGCGACAAGTTCAACCAATAGGGGATACTTAGCGGCACCGGGAGTCAGCCAGTCACGAGGCCCTTTTCCTGAGGCCCGCACAGCCAACCTGCGAATGGATATGCCCACGTGATGTGAATTGCCACCTCATTTAAGAGGCCGCGGTGGTGTAGTGGTTAGATTATACTATTCGCCTTTCACCTAGGCAAACTGGGTTCGATTTCCGGCGGGGTCGCCCCGGGAATTTCCGCACTGGGAATCGTGCCGGACGATGCAGCTGGTGGGTGGGTGGGTGGGTGGGACTTCCCGTTTCTCCCGCCCTTTCAATCCAGCGCTGTTCTATAACCACCTCGCTTCACCCTCCTTGGCTCTCAAGACCTCGATGTTAAGAGCCACCCATATCTCTCCACTGGTCATTTAACTTCTGTGTATTTGTCTGTTCTGTGACCCAGCTTTGTTCCTTACTGCAATTTGTTTTCAGAAGTGCTTAGCAAACACAGGATAAGCTGTACCTGGGGCAGTGAACGTTACAACTGCGCCGCAGTTAAGTAGGTCTGCCGTTAACATGTTTCCTCGACGTTGGGAAATACATTTCACAAGCGGCAAGTGGTCAGGCCGTTACAACGAGGGTCGTATAAAGCACAGCATACACATGCACGTGCACGCGTGTGTGGAGTGTGTAGCTGGCGCGTAAACGGGAACGTTTTTCAAGTCGGGGCTGTCGCAAGAGGCGCGCGGTTACGCGATCGTTGCGTGACCGCCTGCCGCCGGGGGGGTTGGCGGACATCGCCCCAGGCGAGGTGTTCGAGTTGGGGAAAGCCCGGCCCGCCCGCGGGCTTCCAAGCCGAGGGCCTAAAAACACGACTAATTGGCATCGCTGAGAGGGAAATTAACGGAGGGCATGCCGCGGGCCGTTCTCGGTCGCCCAGGCTATTTCGTTGCGGCGGGTCTCTGGTAGTCCATGGCAGTGGCGCAAGAAAGATTTGCCGCCGAGAGGGAACAAGACAACTCCACGTATTGTAGTATCACAGATTAGATAAACGATCGTTAGGGACACGCGAATTTCGCTAAAATATTTCCTCGCATGTTAGATTTCAATACACCACGGGTAAATCAACAGTTTTCTTCGTGTATTGGCGGACGATGCCGCTGGTCGGCGGATTTTCTCGGGGATCTCCCATTTCCCCGGCCCCTTTATTACGGCGCTGCTCCATACTCACCTCAATAACCCGCCTCGGCTCTCGAAACCTCGCTGTTAAGAGCCGCGTATATCTCTCCACTCACTCCAGAAATGGCGTGGCGGCTGCTTTGAAGCAGGCTGCGCGAGGCTCTGGAAATATATATTGTGTCTTATTAGCCACTGCATGCTGCCGGCTGGGGAGTAGAGTAGGCGCTGGCTGGGGAGTAGAGTAGGCGCTGATCGGAGAACGGTGTCCCAACATTGTGCTGCCCAGTGATGCCATTTTGCTGGAGTGTGTTGCTGGAGTTCATCGTATAAGTTAGTCGAGTTAATTTTCTAAGATTAAATAAAGCTTTGAATTCTGGGGGAAAATGTGTCACTAGTGTCCCCATTGTAACTGCTTCACTGACTTGCTGGTCAGCAGCCTGACCTCCTATTACACCAACCCAGGATCGAACCCAAAATTTTCCGAGTCGACATTTCTACACTAGGAAAAATTTCGTGAGTGCTGTCGATTGCCGGTGGGTCTTCTTAGGGTATATAAATTTCCTTCATCAGTGCATTCCGACACTTGGTAAGCCTCTAGAATATCGCTTTCGGGAGGATCCAGCTGTCCTAATTTCTGTTTTCCACAGTTTCCCGAAATCACTCCAAGCATACGAACGGATGGGTTCTCAAAACCGCAGGTAGGCAGGCCGGGTTCAACGTCTCATCGATCGTGAGGGTTTTTATAGTCGGAGGATCAGAGTATTAGTAACAAGGACAATTCAAACAGTCACCTGGAGTGATTCCGGGGAACCACGTAAAACTGAAATCAGGATGGCCGGACCAAGGATCGAACCCAGGTCCTTCCGGACCCGTCCTCAAAACAAGCCATGGCCGATTCCTTCGCATCTGCTGCTTCTCTAAGAAATTTATCCGTCTCTAATGACCTCGCTTTCGACGAGACTTTTGGCCCTAATTTCCTACATAGGCACCATTTACTCTAGGGTCTCATTTCCTGTCAAACTTCAGCAAAGACAGGTAAATACGGACCCCTCTTTAGAAGCCCGTTACCAGGAGTAGGTTGTTACAGTGGGTAATCATGATCACAGTTGGTACAGAACGATAATGTAGCTAGAGCGTGCCTACCTTGAAACATTAAGACTCACCTGTTTGTCGGCCTAGTCCGTGGGATCCCAGCATCCAATGATAAACAATTTACCGTACAAATTAGACACAGCAAAACAAAACGGATAGAATTAAGCTTGAACTGGGTGTTGTTCGATTCTTTTGTTGGCAACGTTTCCAAAACCATTGCTAAAAAAATAAAACAATTTTAACTGCCTAAACGCTTTATTTATTTATAAAAGTTAAAAAATTGATTCCCAGTCAGATAGAGGATGTTTATGAGAGAGTTATTTCTTATCTGTGTTCAAAAATGTTATGGCATATTGTCCTTTAGTGGCAAAGGCACCTTGTGAGTTCCACAATATCATGCGTCGTGAAGTTTCTATAAACCCGAGATTTTGTCTGCGGCCTATAATGATTTTGGTAAATGTTTGTACCAGTGCAGTTAGCTTACGGCGCAATTATAAAGCTGTTTATGGTAGGATTATAATACAATCCCGTTGTAATTCATTAATGACATAGGCGAAAGCAATTTTGGAGTAATGTAAACGTGCGGTTTCATTCAAATTACTTTGTGCAAATTTAATTGGCATCGCATTTGCAGCTTACATGAATCTTGCTACAATCTACGTATTCGCTTTTGGTGTGAGAAGTTGTGACATCTAGTGGCGCAGGCGTGATAATTCGCGATATTTTATTCTCTACAGTGCTGTGCGTCCTCAAAACAATGAGATTTAAATATTCCAGTGCATGCAATTGGCACAAGGGCTATCATCATGTACTAATTCATTTGAAATTCAATGCCAGTTTTGATTTGGTTAGGTTCGGTTTGACATCTGATTCCTAAAATACTAGTTTTTTTATTTTCAGATGTAGTAAAAGAAAACATTTTTTTTCAGTGATTAGTGTTCATAATTATCTCACAAGTAGAGACGTAAGACATTTGTGAGTTCATTTGACAGTTATTTGTTCATCGGCCGTTGCCATCATGAAGAGCACCTGTGTACTAGATTGTACGTAATTTATCTCGTTCCCTTTCTACAAATTTATCACTGGTTCAGACTCTTCCTCAAAAATTAACAAGGAAGTACAAGTACTTAAAGGCTACCCCAGCACTACTTGAGCGTAACTCAATAACAACTTACGCAAAGTAACCTATACGAGAATATTTACTATTGGGAGGCTCCCGCCTACCTTGATATGTTTCCCGCTTTCGAGGCCGAGAGGCGTGGGAGCGATAAGGGCGACATTGCCTCGCGCATCAAGTACACCATCACCATTAAGCGCAAGGCCTTGAACTGACGTACAGTGTTCTCGTCGCACTGCGTGTACCTATGGCACTTTGACAGACGACTGTGATATTTTATTGCTAAAAAAATCTGTAGGAAGGTTCAATGAAGAGCTCTTGAGTAGTTCTGCATGTATCTGACGCGTATGTTTTGAGATACAACGCTTTGAAAAACTGTTTTTTTTTTTTAAATCAGCTTTGAAGTACTCAAAAATTGTGTTTCTAATGTGAGTGACGTCTTGAAAACACTCAACAGCTTTCTTTTGAAGTGAGTGTTCTTTTCGTAGATCAGAAGATTAAACGAATGACAAAAAAAGTCGTGAATTTAAACGCTCTGTATGCAGTTCAAGCACCCGGTAGGCGGAATCCTTATCGATAAAATACATATTTCGGCCTTTCAGTGTTGCAGTGTTTCTTGTAAAGTGAACTACTGTCTCCAGCCGTATTCGAATGACTTCGGTCAACAGGCCAACCACGGCAGCATCGTTCTCAAAATTAAAAATATATATCAATTATTTGACAAATTAGGTCTATATATAGCCATGTTTGAAACATCCTATATTTACAATAAAATCTGTATCACACATTCATACACTCTCACCTTAACGCAGTCTCACCATACGAGCGTCTCTACGTACAGTAGTTCTCTACTCGTCGGGTACCGCGCCCTCTCGTCCGTACACATCGCACAAGTACTCATCTGCTGTCATCTCGTGCCGTCCACCACCGTCCGTCCTCTCTTCTGATGTCCTTTGCTGCAACAGATGTCGCCCAACTGCCGCACTTCAGCCAGGTGGCTACCACATAGACCGACTACTCTCCGGCTGCGTTGCACTGAGCAAAACGATAACAAGAAAATTCGTTCTCATCTTCTTAAGTTGTTGATTTCTTCGGCAGAGGGGTGGAGGGGTTCGACGCCAGACAGATCGGCTGTCAATTATTCTCCTGGCCGCCGGGCAACGGGGCTACGTAGTGGTGAGCGGGTCTGCATGGTGGAGGGCCACCCCCCACCCTCACAGCGCCGGACCTCGCATAACCTGGTAACACAGAGTCCATGTCCAGTGCGAGAGTTCAAGCATAGCACTGATCATTCCGAACAGATTCTCCAACATCTGGACCTACGTTAGGCACCAGTCTGTCGATGTGGGAAAGCTTAGGGTGAGCGAGTGAGTGAGTGAAAAGATTTGGGTGGATCTTAACAGCGAGGTCTTGAGAGCCGATGAGGGTGATTGAAGTGAATATAGAGCGGCACCGGAGCGAAGGGACGGGAGAAACGGGAGATCCCGGAGAAAAACCCACCGACCAACGGCATCGTTCGGCACTATTCCCACTTGCGAAAATCCGGTGACCCGGCCGGGGGTTGATCCCAGTTGGCAAACTTAGGCTTCGTCCAAGAGCCTTGTCGACAAAACCGGTAGAACACATTGTTAATCTGCTTAAGGATTCTGTACAGGCTTTCCCAACATTTCTGTAGCTTCGGGCAATATCCCTTCTTCCTTTGATGGTTGTGCAGCCTCACCAGCTGACCTTCCTGAAAAACCTCTTCATGCATTTTCTTGCCATATCGTGTTTTCATTTCGTAACAGTTAAATTTAATGTGCTGCCGGGCAAATTCATTTATGTAGGTCATCAGGGATATGGAGCTCTCTCCCAGACCACATGTTTGAAGGTGGCACCATTAATGACTCGTGGACTGTGGAGCAGTATACCAGGAGAAATAAGTGAACATTGGAGTTCCAATTCTGCTTGTCTTTCAGGAAAATCGCCAAGTAATGTTCTAAGATACGATTTAGCCTCTCGACCATCCCATCCAATTGAGCGTGTAATGCTATGGTATGAATTTTCTTCATTCCTAAAAACTTTCTTACCTCTTGGAAAAGTGTTGCTTCAAAATTTCGTCATTGATCAGAATGAAGCTCGAGTGGCACTCCAAACCTGGAGAAAACATGCTCTGCAAATGCTTCAACTATTGTGCCAACCTCTTGGTTTGGAACTGATATGACCTCAGTCCAATTTGCAAAGTAGTCTTGGGCTACCAGAAACTACCGATTTCCCCTCTCAGTGACTAGTAATGGTCTGAGAATGTCTACTGCCATCCCCTCAAAAGGGGACTCATCATTGTATTTCCGAAGAGGACCTCGTTTCGTAATCCTCAGACCCTTCCTCTCTGTACAGGCATTACACAGAAAGCCTCACTTATCAAAATACTCCCGACAATGCAGCCAATAGAGTCACATTCGAACGCTGTCGAGGATCTTATTCACACCAAATTACCACCTGCTGCTGTGTTGAGCAGTTATATTAAAACTTCTGGGATTCGGCACTCTGGTAGTACTAGTTGTTAAACGCTATTCATGATAAAGTGAGCAATTTTGAAATCAACTTTAGAAAAAGTCACTGAGTGACATGTGCCCAGTAAAGTTGGTAAGGATGGAGGGGAAAGTAGTTCCATATATTAACGTCGAATAAAAAGTGTTAGGTGTCCATTTTTGATAACTTAAATTATTACTCTTGCTTTCTGTTTTTTTTTTTAAATACATCGAAGTGTAAAAATTAGAAGACGTGTAAAATACTTAAATTTATAATAATTTCACGGTTTCACTTGACCAACGCATGGATAAAGTGATGAGACCCATGGCAATGATAGTTTTACATAAGGCGGAAGAGCGCACATAGTGTATACAAGTAGATCTTAAGCAGGGCTTTTAAAAGTGCTCATTTTACCGTGAGCAGCCTATAATGACGTTGTTTCCCATCAATACTTACCCAGTTCCTGTAAAGTACACAATTCCTTAGAACAAGGAAATTCCACTGAGCCAAATATGGCATGGCTGTTATTTCAGGCTGGATATCTCCTCCCATTTTGGTCGACACCCGGCTTTTTTCTATTCCAATATTAGACGCAAGGTGTGGTTAGTTAGCCGATCATTTATAATGTCCTTACCGTTCCCCGTAGGTGACTCATCGCAAAATACAGAGCAGTTAACGTTTGTAATTTTTGCTTTTCCACAATTTGCCACCATTTTTTTCCTGGTATTCATAATGATGACAGAATGTAGTATTGTAGGCATCAAGACCTGTGATGTATTTCAAAGTCATATACGTGCAGGTGCTGTATCCACCAGGCTATTTGATCGTCGGTGTTCTAGACATTTACTAGCCTGTATAATGAAGCGTGATCAGTTGTTAGGATGAAGTGTCTGCAATGAAGTTATGGGCAAAATTTTGTAATTGCTTTCACCATGACCAGAAGCTCCCTGCGTGTCACACAGTAATTTTTCTCAGGCTTGTGTAGTACCTTACTGAAGTATTCTAGTCGCCTTTCCTTTCCATGTTGAAACTGAGATAATTTCACCCCTATGTCTACATTACTAGCATCAGAATCCAGAATAAATTCGCCCTCATGACTTGGGAAGCCCAACACTGTAGGAGATATCAGAATTTCCTTTCGTATATTAAATGCAACTTCGCATTCGCGGGTCCAATTAAATTTTCTTTTTGCTTCAGTCAATTTATACAGATGTTTGGCGATCGTATCAAACTCGGGAACAAATCGGCTTCGTACTTTAGTTATATCAGATAGCGTTGGCCACATCTTTTTGCCCTGGTATTCTCATGGTCTGTTTCAATCCCATGGGTAGACACAACACAGCCCAAGAAATTAATGTTCTTTTAGAAAATATGGTATTTCACAGGAATTAATTTCAGGGTGGCTGCAGCTTCTTTCTGAAATACAGAGTCTTGGCATGTCAGGTGCTCTTCAAATGATCTTCCTGTGACCATAATGTCGTCTAGGTACACCTGGGAAATGTCTAAGGATGGTAATTTCTACATTACTCCTTAAAAGGTGGCAAAGGCAGTGCATAATCCATATGGCATAACCTTGAATTTCCAGGTTCACTTGGACACAAAAAGCAGTATTTTCTTTGTCTTCTGGGGCTACTACGGATTGCTAGTACCCGCTCATGTCCAAAGTAGAATGCCTCTATTGACCTCCTAGGATGTTCAGCGTGTCGTATATTCCCTTTGACAGTGGAAAATAATCTTTGGTGGTCACATAGTTAAGCTGGTGTTCCAGTCAAAACACCTGTCAGTAACTCATCTGCTGAGCATGCTGTCAACCTCAACACCTTAGCGACCGCGCCACGCCAGATACACGTGGAAGCGGTTCAAAATACTGTTACTGCTCGCGCAGGGCTACCACCACACACACAGAATGTCTCGCCGCTACACATTCCATTGTCCTCTGCTTCATGGGTGGACAGCATGGACATGGAGAACGCAAAAAATGCAACCACACGACGGGAGCATGTAACAACTGCGGATGAAAATATGTCCGTAAGAGAAAAGCGACCTTCCGAACTCGACGCCCGGGCCACAAGAGTAAGTCCTGTTCGCAAAGCGAATGTGTTATCGCAGAGTGAACAATCACAGCTACAAGACAGGAAGTAATCTTTGGAAATAACAAAGGCCGTTATAAATAAAATGTGTACCTCTAGCCAAGAACGTCCTGATAACCCAACTAACAAACAATACGACCGGCACATGTGTGCATTCCACCTGTATGCCCTATTACCGGCCCCCATTTTCCTTTTTACACTTTTCCTTTTTGTCCACCTTTCCATTTCCCTCTCTGATACTATCACTACATTTTTGAGGTACACATGATAGAGTTATTGACAATTTTAACTTGAAATATTTGTGCACTCTCGGCCAGTGCGCGATTAGCGGCGCTAGAGACTATGATTCGAACACAGACAGTAGGCATTGCATTCTTCCAAGAAGAAGCGATACAAGATTTTATAGGGTTTCATACCTTCAAAGTGTATACAAACGTTGGTGATCGGGGACGTGGGACAGCGATTATTACACGTACGGGGCTGGAACTTGAAGACCTGCGCTACTACCCGTCAGGCCGAGTGATGTCAGGACGAATAAACGATGTGTCGCTAGTCAATGTTTATGTTCCCTCAGGCTCCCAAGCGAGATACGATAGAAATCAGTTTTTCTCCGTGGATTTGATTCCATTTTTCCATCCACCCTGTAATCAGTTCATACTCGGTGGAGATTTCAACTGCATAGTTCACCCACATGATCATCAGCGTGGCATTTATCCTACTAATGTTGCCTATCTACTCTAATAACTCGCTTAGACTTGTGTGATGTTACATATAACTTCCAAGGAATTCATCACAACTATGTGACTTCACAGAGTAGGCCTAGGATTGACCGATTCTAACGTGAAAAAAACAGCATATACATAAGGTGCATTGATATGATGTTCTTCCGTTAGCTTTCAGCGATCACTCTGCAGTGATATTTACGTATGAAAAGTTTGCGAGTGTAACACAGTTTGGCAGAGGGACATGGCATCTAACTACATCTTTATTAGACAGCTCAGAAGTAAAAGACGACTTCCTAGCTAATTGGGTACGTCGGCACAGCAAAAAATACCAGTTCCCCTCTGTGGTGATGTGGTGGGATGTGTGTGTAAAACCGAACGTCATGAGGCTTTTTAAAAGGCATGCGTACCAACTGGCAGAAGAACGTAGGGGAACACGTGCATTCTACGAACATATGCTACACGAACTTCACCTGCAGGCAAACAATGGTGCACACGTAACTCCACGTATTAGAGACAAGAAACAGAAGCTTATGCATTTATTGAGTGAACAGTTTAAAAATCGTCATATTATGATAAATGGTAAAAGTCTATTCGCAGAAGATAAATTTAGCATTTAGTATCATTAAGGAACAACAGCAAATACGACGCAAGGTTATCAACCAGCTTACTGACGATGATAGCGCTATTGTTCGGGACCGGCCGGAAATAGTGCAAACGCTTAGCAGTTACTTTGCAAATTTATACTTGAAACAAGACACTGACGATGGTCTGATTCCATCGGTTTTGCAGGGTTGTGAAAACAGAGTTAGCTGTGACAGCAAGACAGGCATGGAGGCGCCATGTTTAGATGCGGAATTTATTACAATAATACAGCAATTGCCAACAAAAAAATCTCCTGGTATTAACGGTATTCCATTTGAATTTTACAAAACTTATTGGGATATTATTGGTACCGACTTCTGCGAAGTTCGATATGTGCTTGAAAGAGGGGAGTTATGCAAGTCCTATAAAGAAGGGATAATTGTTCTTATACCCAAAATATCCCATTCACTTAAACCCGAGGATTATAGGCCAATTACACTTTGATGTGCCAATTATAAAATAATTGCTTGGTTTTGTGCGACCCGATTAACCAAGGGATTGTCAGATATTATTGGTTCTGGTCAGACATGTACTGTTCCAGGACGTTCCATTTTACAAGGCGTGCTTGCCCTAAGGGACATTCACTTACTTTCGTCAATACAACACAGTAAAATGGTCATATTGAGTATTGATATGGATAAGGCATTCGATAGAGTCGATCATAAATTTTTACTTCATGTTGTGCATCATTTCGATTTTCCAACCAATGCAGTACAGTGGGTGCGGATGGTGTGTACCGGAATTTGGTAATGGCTGTTGGTTAGCGGATTCCTTACCCCACCAATTAAGATCGAGAGTTCAGTTCGACAAGGATCCATGATTTTATTTACTATCGCCATTGAACCTCTCTGCAAAATGCTCAGTGTCCGCTTGCAAGGATTCCCTGTAGCGAACCTGTCCTTTAAATTAATTGCCTATGCTAATGACATCACATGTGTCGTTCGTTCAGAGCGGGAAATTACAGAGACGGCAGAATGCCTGGACCTTTTTCGTAGTGTCTCTAATCTGCGAGCGAATGCTAACAAAACTGCCGTACTGGAGCTCAGCGCGACCATCGAGCCATTTGACGACGTTTTTCCCTTTCGGAGGATGAAACTGCGAAAAAATTGTGCATATACTTCCACGCAGACGCCTCTCTTATGTTGCATTATAATTGGAACATGACAATAAATGAACTTCGTGCTCGTCAAATAGAAATGAATTATCGTCGTACAAATATTATACAGAGAGTTACTTTAATAAATGTATCCTTATTTGCTAAGCTGTGGTATGTGTCACATATATTCCCACTACCACATCAACAAAATCCACAAATACTACAGAATGTTGGCCGCATGTTGTGGAAATCTTATATATTTAAATTATCTAGGCCGCAACTTAATCCTTCCTTGCAAGACGGAGGTCTGAGTCTAATTAATCAAGTTTTGAAGTGTGAGGCCTTATATCAGTCTTCAGCAATTGCAACAATTTTTCGCCCAGAGGACATTTACGCAGCATTACAGAAAATTATGTGGTCTGAAGTTAGACGCATGCCACTTCAATACCGTCAGGCAAAGGAAGCACTCGCAACTCTAGTAGAACACTTACCGGAAGGGACAGTCGCATCAGCGAGATATTTGTACATTCGGGCTTCCAAAACGTCGGCAGTCATACCATCTGTTGTGAATCGCACCCCAACCATCCGCTGGAGGCGCCCATGGAAAATACTTGCCGATCCTAACCTTTCCTCGGATCTTCGAGCTGCACCATTCGGCTTCTACAATAATATAGTGGCAACTCAGCAGCGTAAATACAGCATTCACCTGACAGCTGGCCCTGCATGCCCGCTGTGTGGCAACACCGACACGTCCCTTCATAGGGTAATTTCCTGTGTTTATGCAGCTCGCATCTGTCAGTGGTGTCGTGTACGAGTACGAAAAATAATTCGAGATGAACGTGGAGAGGTCAGCGACACGCACATGCTTCATTGGGATTTCTTAACCCCCCCACTGTTCGACGAAGAGCTGCGGCCTGGTTTGTACTTCATGCAATCGGTTTTTTGGAGGATCGTTCGACACCTGTGACAGTTCAAGACTTTGTCCAGCTTCTTCGTCAAGATAGGTGGAACATGGCGCTGCGTGGCACACTGCGTCAGTGGTGCGGCAATTTTTTATTTTCATTCTGACATTTACGCCTACAGTAAGTACGTGTATATTACCGAGGTTGGGTGTACGTCGTGCGCTGCACACCCCTCGGTCCTTACAAGTGTACAATTTAATGTTCCAGTAGTAATCGTCGATAGGTGGTAGTGTTATAAGTCAGTGTACCGTGTCGGGGTGTACGCCGTGCGCTGCCCCTCACGTTAAATAATTTTTTATGTGTTCATCGACTTTGTCAGTAAAACCAGTTCACCAAATGTTCATATAGTTTTGTGCCCCTATGTAAGAATTGTGTAGATATTTTATTGAGTATTTTGTTATTGTTTATGTTGTGGGATAAATGTGTACAGTATGATAGGTTAAGGGCAAACGCCTCTGTATATAGTTCGTGATGATAATCGTGATAAAAAACAGTTGACAACGGCATCAACAATGCTGGTGACTACAAGGTTGGGCAGTTCGATCGTACACCCATCCACAAGATTTTTGACCTCTGCGAAAAATTAAATAACGGTTCTCCTTGTTGTCGCTCGTCGATTTTAACTACAGTACACAAGATATGGCTGACGACAGTGGAACACACCAGCGTTCCTAGAAGGCGGCGAGAGAACTTTTTAGATGGCAGACGAAGAAGGCGACAACAGAGAGAAAAGGTGTGAGGGAGAACCGGTGGGAGAAAGGAAAGAACGGACGATAAAAACATGATGTAATGGCAGAGCATGAAGAAACAAAATAGAAATGACAGAGGCAATATGGAATGATAGAGCATTAAAAAACAATATATAATGTCAGGGCATGATGTGGGAAATTCTAGAAGCCAAACGGCGGGCGGAAATAAAATTGCGGTTGGAAACAAGATAACGGAATATAAGACGGTGGCCGGAAGCAAGATGTCGGAATATAGGAAAGTGGCCAATCCTCCAGTCCTCAGCCCCCAGTCCTTGCCCTGGAATCGGCTATTCCTATCGACGGCGGGTTCATTAAAGACGGTGGCCGGAAGCAAGATGTCGGAATACAAGAAAGTGGCCAATCCTCCAGTCCTCAGCCCCCAGTCCTTGCCCTGGAATCGGCTATTCCTATCGACGGCGGGTTCATTAAAGACGGAGCAAGTTTCTCAGAGAAGTAGGGACAGGGCAGAAATCAGCCTTAGCTCGTATAGGCCGTTCACCGTAAAGTGAGCACTTTTTAAGGCGCGTCTAATATTTTCTATTAAGCCAATTTTTATATTTAAGTCATTTTTAAATATAAGTATTGTCGCGTGACTAATACATACGGTGTATACTTTCACCACTCTCAAAAGTTAATGCCTGAGGCTGCAATAAAACATATTTATTTGTGGTTAATACCTGTTCGGAGGGCCTTAAAAAGTGCTCACTTTATCGTGACCAGCCTTTAGTAAGGAACCGTCCCAGCATTCGCCTGGAGTGTTTCCAGGAAACAACTGTAAATTGAAATCAGAATGGCCGGACCGGGATTGGATCCAAGGTTCTCCCGAACGCTAATCCCAAATTTAACCCCTGCGCCACTGCGCTCGGTGATTATAAATATAGGGACTGTAAAATAGCAAATATACAATTTTTACAGTAGTTCAGCACATGTTTAAAAATTGTTTATTTATATTAGATTTAAGTGTTTTATTGTGTGAGGTGACGGACGATTATGTAAACATTAGTTGTATATAGCGAGTGATAGCCATTTATTGTCGAGAAATCAAGTCTACAGTTTCTTTGGATTACTTGTAAATAGAGTAGGGAATTATTGTTAAATCTTATTTAAATGAGAGCTTATAAAAATATTTGGGTGGCTCTTAACAGCGAGGTATTGAGAGCCGATGAGAGTGATTGAGGTAATTATGGAACATACCCGGAATGCAGGGTGGGGAGATCGGGAGATCCCCGAAAAACCCGCCGACCAGCGGCGTCACCGTCCTGCTCGATTCCCATATGCGAAAATCCGGGCGTGACGAGACCGCTGAATGTACTTGGTTCGCCTTGGTGGGAGACGAGCATGCTAACCGCTCAGCCCCCGTGGTCTCCATTTAAATGAAACTTTCATCCCTTAAGAACCTGGATATGCCTAACACTTTCGAAAATTGTAACAAATACTAATACGTCAACTTCTTTCGTGTAATTGGAATCTTCCATTCGAGCTCGCATAGCATGTGGTATAGGCCTACAGGCCAGGTTGAGCCAGATTGGCGTAAAATATTACACAATACAGAGTACGGCAGCAATCGTGCAATAACGACTTTAGGAGCGCACTGTAAAATTAAGTTGGTGGTTTTTTGCAAAGAACGAAAGGCTTATGAAATTACTTTCCTGCTTGTATGTAAATGCGCGTGTGTGGCTCTCCGTTTCAAATTTTGAACGCGGGGACCGAATTTCCTCAAACTCGGTACACATGTAAAAAAAAAATGGTGCCATTTTACACGAATGTACGTCGCAGCACAATCTCCACACATGTTCGTGTATTTTTACGTGTACATGTGTACGTGTACTTTTACTGTGTCTCTCGTGTATATTACAAATACAGTGCCAGTGTAACTTTACTATACATGTTATTCTTTTAACTAATCATTATGTTCAATCACACGTTCTCTGTATGTGTAATTTTACTTTTTTTGTTACCAATATCAAACCACATAAAGTAAATTTACAAACTTTGTTAGTGTAATTTTGTCATACATGTCAGTTTCTTTTACTAAACATCGCATTATATCACATGTACTCTCTACATGATATTTTACTATAATTTACTTGCTACTAATTTTCTGCCACACATTGTAAATTAACACAATCATTGTTATGGTAATTTTACTACACCAGCCTGTTACTGTTTAATATTCATCATACATAATTAAATGTACACTACAGGTGTAATGTTACCAAACTAGTCTGTAATTTTATCTTATGATGCTAAATAACATACACTCTGTGCATGTAATTTGACTATAAAAATTATAGATTTCATGCCACATACAAAAAATGTACAGAAACATCGCAATTGTAATTTCACCACTGTGTATGTGTATTTTACCACTATCAATAAAGTCAAATTGCAGATTCACTGCAGTTGTAATTACAAAATTTCTGTAAACTAACACAGTTATAAAATGTTAATTCCAATATGTGGATACGATTGACTTCAGTTACACAAAAACAAGCATATTCCATCAGCGGGAGTTAAGATTTCCTTTTGAACACACAAAATGAGTTCGAAGTAGTTCTACTCCCTACCTCCAGATCGCATGTTATAAGCAAATACTTGTAGATATATTTAAATTCACAGGAACACTAGTGTACAATTACGAATACCGTACTCGTCTTAGGAAATTACACATAAAAATGTAAAGTTAACGTAAATTTGAATGTGTAAATATACGCTCACATAGTTTCGAATTTGTAATTTTACACCTTTGTTAAAGTCAGTATACCAGTACATTTGTGTTTTTTTAACTGTAAGACTGTACTACAGTTTGAGTAAAATAGGAAAAAATGTACCTTAACACGATCTAAGAGTTGATACAACATTGGCATGGTTGTAAAAACACACAGACTTGGGGTTTTAGTGCCTTGCATTAGTGAATTTTTACACATACGCTTGAATGTGTAATTTTACACCATTTTAAATGTCAATATACCAGTGCATTTGTGTTTTCTCACAGTAAGATTGTACTGCCTTTTGAATGAAATAGAACAATATGTACTTTTATACCGATGTACATGTTTTAATAAAACATTGGCGTAGTTGTAAAAATACACAGAATTGGGTTTAAATTCTTCATGTTTCTGGATTTTTTCACGTACTTTCAAATTTGTAAATTTACACTCCTCCTAATGTTAATATACCAATACATTTGTGTTTTTTTATAATATCATTGTACTCTGTTATGAATAAAGTTGTACATTGCTGTAAATTTACACATGCTGTGCTTGTTTTTACAAATTACGCACAGAAAATGTTATTTACCAAAAGGTCGTACATGAATTTTTACACTTTTTTTTACAGTGTACTTAGTAACGGCATCTAACTTTTATGTTTTTAGACCACGTCAAGTATTTACTTTCAAAATGGCCGCCATTCTAAAATTTACGGCGATATGTCATATCTCGGGAACCATTAAACCTATTTCCAACATTTGCAGGTTGACAGTACAAATGGGAGCACTGAATTAAGACATTGATACTGTCGTAGGTAAACCCTTTTGGAAGATAGAACCTCATTGAAAAAAAAACTTGTATGTTATAACTCTAAAACCAGTCAACCAATTCTAGCCAAATTTGGCATGTAAGTGGTACTATGGTACGCCATATGATGTACTAAAATTAACTTGATTTAGGACTAATTTTTAAAATGGCTGCAATACAAATACTCTGGTTAATTTTGTATATCTACAATGTTGCATAACCAATTATCACCAAATTTTGTGTGCTAAAAATATATATTAAAATCATCATATACGACAACACAGAGTCGTATTTGTCTACCATTTTGTTACATAGCGCTACATGACGTAATTAAGTTTTTGTCATATTTCGAGAAACAGTTGGCAAGCAAGTATAAATTTGGCAGATGATGTAAATAAGCATCTTTTGGGTTTGCAAGTAATCTATTTTAAAAATGGTGGCCCGATAGTTATCCAAGGGTAGTATGCACTATCGTGGAAATCATGTAATTATTTCCATCATAACTTTGTATGCTGGTAGTATATAACATCTATCAAGTGTGTCTACACGAATTCTCTTTGGCTGCCATTTTGTAAGATAGCCCCACACAACAAAGAATTGATTATGCCATATCTCGGGCAAAAGTTAACGATTCCTACCAAATTCGGCAAACCAGTAGTACTTATTGCGATAAATGATATAAATTGGAATGTTGTAAGTAGAACAGACACCAGTTTTCAAAATGGTGGTTTTGTAGCCATTTTAAATTAGTTTTCTACAACGTCAAAAATATATAATAATGTCTAATGAAATTTTGTATGTTAACAGTGTACATAACAACTATCGAATGTGCCTCTTTGTCCGTTATTTCGTGAGATAGTGCCATACAAATAAATCTAATTATTATGCAATGACTCGAGAAACAATTGACCGATTTATACCAAATTTGGCAAATTGTAGTACTGTGGCAGTTGATGTAAACTGGTATGTTTTAAATGTCAGTCACTTATTTAAAAATAATATTGGACATATAACAGTTTTAGATTAGTATGCTATTGTCTAAACCATGTAAATCATTCTAATTTAAATTTGTATGCTGGCAGTTTATGTCACAACCATAAAATGTGTACATACAAAGTATCTTTGTCCACCATCTTGCAAGATAGCGTAACTTAAAGCATTAAATTTTTTAATGTCATATCTTCGGAAAAAAAAAAACAGCAGGGCTTTCAAAAGTGCTCATTTAACCATGAACAGCCTATAAGCCATCTTAACTTTAAGTGTGTGTAGTGACGGTGTCAATGACAATCATTGAATGTGATAATACATACCCCTTTTTGTCCTCCATTTATAAAGCTCGTCACATAAAAAAATGTTGTTTCTGCCATATCTCCAAGACCAATCAACCGATTCCCACCAAATTTTCGCGCAAGTAGTGCTACAGTGGGGTATGTAAACTAGCGTATTTTAGTTAAGACAGTCCCTCTTATTTAAAGGCGCTTATCTAAATCTATTAAAAGACTCAACACAAATCAACCAAATGTGGCACACTAACAGAATTAATTAGAAGCATTAGTTATGAATAAAGGGATACACTTTTACAGACCTTTTTTGCAAAATGGTGCAGGGAGAAAAAATTTTTCATTTTGCCATAGTTCCGGAACTATTAAACTAATTTTCACCAAATTTTTGTACACTAGTAGTGCTACAGAAGGCTATGAAAACTTAAATGATTCAAGAAGTGACACTGATTTTCAAAATGATGGCAATTTAAATATTTTAATAAGTTTGTCATATCTATTTAATAATTCAGCCAAATTCAACTAAACTTTGTAGATTGACTTTATCTATTAGAAGCATCGTATACAAAACCTTTTTTTTTAAAGGAAATTTCGTAAAATAGCGCTATACAAGGAAATAAAGTTTTTATGCAGTATATAATGAACCAATCAACCGATTTCTGCAAAATTATTCACACAAGTAGCACTATGGGAGGCCGTAACTTACGTGTTTTAGATGACTTATTTTAAGGAGGTTATTTTCAAAGTGACAGCTCTGTAAATATTTCAGGATACTTACCCTAACATCTTCAACATTAGACTCATTTCAACCGAAGTTAATGTCCCGAATCCTACCTCCGTAATGCATTTGATTGTATGCTATCTCATAGTATACTGTTTTCTGGGTTCGAGTCCTGGGTAAGGCCCGTGTTTATTTGTAATTGTGCCACAACTGTTGAACATGTCTTTGGTTTCATCTCTAATTATATTGCTGTCAGAAATAAGCACAGCCCTACCTACCATCTTAGCTTTTAAGAACTCCACAAATAAATTGTTGGCACCCATGTAGAGGAAAGTAGACCCATTAATTATATCAGAGATTAATTATTTAAAGAGCGAATGACTACAAACTGGAAACTAACCGTTCTTTACGTGTTTTATTTGGACTATTAGACTGAATTTTTTAAATGGGCAGTGATTGAAGACAAGCAGTTGTCATTAATTTAACTTACATGTCAGAGTACGAATTACTCTACACTTTCACCTAAATTCGGTGCTTTTTGTTTCTAGGTACGGAAGGTAGAGTGTGATAAGGACGTTATTGACCGTCGCATCAAAAAGCACATCTCCTTTAAGCAAAAAACACTTAGATGTAGCACATTCGTACAGCATGAAAGCGTAGATATTAAGAGGTAGCATTGAGAGTTTACTGGCGGAACGTCTACAGAAATTTTTAGTAAAACCACTTATAAAGTATTGTAAATATAAAACGTAAATATCTTCAAATTTTCAGTAGTTTGAAACTGGTGTCTTGGTACTTTTAACAGTTTTCAAAATTATGTCTGTTTTATGTAAATTATCTTGAATGTTGTACGTATTCCTCAGTCGCCTGATATTAGTGTCCATTTCGAAATATCAAGTACTTCCAGAACCAAGAAAATATACTTAATATCAAACATTTGTGGAAGCGACGCGTATAAAAACGCGCTAGCTCCGGACACCTGCTCGCCAGGTAGCCTAGGGAAAGCGAACGGCCATCACGAAACAAACGGTTTAAGTTCTTCCTATCCTTTAATTCCTTGCCATTCCTGGAAGACAAGGCACTGCCGCGAGGGAAATAAAATGGAACGGGAAAGAAGCGTTTTCCAGCCGCAGGCTTTGGGCACTTTTGCTTTCAAAAGAAGACCTGCGGGAAGAGCAAAAATTCCTGAAATTTAAAATATGCGCAAACTGGTACCCGGAACAAAACCAAAAATTTCACTGGACACGGACTTATACCTTAGCAATGCAAACGATTACATCGTGGTCACCAGCTGAATCTAATAGCCCGATAGTGGAATTATGGCGAGAAATTCATGTTGCTCACGTTTAATAAGCCGATTAACTAAAAAGTGAATACCAGATGAGAGTAATCATAAAGATATTGCAGCTATAGTAATATTTTACTCTGTCCAGGTTGTGTTATTATGATTTGCCTGCGTATGTATATAGAGCATCTTTCTTTATTTGTAGTTAAAGCATTTTCTGTGTTTTATTACAGTAAAGAAAATACTCGATTAAAGGTAGTTAATTAAAATTAAGTCGTATGATTCGACCTTGGTATTTGGGCTCGCTAACATAGGAAATGAAAAGTTTGTTGACCTAATTTATATTAACGTCGTTATTATGGTCGTTTGATTAATTTTTGTACACATTTTTTGTACCATAAATGCTAAAATTGACTATAATTTATCATTTTTATGAGCTTAAAACCACTCTGATATCATCTTTGTGTGTATTATGAAAGCTGCTGAAGTAGGATTTGAAATTTATATGCATAATTCTCGTAGTGTCAATGACTCCTAAAAACAGACGAGTTTTTGGGCATGATTGCTTGTTAAGCACTTTGAGTTAATCTAAATGGTTCCCATGTAACAAAACACACTTGACCAATATATGGTTTGGAGTCGGATGCCAAGCCGGAAACAAGTTGGTTAACAGGTGGCATGCTAGTTCTGAAGTGGCAACATTAATTAGTCACATTCTGCCCATAACTAGCCCAGGTGTCGTGAACATAAATGGCCCAAGCATGGCATATATGGGTACAGCAGCAATGGCCCATCGAGGTACCACTTTACAGCCATCAGATGGCCTATGGATTGCTAGCCATGCTTACGCCATATGTAAAACACTATCTCTAAAAAAATAATTCTTTTTTATAGTTATTCATAATCTTTCTTTTGTTTTCGATATGCATTTAATCCACTATTAAACACATCACACGTTATGAATATCTAACGCTTGCCTGGAGGGGGGAGGAGGAGACGCGAAGTCACGATCCTTGCAGCGACAGCCTAGCATGCTAACTATTACTCCACTGTGGTACTCTTGCGTTCAGATGAAATAATTTAGAATATGTTCGGACTTAAATTGTTAACAAACATTAATATAATACAAATGACACCAGTTACTCCATAATCTTAAAATTTACCATACGAGCAAATCAGTTAAAAAAAAGTTTCTGTTAAACAAAAACATTATCATTAAGATAAATCTTCCAACCTGAATCGCGATATTAATCCAAAGGCTTGCCTTTAATGTAATTTTTGCTGTATGTAATTCACCTTGATGCTATTCATCTGGTTTGAATTGCAGTCGTCATATATTAATATGTTCGTGATGTGAAACAACAAAAACCATTCTAGGTTAATTTTCTAAATGTAAATTTATCTCAATTTTTTAACTTCTCATTTTAATTATATGCTGTCTTATATGTAAAATAACATATGCCGAGTTATTCGATACCAGTCACGAAGTAACAGCTAATACCGCATTTACAGTATTTTCCCATAGTAATTTCGATCACTATGTATTAAAAAATAACCTACTCATTGTATCATGTTACTTATATTTATTATATTAGACAAATGTTGTATTAAAGTAGCTATCTGCGAAGAGTGGGAGCCCTAAAAACTCCCACAATAAGCCACCATTGCAGTAGCAATGGTCCGTTGGTGTAGGACTTTACAGTCCTCAGATGGCCTAAAGATGGCTACCCATGATTCACCAGCAATATTAATAGGTTATGTGAGGCCAGTGCTGAGATATAGTTGGTATAGGCGGTTCACGGTAATGTGAGCACTTTCGATGCCCTAGTTACTTTTTTAATTCTGCCATTTTTTATCACTTAACTGCAGTCTTAAATAAATATTACCATGTAAGTAATAATCACAGTGTGTATATTCCACCCTCCTAGGTAGTTAATGCCGAAGGCTAAAATTTAATATATTTATTGACTATTATTCCGAATGAGAACGCTTTCAAAAATACCCACTTCATCGTGAATAGCCTATAAGCCATTTATGGGCCATTAGTCGTTCACCTACTTTCAACCATCAGTTTCATTTCTATCAACATTACATCAGTGTGCCATAAATACCTCGCCAAATGTCGTGTTACCAGCAGTTAACAATAGCAGATCAATTTGTGTAGGCCATTAGTTTTCTGGGCCTGCAAGTAATCCAGCAATGCCTTTAGTAAACCCACAGATGGCCGATTGTGTCTTGCTACGTGAGCTATCATCTCATCTGCTGATTACGATTATATAAATTCTGAATAGGACAAACATGTGAAGTAATTTACCTGCCTGCCAGGAAGGTGGGTTTCCCGCTACGAATCTGTCGCGGTATGAAGAATAATCGAGCAACTTTCGTAGATTCAAAATTATTCCATATTTTATTTTCAGGAAAGCAGCTAAAGTAAACACCCACATAATTTCATGAAACGTATAAGAAATTAAGTTTTTTATTTATTTATTATTCTGAGTGTTAAACTAGATTATAAAATTCAAAATAGTTAGACGAATAAATTTCTAATATCATAGGTACAATAGAAAATACAAACTTAAATATAGTGTATAGTGCTATTAAAATGCTTAATTTATTTTTAACTAGCTGTATATATATATATATATATATATATATAATATATATATATATATATATATATATATATATATATATATATATATATATATATATATATATAAGACACACACTCACACACGACTGTGTGAGTGAAAGGATTCTAAAATTGGGATTCACGAATACACAGTCGAATCAGATTATTATGACCACCTGCTAGAAGTGCCATCCGCAGTGCGTACCCCATGCGCGTGAAGCGAATATATAATGCGACCGACAGGCTGGCTGTACACATTGCGCTTCCTGCTGTCATGAGTAAGGGAAGCGATATAACCGAGTTGCAAAAAAGGGATGATCATCGGCTTCCTGGTCAAGGGGGGGGGGGGGGGGGAGCATTTCGGAAACAGCGGCTGTGAACGGTTCATGCCTCTTTGGTGAAGGTGTATCGTGAATGGACGAATGGCACCTTTGGGAACAACCATAGTGGAAACTGTGGAGCTCCACGTGCCATTGATGTCCGAGGCCAACGTTGCCTACGACGGTGCGTGAATACAAACCAACAGGCTACAGTGGAACAGCTCACCGTCCAAATGAACCAGAGGACATCCAGATACGTGTCTACCTAAACAATTCAGCGAACCCTTCTGCGAATAGGGCTCTGGAGTAGACGGAGGGTGACTGCAGCCATGCAAACACAGGTGCATTGACAAAAACGACTGGAATTTGCTCTACAGTATGGCGACTGGACCGCTGCTGATTGGTGACGGGTAGCATTCTCCGACGAGTCACGTTTTCAGCTGCATAGAACGGATGAACGTGAGCGTGTCCGATGAGAAATGTCGGAGAACCGACACCCTGCATCCATTGCTGGACGAACACAAGGCGGTGGGGGGAGTGTTATGGCCTAGGGAATGTTGTCGTGACATTCTCTATGTCTCATCCGTGTGGAAGGCACTCTTGATTAATTTGTTTATTAATCCATTCTCAGCTGTCATGCCCACCCGTGTACATGATGATTATGACTAATTTTAGGAGGATGGGTTCTTCCAACACGATAATGTGCCTTGCCACACGGCTATAAGTGTCCGCACGTGGCTGGTAGAGCACAATCAAGACCTAAACGTTGTTCCCTGGCCACCAAACAGCCCCGATCTCAATCCAACTGAACATATGTGGGACCACCTTGGTCGTCGTGTTCGTCGCCTGTCTCCTCCGCCACGCACATTTCAACAGTTGTGGGACTCACTGCAGACAGCATGGCTCCAGATATCAGTGGAGACCTATCAGAACTTGACTGAGTCACTGCTAGCTCGTCTAGCTGCTGTCCGTACTGCGAAGGGTGATTACTATGAATACTAGCAGGTGCTCATAACAATGTGGTTCGATTTGATTTATTTTGCCGAAATCTGTTTTTGCAACCATTAGCTACACGTGTACCACCAACAACACCGCATCTGATATATTTCGTGATTTAAAAATATATATTTCGTAATAAAAAAAAATAAAAACTTTTTGTTGTGAGATATATGCAAGATTTCCACTGTAGTACATAAAAACACTAACCAGTAACTTTGTACGTAAAAGGTAGAAAGCACCAGTGTTCAGTGTTGTTCTCTACTGTACTTACTGCATTATAACTCAGTTGATTCCTAATTTCAGGTATCAGGTATGTTGAACTCATTTACCTAATATTGATCCTGTCGTCAATTTTCCCTTTCGTTTGCACTTTATTGTGTTTGAAATGAGAGTAATAATATTCTTAATTTCTTCCATTTGCTGACACTAATAAGGGATTCACCATAATTGGCACGAAACTGGTAATTTACTTATTTATGAATTGCAGTGGCATTTACCTAGGATTTAAAGGATTATCATGCGTGTATGCAAACGATTTATGCAGTTGGTAATAATCGTACATATAAGTTATGTACTTACTATTACTAAATTTTAGTTCTAAATACATAGAAAAACTAATTTGAAAACATATCACCCTGAAGGTAATATCACAGGGGCATGTAAATGGGTAAATGCCCAGGACATGGTGGTATGTATACAGAAACCATTAAAATATCTTACCACACCAAGCATATAAAGTAGGGAACGAGCACTTGTAAGATGAACTTAATATGGAGTTCGACCACATGTAGCATGGAGATAGGTGGCGATACGGTTTGGCATGAGGCATATTGACGTCGCATGTTCTCCTGCGGAAGATCCTGCCCCAACTGGCGCAACTGACCCTCCAAATTGCACCATAGTTGCCCTTAGCCGAAATTGCCTTCCAATATGGTTCCAAGAATTCTCGATGGGCGAGAGGTCTTGGGATCTTGCTAGCCAATGAAGCTTGTTGACATCACGACGGCAGGCCAGAGATACCCGTGCTGGGTGAGACTGAGAATTATCCTGCGGGGGGATACGACTGTTAAGCTGCACTAGGAAGGAGAGCACACATGATAGCAGAATTCCCTAGACGTATGGCCGCGCCATCAGACTTCCTTCAATCACCACTAGAGGATGCGGGAATCTAAGGAAATGGCACCCCACACCAAAATAGTTCTCGTTGGGGCGGTGTACCTCTCTACAAAGAAACGTGGATAACGGTGCTGGACAGGACGTCTCCAGACTCGAATTTGGCGGTAGTTTGTACCTAGACAGATCGTGATTCATCGCTGAACACCACTAGTAGTAGGCACGACCAACTTTTGGACCACTTCATTAGAATGACATGAGGATGGAGCAGATAATAGATTATTCGATTAATCGATAATCGATATGATCATGGAAATCTATTAATCGAATTGTCGATGAATTGTTGATTAATTAATCAAATTAATTAGTGTAATTATTGATATAAAATTTCTTTGATCAAATATTTTTATTATTTGATATGTAATTTTTTATTATTTTGTTGGTGTTGAAATTATGGTGTAGCAGCATAGATGCGTCCTCTGTGAATTTCTGGAGTCGACTGAACAGAGGAGTGGGTTTTAATTGCTTATATAAGGGTTGATGTTGGTGTAAGAGTGGTATAGGTAACATTTTTATTTGTGGATGGAGCGGGAGCATGCAGGTATGTTCTGTCCCACTACGATTTACGATCGAGTAGGTTGCCGAACGAATTACTTTAAATCCGATTTACTTTAATCATGCGATTATGGAATGAAACTATTTCAAAAGTAAGTGGTCTCCACTTTAATCACATAATCGATAGAGCCAAACAAGTATTCATTAAAACGACATTAATCATGCGATTACCGAACAGAACACAAAATTTATATTAATATCGTAACGAAATATATTATATTTCAAATGTAACAAATGTTAACTGATCATTAAACAAATTTACTTAAGTTAAACAAAGTTAATCAATAATGACAAGAACCAAACCAATATTAAGTTACAGCTCAACACCATCATTCCAGATACCTCTCCTTTGACAAAAATCCCCTCTCACACTGACACACATACTCACACATACTTCACCCTCATCGGCTCTCAAAACACGCATAGTAATACAGGTTAAACCAGACGAACGATCTTCAATATTCCACCTAACACCTTACGAAGCTGAATGAATACGCCAAACGACTGTTTTTAAAAAACATGTTAAGTATAAGCATTTCACAAATGTGTCTTCCGGTCGTCACATCACTCGCCTACTGCGAAAGCCTAGTGTGAAAACCCGATGCACATACTTCATTGTATCACACGTTAATACGCAGTACACCAGCATCTCTGTCTCTCCGAGTCGACTATCACACACATTTCCAGTAAATTAATAATAAAAATGCTTCAATTAATCAAACCTAATAATTATCCGAACACCCGAGAGAAAACTGTAAGTGTATGGAACGTGGTCACTGCTCAAGACCTTGCAGATACCTCATCTATTTGCTTGGAACTAACCTCTCCAAAGACCAAGCAGAATGTGCGAGTCACCCGTCCGACTGCGCTCCTGCTAGGGCCAAAGAAACAGCCCCAACATCTCATATTGTGACAGGTGGGGGAGCTGCATTGGCAACGAGGAAAACTCACCTGTCGAGAGGTGCCTGGCTCGTCGAGTAACTTTCAAACGCCACACCCAAGTGAAATCTAAAGGGAATTTTTTGTACGATATTTCCCAAAACATTCAACGTTAATAACACAATTTAGACCAAAATCATTTTATATAATTTTTATGGAATTGAAAAATGGGTTTCAACGCACTGTTAACATATTCAATGAAGTGTAACCTACAAGTTGTTATTTAAAAAGTTACACATTTAATTGACGTTCTTATAACATTACATTAAAAATATTGTTAAAATATAGTTTCAAACATTATATGCTGTACATAATCCAAAATAATCTGTTTTCCATACTAAAACTATACGAAATCAGATATGTTTCAAACCAAATTACACAATTCAAACTCGTATTTGTAAAACCAACATTCTACATTTTCACTCTGAGAAGTTAGTAACGAATATTAGTTCCGTACAGGACAAATACATCAAAATGGATTTCACCTGTAAAACGTAGAGATGTTTAGTAAAATATTACAAAAAATATGTAAATGTCTTTGTTATGTAGTAAATATTTTAATTACTGTAAACTGGTATTTAAAATACATTTACCAACAATCAGGGTGTTTGGTGTTGCGGTTAACATGCTCACCAAAGTGTATCGCCTTGGTGAGCAGGTTTATCCCCTTATCGGATAATCAACATATTTTTCATAATATTTCTCAAGATTCTCCCATTTCCACAACACTTTCAACTTCATGTTATACATTGATGTTAGTTTACACCGTAAAACTGTTTTAGAGACTTCCCTCAAAATTTTCTTTAGAAACAGTTTAAATATAAAAATATATTTGTTTTTAATTAGGTGTAAAAGGTATGTTACAGCATTTCGTTGCAATATACAGACTTCCTGTATACCATCCATTTCAGCATATATTTGAAGAATAATATCTCTTCACCACAAATATTGGCGACATCAGCCATAGTAAAATAATAAGTATATTTATCGACTTATTTATAAGTTTGTATTTCCTTGGAAACTGGTTTAAAGTAGTTTGGTTTGTTATAAGATAAAGTCGATGTCAGCTAGTGAGGCTTGCCACTAGACATTCCTTAGCCTTGCTCTGGGGAGAAGAGTCAGTTTACCTGAGGTTCTCCCAAACTACTTTCCCTTCCAACAACCTTGTCCTGTCCCACCATTGTGTGTGTTTCAAATTCAGCTAGGTTTTCAAACTCCCCCTCAATCCGTTACTTTCATAATTCATTCACAAGATTTTCTCAAATACTCCCATCTCCCTACTCCTTTACTTTCAGAGTTCATTCATTTCTCAAAGACTTCAATTTTCATACTTGTTGGTGTAAAATAGTAATTATTACAACTCACCCACATATACTCAATCTCCAGCAATTCCAAAAATATATTAAAATGTGACAGAATGAATTCAAACTATTAAATAACAACTCACATAGATTCCTTATACTATTTATTGCAAACCCCAATGTAAACATATTTAAAACAAACACATCAAACAAACACATTAAACAAACAATTTAAACAGTTTCTTCACAACCGATCTTCTCAAATTTCAAATTCATCATTAAAAAATAAAATAAGTAAGTTAAAAGTCTTATCTAGAAAAAACCTTTCAATTGCTTTTAAACTTCTGATTTAAAGATAAACGTCGCCTTTTTTTGGGCAGGAGGACAAAAACAGGCAGAGATGTAAAAGAGGTTTCGAGAGGAAGAGGGGGTCCGATTGCAAGGAGGAGTGACATGAATGTAACAGACTTGTGGTGGAGACGTTGTGAAGGCTGGTGGAAGTGGTGATTGTGGAACATAAAAAAATTTCAAATATCCGGCCAATTCTGAAAATAATTAAGGTTTAGGAAGAGGTATCTTTCTGTAGCTCAGGTCTAACCGCCCGCAACATTTGCTCTTCTTCTTTTCAATATATTGGTAATTGGTTTTCAGAAGCCACAAATCAAGGACTTCAACATACCTTGAGGTGCTAGGTAAGGTCGCTAGATGTGTTGTCATCGGAGGCGGCGGGACCGATATCTGAGATGTTGACGATGCTGGAAGCAACATCACTGCTGGACCCATCATCAGAAATGTTGATGGAGCTGGAAGCGCCATCTCTGCCGGGCCCGTCATCTGAGACATTGGCGGTGGTGGAGACGACATAGCTGGAGTTATCGTCATCAAACTCCCTGGAGGCGCCACGATCATCATTGCTGGTGTTGGAGGTGCTGGAGGTGCTGGGATCGTTATCTCTGGAGGTGTTGGAGGTGTCGTCATCAAATTTGCTGGAGGTAAGTAACATCCAGAGCAAGAAGTGCACACCATTTTTTTTGGACCTGGTCAATATGAAGGGCAAGGACGGGGCGGGACTTGTGATCAGTGACTGCCATTGTTTGCCTTGCACAAGGTTTCCCACAATCTCATCAACGGGAACCTTGTCGGTGCAGAGGGGAAGACAGTAGCGGCTTGGGGTAGAATTTTGTGTCGGGAAGCGGACAAAAAATTTTACAAGCTCGGCCAGAAATGTCGCAGGATAGCTGGACAATGCTTTCAGTGAACATATATCTAATTTAACACAACACTCCCCTCACCACACTGTTCATCATCGTCTCGTTTCCTTCGCACATTGTCATCGTCCATGAGTCAGCTGTTCTCCCACGACTCATTTCATGCAGTTCCAAATGCCTTGCTTCGCCACGAACATCCCTCCCTCTCAACGCCATACTTTCATGCCTCGATGCCCCTCCCTCCCTCTTCATCCACACTCCGATTCTATTCTGTAAACATGTCCCGGTTCGGCATGGCTCAGTGCATGTTGTGGGAAATAAACTCTCATTCATTGTAGACGATTCTGCGTAAAAACTATTCTTTAGTGCATCAAATATTAACGATTTTGTTATAAGTTATATTCACCCAATCTGATTTCACAGCAAAACAGTATTGTTTGGTGATATGATCTAACAAAACAACACTGCAATCGTTAGGCTGAGTGAATGAAAATTACATATTTTGATAATGGAATACATACCAAGTAATTTTTTTGTGTTATGTTAATATGCTTGATCAAGATAAATATTGAAAAAAAGGTTATACCAACGATTATGTAAATGGTCCTCAGACAAAAATTTTGTAAAGTTATGACAAAAGATTGACATAGTATTATATTTCATTTTATGTAAACAATGAATTACTCATTTCTTTAAATTATACAATGTTTGGTGCTAAATGAAACAATATTTCAGTTTGAAATACAATTTATTATATTACATTTTTCAAACAAACATAATATTCATTTACATATAAAAAATATAACATTCTTATGAAAATATTTATTAACATATACAAGCAATTTTCTTTATTCATTTAGGCAATACATTTTGTAATGATGTAGTGAAGTTCACATCTAGAGATGATGCTGGAGATATGTTGCAGGGAGACAAACTCGTTTTTCTCTCATATATGTTTGATGTTTTTATTCAAGATATTTTGGTGAGTCGCTGACGGTCAGATCAGATGTAAACCACTATGGCTAGAAGATTCACACATTCTTGAGGCAGATGGAAGCTTGATTCACTTGTAGATGATATTATACCTCTTTGAAGGTGGATGAACTGAATTTATTATGATACAGAGTGAATCATGTATCTTGTATCTTGCAGAAATTTTTTTTTTTATTTGTGCATCGGAACGAGTGATGATATTTTCACAGCTGATGAGGGTGAAGCGAGTAATGGAATATCGTTGGATTACATATCTTCTTATAGGCAATAACTTGGATTACTTCCGACTAGCAGTGAACGGTCTATATCGGGAAATGTTACGTCCATTGTTGTTATTAGTTGTAGTAAAGTCCACCTGCTTCCACGACCACTAAATATTTAAAGTCTGTTTGCGAGCTAAAGTACTATGGTAGAGGTATAAAGGTCGCCAATATCTGTGGAATTTAGAATGGGGAGAGCTTGAAATTGAAAGTAGAAAGTTTCAGTAGAGGATTCCTCTGCTGTGATGGATATGAAATACTTACATGATATATTTACACTAAGAGTTATTGGTCAGGGTGATGTAGTTAAATCTATCAGAGGTTTCCTACATCAGAATCTGTTTGGTTGTTGCATATCCGCACATCAGTCAGTCTACCTGCAAAAGTTGTGTTTAGTATTTCATAATTGAGCTGGGGCAAACCAAAAAGTGAATTACTTCCAAATCCTGAATTAAGGTATTACCATTTTGAAGGAAATACAGTGGGTAGAGCAGGAAATTTCAACTGTGGTGTTAACTGTTGTATAGTCTGATGAACTGATTGCAGGGACTGCAGTGCCAATTGCAGAGCCTGCAGAGCTGATTGCGGAGCAGCGAGGAGTGATTCGGAGAAGATTGCGATGTTGTTTGTGGATGTGAAGAACGAACAAAGCAAACTATACAATGTATCTTCAAAATATTGGCTCGAGAAAACTGTCTCCAATAGAAATCACACTGAAACTGTTTGCTTGAATTTATCATTCTACATGTTGTTCTTTCGTGACTTCGTAAGTTCTGCAGCACTGTAAATTCTTTATCACATAAGCAACACAGTAAAGCCATCATTGCTTCCATAGTCTTCCAAGTCTAGAATGAAACTGAAAGTTAAACCCTTTTTATAGGCAGTTATAGACAATTCTGGGAAGCATTTGGAGTATATCATTGGTTTGAAAGTATTAAATCACTTTCAAATTGACTATTATTTATTCAATATCCCACCCACAAACCTTTATGAACAATAACATTTGGATTTTTATGTTAAATGCACGTAAAAAAGGGAATTTTACAATTAATGCATTTGTAAAGTCAATAAAACACAAAAAATACTTTCAAATAATTTATTTTGATACATTTGTATTGCAAAGAACATATTGAGAGTGATACATGTTTACAGAAACATATTTACATCATTTCTTCCCTTTGCAATATTTGTAGTATTTCCATCTGTTTGATTGTCTTGTACATTCTGGCAAAAGCAGGAAAAGTGTGAATACATTTCTTCGATGGTAGAGTTGTATTCAGACACATGACATTTTGTCGGATCTGGACAAGATATTAAATCAATACAATTTTTCAGCCGCGAATGTATATTGGATATTTTTTAATTTCACATTTGAGTTTCCAGAGATGCAAAAATCAATTGAGTGGAAAAAATACATATTTTCAAAGACACTAAAAATGTTACTTTCTAAACCATTTACTAAAGGGTTTACTCCAACTTGGTAATATTCAATTTGCACTTTGATTTCTGTACGAATGAGCATGTTATCATGTTGTTGTCTTGATCCATCTTTGCAAAGTATTGGCTTACACAAATCAAGTAGTTTGATATACTAAATTCCTCTTGTTAGTTCTCTCATCGCAGATAATGCCACATTACTCATATAATATCAACTGGTTATTCAGTAGGAGAATCATCATATTCTGTTTCACCCCAGTCAGTCATCAATTACCTTTTTAGCATTAATCGAGTTTTCCTCTGCAGAGAAGAATTTAGATTTATAACCAGATGTTTTACACAATAGTTTGAACGAGGGATAACTGTAATATATTTGAATAACAGTTACTTTCCATTTCACACACTTTGCAAAATGCATTTTGGTCGACTCCACCTGAATGTATTTCACAATTATTTAAATATTTCTTGTAAATATCTTCAATATTCTCATACACCATACAACCACTTTCCCAGGCTAAACTGCAGTGGTGTTTGGTTACCCATCTATTTGTTTTCTTGTATTCAGGACATATATATCCAGTGGAATGGTGGTTTGAAGCTGAATACCATTGTGTGTTCCTTCATGCCAGTAATAGCCTATTCTTTAATGATAAATTTTTCTGGCAATTGAAATCCTTGCACATTGCAAAACATCATGTTAATACCATATCTCGTTGTCTACTGACTCAAGTCATTATCTTCCCTACTGTATCTCTTTTACATTATAGCTCCCCATTCTATCATGAATTATCAATGAATAAGCTTGCATATTTGCCAGAATTGGTATATTTGTAATAATTTCAATTAGTGAATCAGTTATGCTATTGGTAATTGCATCATCTTGTTTGATTACATCAAATACAAATAACATTCCTCTGGTTTTAATTGATTCAAGTTCTAGGATCGGTTAGCTGATTTTGTTATAATACATTTCCTGAAACTTTGAGTAAATATTTTAGCTAATAAGGAATTCCCAATTTACAAAGTTTGCATTTAAAATTGCATAGGGATAAGCTTGACTGTTTAGATACAGTTTAATATTTTTCATATCTCAATTATCGAATACTGATTTCTCAGCTTTTAAATTGTTTTCTGGATTTGTTTGAAAACAAACAATTACAAATCATGGTTTCTCAGATGAAAAACTTGATTTCACATTCCAAATGACTTTTTATGATGATGGTAGGATTCGAAATGTCTCCAAAACCATTGTTCTGAATGCAATATCTAGATTACCCCTTTTTCAATATGTTTTAAAAACTTTACACACTCACAAGTGTTAATTTCAATATGTGGCATTAGACATTCGACACTGTTTAGTTAAAATGTTACACCTTCCTCATTATTAGACATGTAGTATATATCATTCAAATGCCTGTTACCAAATAACATAACTATTCTTGTTTAGCATTTAATATTACATGTTTATAGTCCTCAGCAAATCCAAGTACCATGCTTAATTGTATAACAACTTTGTATTTTCCACTTGGGTTTATTTGTAGTGTAAAATTATTACCATTGCTCCACCCTGCCATTAGCCCTGTATATAGATTGTTTACAGTTCCCAAGATATAGTTCTTTATCATGGAAGTAATTCCAACATCCTGTGATTAGTAGATTTCAACACCATTGAGCAGATATGCAATTCTGTCGATTAAATGAAGTATTCTGTTTCTTGCTATTCATGTAGTTAATGGATTAGTTGCCTTGGCTGTCTTTTTAATTGTTCCTTTAATTCTTAAAGTTGATATAATTTGATGTTAATGTGTAAATATCGTGATTTTGTATAGCAATCCAGATTTACGATGGAAATGTGTACGGTCGAGCTCGGAATGGTTCATATAAATGTATTTAAATACTGGTGATTGTGTCATTGTATTTATTGGTTCTTCAACATTAAGTATGTCTTCCATTTCTATTAAAATTATTTCCTAATTCCTTTAAAAAAAAAATTGTTGTCCTGTGTTAACTTTACTGGTAACTTGTTTGAAATTATCATTTTATGCTTCTGTTTACATCTTTTTATAGTTACTTTCTTTGCAATATGGTTTTTGAAAACATAGTTTTTATATGAAGTGCCTACTTTATGAGCATATTGACTGTTATACATAATATCCATTTTGACTGAAACAAACATGGAATGCACGTGTTTATATAGCTTTTTTAAAAATGTAATCAAATGATAATTTCTTCATTTCTAAAATTAATCAGTTTACGATCTTGATCGACATTTGTAAAAACTAATCCATTCACTCGAGTAAATATTACTGGAAGATATATCAATGTATTTGGTTTTTCAATTATATTGTAACCTGGAGCCACCACACACGTGAAATCATGTATTGTAATTGTTGGTTTTCCATTCAAATATGGTCTGCCTACAATATTAACATTTATACTACATATATTAACAGACAATATACTAACCTATTTTGGCGATTCGTGCAATTGATTAGCTGGATATACTCTCCTGTATCCTAACATATTTGTAATTGAATTGTCTTCTGTGAAATCGATATCGACATTACTATAGATCACACTAGTTAACATATTTTGATTTCCACATAATCGGAAATGCACATTTTCAGCTAATGTCGCTTTAATGAATGTTTATAAGTCATCCAACTCATAAGATCCCACCGGTAGCACATTTTTATACTTTTTTCACCATTGTTGAATGTAAATGATTGATTGTCTATATCGATGTTTGGTATGCTATTGTAAGTAACAAATTCGATTAGACTTATTTGCCATTGTCCCTATAACTCCAAAGATTGGAAATATACCGACCGCAATTGCAATGAATTTCGACTTAATATCAACATAATTGACATATTACTAAATGGTTTTACTAATACATTGATTATATATCCTATATATAGTCAAAATTTACCTCAACTGATTGTCTTTGGTAATTGTTAAGTTTTGTAATTGTTTATTAATTGCATATTTTTCAAATAATTGTGTATTTCAATTGGAGGATATAAATCGCCAAAACTGTCATGATAAAATGATGGATTTATATTTTTAATTAATGCAACCCAATGCGTTCCTTTGTTTTGTTTTGAATATAAATTAACAAGCATACATTTGCAAAGGTTTAGTTTCTTTGGTAATTCATCTCTCATATAGACACCTCGGAAATAGGGAATATCCAGTTTATTTACTAATACATTAATGTCTTTGTTTGTTAATGCACATTTTGGAAGATTTTTTTTAGGAATTTCTGCATTTCTTTGAATGTTTGGAGTTTTTTTTTCCTTGACCGACATTGTATTGTTTAAGATATATTCCTTTAACACTTGATTTACTTGATATAGCAAGACCTGGAACTCCTATTAAAGCTCCAAGAGCTGATAAAGTGGGAAATCTGAATGGTAATGAGCCACCTTTCTTGGTTTTAATTTTGTTTTGCATTTTATACCCATGCCTCTTTTCACCTTCGCCTGCATAACTTTTTCAACGACCCAAGCGCTGAGCTTTTCACCTGTTGTTTTAGATGTATTATTCCTTATATTTGCTGCCTTATCGGCTAGAATTTTATTCGTTATATGTCTTTCTTTCAAATAGTTTGTTCGATCATATACTATTTAGTGTTCTTTACAAGCATTGTCGAAAACATTTATTCCTTGATAGTTCTGTGCCAGATGTTTTGCATGCTTAGTTCTGGGTCCACAATAATTGTATTTTGGTAAATGCAATTCAAATGGCAATTTGTTAATCAAGGTATTCAATACTTCACGTCCTTTTTTTTACATTTAGTATGAGCCATTGTATTCAACTGAGCACGAACCTATTAATAGACCAACATTTATAGTTTTTACATTAGTATGTTACCTAATACTGTACAAATGAAGGTTATAAAACAAAATGTCAATCTACCAGCATTTGTAAATATGAAAGAAAATGTAATTGAACAGATACGTGGCATTATTTTATCACCAAATATACATTGTATAATAAGTGGTCCTTCTTCATGCGGAAAAACTTGTGTTATGATTCTGATGTTGGAACATCCGAATGGACTTAAGTTTGAAAACACACATGTGTTTTCTAAAACAATACAACAACAGAAATATCAATGATTAGCAAACAGTTAGTAGTTAATGGAAGGAATGCGATATTTCCCTTTTACAAATAAAGAAGATATTATAACTCTGAATGAAGCATTACTCAATTTCAAGTTTCTATATGACGATGCTTGGTGCAAACTGCTGGGTGAAATACAGCAATAATTTTGATTTTTCTAAACAATTAAATTATGACGAATGTTTTTATCTATCGCAAAGTTACACACGTATTCCAAAACATAATTTGCACGATAATGCAAATATGTTAATTGTGTTCAAAATGGTTAATATGAATCTACAACATATTTACAATGATCATGTTTTAGGCGATATGAAATTTACAAAGTTTAAAAATATGTGTTTTTACAGTTGGAGAAACAAGTACAGTTTTCTGCTAATTATACCACCCCTTCCCCTATATAAAGAATGACATAGGTCTAGAGGTGGCAGTTTTTTACTTCCCGACAAAGAATACCTGTTTAACGAGAAATCGCGAAGGGAAATGTGATTTAAATGGACATATATTACGTCATGTGGGTATGGCTGTGAACGTTACTGAAGCTGTAAACAAACATTATGTGGAAGACTTAAATACTATAACATTGAAGGTATTTAAATTGCAATCAGTCGATATACAGAAGAAATTTATGAACAAAATTGAAACTATTACAAAAGTGTCTACTAATATTAGTTATATTTCGGAAATATTGGCAAATGTGATGATTGCATTGCAAAATATAGAAACTAGAACAAACTAATATTTGGAACATTTATAAAATATAATTAATGAAATTGTAAATGCTATGGATAAATAAAACAATTTAAGACACAAATGGATGAAATTGATGTAATATATGTGTTGAATTGATCAATACAAAATCTGGTTTAGCTATGGAAACAGAACTGAAAAAGCAAATTGTTGATTTGCAATCTCGAATAAACAATTTTAGTAATGATTTGAGTGTTAAGATTATGAGTAAGTTAGATATACTCTTGAGTAAAGTCATTAAGGTTGAAAAACTACAAACTATTCGACCTAATACACCCGCTAAAAACAAACAACTTAATTCACATATAAGTAGTTAGAATTTAATATAAACAAAGAAACTGCCTGACTGCTTCAGAATTACATAAAGTCATATCTGCTGTAAAGGAGAAATATTTACAAGCTAAATGTGCTGGAATAGAATGGGATGTTTTGAATGAAGACATATTTAAACTTGTTACGAGTAAAATATATACATTACATTCCATGCTAAATACGTTTAATGAAACAGCAGTGGAAATTAATTTGGATGATATTATAAAGAAGAAAAAAACTGTCTCAATTAACATGATATTATTTAGCTATAAAACAATCGTCGCCTATGCGTGATAAGAAATTTCGTGTATATCGACATGGAAATATATGGCTTCTGGGATATTCGGTAATTAAGTTTATGCCTGAGAATAGAATTCAAGTAGGTGATGACGGAACTGATGTTAGTGAAGTTTTGTTTGAAATATTACTTAAAAAAGTTCCGAATGGTTATTACGATATCGATTTGGAGAAATATGAGGATCTTGTTCGCCGAATGAATGTAACTAAACCTTTAGATGAAGAAAATCATCCAAAACTACATTTATGAAGCAATATTGTTGGAAGTTGAATATATAAAGATGAAGTTGGCAATCGGTTTTATCCTGTATATTGGAACAAACCTATAGAATTGGTCGACAGATTAAAACTTCTCATCACTTCAAGAGAGCCTGGGAACAATTCACACATGAACAAAATTGTTTCTATTATTGAAGAATTGAAAGAAAGCAGCTAGCTCTATTACCATTGAAGTTCAGTACAAGTTCTCAAGAGCTTTACACTCCTGCAAGGATAAGATATACTAGAAGACCAGTTATTACTGAAGGTATCAATGATATTTTTAAAACTGATTTGTGTGAAATGACATTGCTTTCCATTTACAATATGGAATACAAGTAAATTTTAACCGTAATAGACGTTTATTCAAATAATGGTTGTGGCATACCTTTGATAAACAAAAATGGGAAACATGTTAGCGATGCAATGAAGAACCTTTTTATCAGAAATAATGCTGAATTCTCTCTAAACTGACTGAGGAACCAAATTTTTTTCTGCACCAATCCGGAAAATAATGTCCAAATATAGTATCAATTACTATGCAACGTATTTGGAGCTTAAAGCCAGTGTTGTGGAACACCACAACATATCGATTAAGCATTTAAAATACACGCATTTCATGTCGAAAAGCACCTATATTTGGGTGAATGTTTTACCTGAAATAATTAAATTTTATAATTACAGATATCATAGAACTATCAAGATAGTGCCCGAAAAAGTTATGGACAATATCATAATGAAAACTGTGTATAACAGTGCTAAATTAATCGACAAAAGAAAACGAAATTTCAAAATTGATATGTATGTACTAGTGTCGAAGCAGAAAGGAATCTTCAAGAAAAAATTGACGGTTAATCGGTGTTATGAAATATTAAAAATTATTTCGGTTAGAAATTCTTTTCTCTGAGGGTATTACCTTTAAACATATGATGGTCAGCCTCTAAGAGGCAGTTTTACGAACATGTATAGCAAAAAGTTAGTTCTCCAAATTAATATTTGATTGATAAAATTATTTAAAGGAATAACGATAAGTCCTTGGCTCGATGGAGGAGTTTCTCTAAAGCACACAACTCGTGGGTGAAGAATACAGATATTAAAAGATTGGAATACAATGTTTTGTAAATTATTTTTATATTAAATAAAAATATTTTAAATAATATTTGATATGTTATTCATTTATTAAACCTATCGATATTGATGGGGAATGGATGTACAATTTACTGTGCAATGGTTCCTATTATTGGGTGGTAATATATTACATTTAATTTATGATATAATTATTTGAATTGGGGAAATATTTTCCAGTCCACAAGGAGTGAAAATATTTGTGTTGTCAATTCTCGGAGTAAATTTTCTTTGTCTCGGCTTAATGGTTGTAAACTTTTTCTATGCCTAACATGTAAATCTATGAAAAATAATATTATGACACATGACTTCTAACATAAATTTTTGTATTAAATTTGTTTGGTTTTAACTAGAATGTAGTATGCACAGGTTTCGGAAGTATAATTTCTTCGAGTTTGTATGATGTAGAAATATATAATCAAGAGGAAATGAGATAGAGAGATTTTTTCGGAGAATTACCTTGGAAATATTGGATGAAAGTTGATTTAAGAGTTTCGATAGTTTTTTTAAGTTATGTATTCCATGAAGAAGAAAAACTGAGCAAATGTGCCAAAATGATATATTTTCTAGGTGTGTTTGAGTGAGAGAGTCTTTGTAAAGTACAGCTTAGCATTGAGGGTTTGGCTCTCGGACCATTAGTATACAGTGCTGGGAGTCTCCAAACTAGTGATAGTTTTCTCGTCAACAGGATGGGTGCAGGAAAGTAACATTCATTATTACCAATGAGATTTGGAAATGGCTTCTCTGCCCTGGTGGACAGGGCTGGAACAAGAGTACCATCGTGGGAAAGGGAATCTGCGATTAGCATTGGCGACTGTGTGGATAGATGGATGACAGTTCGGGGAAGGGAAGGTTGTTGACTTGGTGATTGTATAGACTTTGTTCGCCGCCCGAAGCAGTTAGGGGAATAATTTATTTCTTTCTTGGTGGCATGAGAGCTTGAGTTTGTCCTTGCCGACAGCGTGTTGGAGGAGTTTGGGGAGTATCTGTAAAATTTCTAATTGTTTCGAGAACGTTTTGTTCTCTTTGAGCAAGTTGCGAGGTCTGACTTATTGCGCTAAGTTCTTTGTTCTTGCAGACAATGCATCGGAGGAAGTGTGTGTGGATTGGTAAATATGTGTGGTGTCGAGCAGCCTGAGGTGTGAGAATTTGGAGTACTTTCTTTAACCTATGCCGAAATCGCGCCAGAGGAGGAGGGGGCAAAGGATGTTCGGCATTGGCAGCTAGATGAATGTCTGATCGCGAAGGGTGTGAGAAGAGACAAGCATGCTGGGCAACAGTAAATACTGTGTTGTTGATGTGGCGAGGAGTCCTTGGAGGGGCAAGGGAGAGTGAAAGTGGTGGCCATAATTTTTCGGAGTGTTACTTAGTGCAGAAGGCATCTGCTCAGGGAAAGGGGGTGGCCTGGTAAGGGGATTCTGGAGGAACGTGCATGCACAGTAGAACTTTGCGGGGAAAGTCGGGGGTGAAAGTGTAAAATCTCCCTCTTCACCTAACCTCGCACAACACACCTATCCTTGCACACTCTCTATGTCACGCCACTCGAAGCAGTTAGGTGAATAATCTATTGCTTTCTTGGCAGCATGAGAGTCTGAAGTATTTTCTTTTCACTTGCCGACTATGCGTTGGAGGAGGTGTGGAGAAACAGTAACATGTATGGTCTCGAGAAGCATTAGAACTTGCGGCAATCTCTTTGACCCTATCGACAATGTGGCTGAGGTGTAGGGGGCAGGCAGAGAAATTTGAGGTTTCCGAGAGCCTTCAGTTACAAACAAGCCACTTGCCTGCCTCTTAGGGTAACACAAGGCATTGAACAGTGTTAAAATTTTCTACCCAATATACTTATCAATTCGTTTATTAAAGTCTCGCATGTTCGTATAAATGCTAAGATTTTCAATTAATTATGAGATCGTTTAGAGTTACGCGGACATTGGAAAATTTTTTGAGTATTTGCTGCGATTTTAAAGTGTGGTAAGAGGGAAGCGATTTTATTGGATATCTGCATGCCGTTAAATTAATTTCTTAACATATTCATTCAGTTTTGTAAGGCGTTAGGTGGAATGTGGAAGATCGTTCTTCTTGTTTAACCTGTATTTTGATGATTTTTTTTAGAATCGATGAGGGTGAAGTACATGTAAGTATGTGTGTCAGTGTGGGAGGGGATTTTTGTCAGGGGAGGGGGATCTGGAATGATGGTGGTGAGTTGTAATTTTATATTAACTTGGTTCTTGGTGTTATTGATTAACTCTGTTTAATCAATTGAAATTAGTTTAATGATCAGTTAGTATTTGTTATGTTTGAAATACATATATTTCGTTACGATATTAATATAAATTTTGTGTTCCATTTGGTAATCGCACGATTAAAGACAGTTTAATGAATACATGTTTGGTTCTATCGATTATGTGATTAAAGTCGAGACCAGTTACGATTAAAATAGTTTAATTCCGTAACCGAAATGATTAAAGTAAATCGGGTTTAAAGTTATTCGTTCACCAACCTATTTGATCGTAAATCGTAAAGGAAACGAACATACTTGCGTGCTCTTACTCCATCCTCGAATAAAAATGTTACCTATACCACTCTTACACTAACATCAACTCCTATATAAGAAATTATAACCGACTCCTCTATTCAGTTGACTCCATAAATTCACAAAGGACACATCGATGCTGCTCCACCATCATTTCAACATCAACAAAATAATAAAAAATTACATATCAAACAATAAAAAAATTGATGAAATACATTTGATCAAAGAAATTTGTAATGTAACAATTACACACATAAATTTTATTAATTAACAATCAATCGACTATTCGATTAATCGATATGCATACTCATATCGACTAATCTATTAATCGAATAATCAATTATCCACTCTATCCTCATGTCATTCTAATGAAGTGGTCCAAAAGAGGGTCGTGCCAACTACTTCCACTTGTCACCAATCGACTAGCTATACTTCTGAAACTCAATAATAGCATTTTGCAGTTTGTTATTCCAAAACATCAAATACCTACATTGATGAACAAAGTAAATATCGGCATGTTATTTATTCTTTATAAAGATATTGGCTTATCAATATTTGGTGATATTGATTTCCGACTCATCTTTATTGATAGCCAATATAGCATTATGGTGTATATGTATACACATATTAACTTCAAGTTTCACAAAGCATGAATATGTTGTTTGTTATACTGACATTTTGGATGGTCACAGAAACCAATGACTCAATTATGGATTTTGTTTCTAATTAATTAATAAACCTCATCGTCGGTAAGACACTCTTTAAATACGTGAAATGATTTCCTGGTTTCCATACAGAATAAGTTCAAAAATATGGCATATTTTGTTAGTTTTAAGTATGATATTTTTTACATTATTATTATGATCTCAATTCATAACAAAATGCAGGGATCTGTACAGGTGACAAAATCAATATATTTTATTTTCACTTGAAAAAGATTTTGTTTGACAAAACAATCTACTTTGTACAACAAATAAATTGTTTGTATAGGCGCAGTTGAATAGTATGTTGTTGAAAACAATTTTTTGTTCTTATTTCGTTGCCACAAATGCGTAATATTTGGTTCGTGCAGCTAATGATTTGTGTCAATGTAGCTATACTAAAGTTTTGGTTGTTATCAAAATAATAAAGGAGGACCGAGAGTCGAACTTAGAACACTTCCGCACGGGCACTATGCCTTAGCGACCTAGATTATGGTGACAGCTAGTGAAAAATGTGTATTTCTCTTTGTATACCATCTAACGTATATCATTTACGCCAAACATTAAAAAATATAATCACTTTAATTCTTTTTCTATTGAAATGTTTCATTGGACGGTTTACACCACTATTAAGAATTAATAAATTCACTAACAAACACCGGTACTATCCAAATTGTTACAGATATAAATAATAAACTCTCGAGCTGTGAAGGGGCCACAGTAGTGTGGTGGTTAGACTACTCGCCTCCCAGCTAGGATATCTGTATTCGATTCCCCGCGAGCTCGGACTTTCGCGTATGCGAATCGTGCCAGATGATGCAGCTGATCAGAAGGTTTTCTCGAGCGTTTCCCATTTTCCGTCCTTTCATTCTGGTGCTGCTCTATAATCAACCCACTTCACCCTCATCGGCTCTCAAGACCTCGATGTTAAGAGCCAAATAAAAAATATCTTCACTCACCCACTCGTGTTGTGAATTCGAACCAAAGCTATCAATTGACCAGAACATCGCACAACCAACTAAATAAATGTTAGTACTGGACAAAAGTAATTTTGTTGCCACCACAAATTCTGCAAATGAGACATATCTGTATGTTACTGCAAACTAAATTCTTATTTATTCAAAAAAACATTTTAATTTCACTCTACCATAATATTTATAGTGTTTATGACAACCAAACCGATTAGTTGAACATATTTGCAATATGGTTGTGTGCAGCAAATACATGTTGCTGCGGCTGGCCACATAAAGGGTTCCCAAGCCGCGAGCCGATGCAAGGATCAGAGCGACCTCAGCCAGCCGAGCCACTGTTGTGGAAAACAAATTCCAGGGGAATGAGCGCGAGGTCGGGTCGGGAAGGCAGTATATAAACTCGAGGCAATGGCGCCTCTGGGCACAATCTTGCCTGCGATGACGAAGGCCCTTACCTTGGGCTGCCTGCCGAGAGGACCACCTGCCGTGGACCTGCTTCAATGCCCGACAAGCCCGCTGTCGAGAAAGCCTCAGCGTTGACGTCGCCGCAATAAGGGTAAATATAATCCCTGGTAGGGCGACTAAGGCACAAGAGTCTGCGGGACAAGCGAAGGCTAGATTAAGCTCCATAAGAGCAGATTAATTGCCTCTTTGCATGAGTAATTATATTAATAGGAAGTGGCATCAATGCCTTCTATTTTCAATATCTGAGCAGAGTAGTTTGACCTCTGCGCTCCTCTGCTTAATTGCTACCGCTGTCACACAGCGGTCTTTGGACTGTTAGATCAATAAAAGTAGTGTTTTGTAATTGAGTGCTCTTTCCATCTAGCTACCCGAATCCCTATTTAATGCGTGACCTGCTCCCCTCAGGACAGGCCACAGCAAATGGTGGAGGCACCATCGCTTCCAACCCTTCCCTCTAGCTTGCCCCGCCGACCGACAAGGACAACTGTTGAGTTACCTACGTGAAAACGTCAAACCGCGCATCCTTGTCCGGATTGGCAGCAGGCCGTATAATGCGCTACTGGACATTGGCTGCTCGTGATCTTGCATAGCATCAATGCTGATAAACAAACATAAATGTGAACCGGTGAAAGAACAATTCACATTAGTGGGCACTATAACAGACATTGAAGTACCAAAGTACAAAACAAATATATAAACATAAATATCTCAGGGTATAACTTTAAACAGGAATCACTCCTAATAGACAACCTGAGGTTAGATATTATTTTGGGAGTCGACTTCATAAAAAATACCACGTAGTACCAATTTTATCTAAGGATATCATATTTGTATACACATACAATAGTAAATATGTAACAGCAATCCCAATAAATACTAACTTATCGGAATGGGACACAAACAAATATATTAAATACAATATAAACAAAATAGAATCACACGAGGACTCATCACACAACACCACATTAGGAAACATGAACGAAACTCTGCCACCATACAAAACAGATCAAATAAAGGAATTACTCCAACAATACCAAGACCATTTTGCTAGCTCAATCACAGATCAGATGGAAACCAAACACTATGAAATAAAGCTTGAGCTCACAATGGAGATACAAATGCATACGACTATACAGAATAAACCTTAAATTGTGAGAAAAGGTCTTTGCCCAAATTCAACAAATGCTATACACACAAATTATCACCCCATCAGAATCCCCTTACGCCACGCCAAGTCCTGTAATAAAAAAATGCCAAGGCGACATACATCTCCTAATCGATTTCAGATCGTTAAACTAGCATTTAAAGAAAGTACAGTAAACTAGTATTTAAAGAAAGAACAGTACCCCATTTCCAGAACTGAAGATATAATAAATACGCTCTAGAATTCTAAATACATTTTCTCCATTGACATGTTCCATGGATTATATGCAATTCTGGTACGTCAAAAAGATAGAGAAAAACTCACATTTAGTGTCGACAGCGTATGGTTATACAAGCATGCCAATAGGCATCGCCACTAGCCCCAATTTCTTTCAAAATTTTGTTGATATAATGCTTGGCGCATTGCGCTGGAACACAACCATCACTTAAATAGACAACATCTTCATCATTGGCAACACTTTTGAAGAACAGTTACAGAACATAATAAAAGTTTTGGAAAGGCTGCACTAGTACAACATAAAAATAAATAGCAAAAATTGTAACTTCGCACAGCTGGAAAATAAAATTCTCGGACATTATATCACACTGGAAGGGATCTGCACTGACCCCGAAAAAACCGCAAACATACAGCTAATGGTATCTCCAAATAATGTGAAGCAATTGAGAACTTTCTAGGACTAACTTCTTACTTAAGAAGACATATTCTCAACTATGCAAAACTTGCAGAACCGGTCACAGAATTAACAAAAGAAACAACACCTTTCATATGGACACAAACAGAACAACAAGCATTTGATAACCTTAAAGTAGCATTACTTAACCCGCCCATATTAGCTAAATTTAACAAAAACCGACACATCATTTTGACATGTGACACCTCACAAATGGCAATAGGAGCGGTTCTAATGCAGGAAAATCCCAGTACCAAAGACCGTTATATTATCGCATTTGCATTCAAAAACACTATCGTTAAACGAAAAAAAAAATGGTCAGCCACGGAACATGAGCTATCGGCAATCAAATCCTTCGTAATTTATTTCAAACAATACCTGTACGGCCGAAAATCCACTATATAAACTGACCATGCCAGACTATGTTATTTAAAAACTATTGCAGAGCACAATGTCCGAATACAAAACCTCGCGACAGCACCATAGGATACGAATTTCAGACAAAAATTTTGAAAGGCAAACTGAACACACTTGCAGATGCAATGAGCAGAAATTCCACTACAGGTAAAGCTAAAACTACACCTATAACCATTAATAACAAGACACACATGGTCAAAAATAATTCCTCAAATGCTAATCATTTTACAAAGCTCAAGCAGAATCTCTGTTACAAGACCCAAATAAAGATAACAAAGCAAAACGAAACATCACAAAATACATAACCAACAATTGTCAAGAAATAAACACTTTTATAAAACCACCTACAAAGTGTGGATTGCGAAATTAGTTATAAATGAAGAATACCGCCCCTTACAAACAATTACAAAAGTTATCACAAAATTATACCAAGTAAATATTGAAATCACAATGGAAGGACACGAAAATAAAATTAAAGCAATCTGTATTGATGCACATTTAAACTGCCAAATAATAATTATAGTAAACAACTCCACACCACATTATACATTAAGGTCGATGACTACTCATCACTCACACAAACACCCCCATCACCATTTTTAGTGGAATATGATAGAGACCCACACATCACACAATTAAAATTAGCACTTACAGAACCAAACAATGCCACACCTAAATACCTTGGACTCACCAAATGTTATGGTATCACCGGAAATGGGGATATATATCTAAAAATACGCACCCCCACAGGGGAAAAATTTTAACACTGGTCCCACAATATTACATACCAGAAATCATTACCACACACAACGATGCCCTATTAGGTGGAGGGCACTTCGGCCAATTGAAAACCCCTGAAAAATAAAAAACCAATTCTATTGGGACACCATGTCCTAAGATGTGAAGGCCTATATTAAAAACTGCCCCACCTGCCAATAAATAAAACATACGAATCAAAAACCCATAGGCCTTATGACACCAATTCAAGCCCCTCTCTTATTCCATTCTTGGGGTCTTGATGCAAAAGGTCCATTACAAACCGCAGCATTAGGGAATAAGTACATACTTGTTATGATGGAGTTTTTTTCACGTTATGCAGTAACTCGACCCATCAAATCCATCGATGCAGAACATATACCCTCTTTATTAAGGACGTCATACTTCAATATCAATGTCAATACTTACTGACCGTGGCAAGTCTTTCAACAACGAGATGGCAACTGGACTATTACAGAAATTACAAATTAAAAAAACTCCAAACAACCGCGTACAACCCGGCATTTAACAGGCTGACCGAGCAAATAAACAAGATTCTGTCCCAACAATTGATGGCCTGTGCAAACGAAGATCATGCACACTGGGATGAGTACGTTTCCTATATTGTTTTCAACTATAACTATACAACCAACAGAAGCACGAAATTTTCCCCATTTTTCCTTTCACATGACGTCGAAGCTATCCAACCTTACCATGTACTATCACACATGTTTTCACAATTTGCCAAAGATTGGTGTGACTGGTTAAAAGAGGATCATGAGCAAGCCCGAATAAATCTCCTTGCATTACAGCAACAACAAAAAGTCATTTTCGAATCCAAATTTCAACCGAACGAAATCCAGATTGGGCAATTTGTATCGGTAAAAACACATGCCAGACAAAATGCCTTAAATTTTAAATACCATGACACTTACCGGGTCCATGACATTTTAGGGCCATTCACAATCGCAAATGAAATCCGAAAATGGGGGCACACCAAAATAGACACGGTCAATACAAGGTACATAAAAATTGCTAATTTAAGAAACTAATAATCATATGTGTGTTGCAGGTAAAACACCCTTGACATGGGGAAAGCCCAAATCGGTGTGCTAGTCATTGCACTCCATATAGTGTCGGCTACCATGGCGGTGCAATTGTACAAGACCCATGCCGGGGTATATTTCCAACAGTTCATGCCGGACCACCAGAATAAAGAAAATGTTCCACCAGACTACACCGCTTCAGTTGCCACTTCGTATCAACCCCGCATCTGAAGTTAATAGCGCAGTTCCAGTCAGATATGCAACTACCTCATTCGGCTGGACCATGGGCTAGACAACGGCGCAATATCTTCATGGATCTTCTTGTATCTATTAAATAAATGTAATATATATCATATGTACCCCCCCTTTTTTTTCAATCTTTTCACAACTGCCGAGAACAAGAGTGGGGAAGCAGCCTAAGGCCATGCATGGCGCATGTGGAAAAAGTAAACACAACATAGCGTGTCGCCATTTTAATGGTGCCAGCCGCATTCGCGGCAGTAAATATTTACTCACAATGGGTTACCACAATATAGAAGGAATTAGCTTAATTACCTGTATTTGGCGAATATTGCAACAGAAACAAGCACTTGAATACACTAGACTTGCGATTTTTCAACCTTATTTTACCACTTAAATTAGGCCTGTAAGACATAGTGTAGAAAAAATAATCACAAATACCAGGTCCAGTAAATAGCCCGTGCACTAGCTTCAGAATAACAATTTAGAGGCACAACAACTTAAGGCTAGTGAAGGAATTTCCTTTTATTCTATTAATAACAGTATAAATACTGAGTGGAAAATACAACATATGCAACTTCCTACAATACAATATATAGAGAACAGGGCATCATTTCGACAACACATGTATTTTCTCTCTTAACACAAGCGCATTACAATTATATATGCTTTTCCATGATTGTAATCCTCATTTTCGCTCTTGCGTTACTATATTACAAATTAATCAAAATAGCAGTTTTAATTAACTGCTTGGCACAGGCGGCATAATCATACCATCCCATACATATGATAGAGACAAATAACGGACGGGCAGACATCACCGCAAGGCAAATGTGCTTAGTATAGCATATTGTACCTAAGAAAATAAATAAGAGAATAACCGTTACGACTTACTTAAACAGTTGTAAGACTAAGGCAGAAGTACTCTAAGGAGGAGATTACATCAGCGTATATAGGCTTACCATACGTCCGCGATTAGACCGGACAGTCCGGGATTCAAGCATGTGTCCGGGGAAGTGTCCGAAATTAACGAATGTCCGGGATTTTAGGATATCTGAGTGAAAAACTGGGCGGCCGGGAAATTTCGCTGGGTTTTAATTTAGTGGTTGGCAACATTGCATGCAGCGATGCTCAGCTAGACCATCAAAACAAAGCAGAAGACAGTCGGACAGTCGATATTGGCAAGCACTCATTGACAAGCCATTGTTTACTTCATTCGTTTTAAGATTAAAACTTTAGTAGTATCTATTACGTGGTGAATTGTCAGTTTGGACATTTTTGTGCTTACTTATAGTTGACATTTTTATTCGAAAAATAATAATGTAGAAAATAGTTACGTTACTTGTAAACCAATGTATTTTAACTAAGTGGAAAAAATGATTAATTAATAACTAAACAAAAAAGAATTTATTATGTTAAGTCCGGGATTGGAGTCTAGAAATTATGGTAAGCCTGAGCATAAATGAACACTGTATATTTTATTATCAGTTCAATGTACTTTCAGGTCTTATGTTAAATGAAAGTGGCACATTACTGAATATATATGGGAGCACAGGCATAAAAGTGGATTCAAAATTATGGAATAATTATTTCCAATCCATTATTTCTCTTACTACGAGAAAATCAGAAGAATGTTGTTACAAAAATAACTTCTGTGATTGCCAATAAATTCAATATCAATGCAGTACCAGGCATGGCACGTCAGATGTTTAACTGTGCAAACACGCCATGATACAAGTTGTACTACCTATTACCAGGCAGCTTAAGCGCAGCTGTCTATGTTGCAAGTGCAGGTCTTGCAATCACAAATTGAATGCAGAGCACAGCAGCTTACGCGAGTAAGTATTGCAGTTATTTTAACTCACTCTAGAGAGCGCTAGACAGCACTTCCACGCCATGCTGCGATCACGCAAAAACTTTTCAATTTTCATGAGGCCCCCCTTTTAATTGTATATTGTTCGTTTTTAATGTTTAAAACTCACATTTAATGTTACGTTTTTATAAGTATTGTGAAAAATATGTACATACAAATTTATGATGTTTTATACTTTAGAACTTAAGAAACATATTTGCTTTACAAACCAATAATTCTAGTATACATATAACAAAAGGTATATTTAAAGTAAGGCTTTTCATATAATTACACTGTATAGAGATATAAGACTGAAATCATCAAATGAAAGTAGATAACTGAAACCTTTAATGCTTAGTAGAGTTATTTTCAGAGTGTGTCTATTACGGCGCTATTGCAAACTGTTGTATACAATTAGTGCGCACACCATCAAATCCCACCCTTAAGTGTTCGACGCCGGGTTTTCAATATATTCTTTTTAAGGGGGTTCAATACAGTCACGGAGTCGAGCACATCCTATCCTTCCGTAACAGTCAACAGGAACAAATAGCGGCCTTCAGTAAGTTATTTTAGGTGCCGGCGCAATCATTATTAGTGTATTTTATAGTATGTACCATTTTTATGAGATAGTCAAATACTGTTAAACTTCACAAGTGTCACATGCAAATATCACAAATGTAGTCTAACATTCATAGTGTTTCATGTAACATAGACACAGAGCATCACCAGAAGCACAACTTCACCTCAGATTATGTCAAAAGAAACCTAGTGTTTAGGAATTATCGATGGACATGTAAATAATGTTTGATTTATTAATATAAATATTTATTAATATCAATTATATAGAATGGCTTAAAAACCCCAGCAGTAAAAGCTGCTTTACATGCAAAGCATGCCCGAAACTCCGTGCCTGACATCGCCCTAGGGAATTCTTAAATACAATGAGCGAAGGACACTTTAAGTTTTGCAATTACCCTTTTGGACAACCGCGTAAAAGAATGGCTCTATCCAGATGGTTCAGTTCCTCCCAGGGAATTTGGCCTTCCAATCATTCGTCTTCTAGTACCGACCGACCAACCCCACCATGCCATTCCCCCGCAAAGACTGACTCCTGGCTTTTCCAGACGAGGACGTCTAGATTTTCCTATGGAGGGGTCATGCTGCGGCTGGCCACAGTAAGGGTTGCTAAGCAGCGAGCCAATGTAAGGCGCAGAGCGACCTCGGCCAGCCGCGCCACTGTTGTGGAAAACAAATTCCGGGGGAATGAGCACGAGGTCGGGAAGGCGGTATATAAGCCCGGGGCAATGGCGGCTCTGGGCGCCATATTGCCTGCGACGCCAAAGACCCTGCCCGTGAACTGCCTGCCAAGAGGATCACCTGCCGTGGTCCTGCTTCAACACCCGACGAGCCCACTGTCGAGAGCGCCTCCTCTTAGATGTCACCACAATAAGGGTAAATATACTCCCTGGTAGGGCGACTAAGGCACGAGAAACTTCGGGACAAGCGAAGGCTAGATTAAGCTCCTTAAGAGCAGATTAATGGATTATGCGTGAGTAATTATATTAATAAGAAGTGGCGTCAATGCCTCCTATTTTGAATATTTGAGCAGAGTAGTTTGACCTCTGCACTCCTCTGCTTAGTTGCTACCACTATCGTAGAGCGGTCTTTGTACTGTTGTTACATCAATAAAACTAGTGTTTTGTAATTGAGTGCTCTTTCCATCTAGCTACCTGAATACCCCTATTTAATGTGTGACCTGCTTCCCTCAGGACAGGCCACAGCAATGTACACGTTGTCGAAAGAACCAAACAAGTGGTCGGCTCAACACCTTATTTTTTAATGCTGTGTTTAGTTCAAGGTAACGAATGCAGATACTCAGAGCACGTGCAGATTGGTTTTAGCCAACAAAATATTGTTCAAAGTAATTAAACACTCTTCAGATTAATTTGTTTTTTTATCTGAATCAAAATATTTCTCACAGTGTTTGGTCTATGGCTTTTATATTTTAGCATGTAGATCACTGTTATAAAATTTCACGTTGTGGTTTTTCGCTTTATAAATTTTTACTAATGAGTAATTCCACTATCAAGCAGACATAGAACTTTTTATTTGGCCATATTGTAGACAGATTAAAATTTTTCATAATGATTAACGTCGACTTCTATTTGGAGAAACAACAATGTAATATTAAAGCATTCCGTCGTAGAGCATCATTTTTGCTATTACCGAAGACCGAATGCTATTGTGTTCGCGCGTATGTCACCGGACCGTTATGATACTCAACTACAGACCGGTTCGTGAAGGGATATAGTCTAGCGAGCATGAGGGAACTCGCGTGCCCAGATGTCTGCCGGATTCAGCAACTCACTGTGTTGTCAGCGCGATCGAGCAACTCATTACAGCTAATTTCCAAAAGTAATTGTGAAATGAAAATTTTGACAATTAATTTTATCAGTACAAATAAACATTAATAGCAGATAACCTTTCAACTGTGGTTCTTGCCTTGTGATCTCGTATGGAAACATGACAAGATTCCATTGGTAATGATACTGTAAAAGATTACAAAATATTGTGCAAAATTTTGATGTCAAGTGGATATGCTGACAAACTAATTCAGTGTCATTATTTTTAATGTTGATACTTTATATAATGCAGAAAATGGTAAATATGTTACTGTAACAAAGGCTTTTAGACGAGAGTCAGATTTACCCGGAGCCGTTAAAATAAATCACGCATTTTACCGCAGGTGTGTCTGGCGGATTTTCTACACGTGCCTGAACAAGTGGAAGGAAACTAAAGTCTCCTATCTCGGCAGGGACGACAGCATCGATGCGACCTAGCAACCAGGTGATATTTCGATGGAATTATTTAGTACAAGGCTTCACTCTTCGAGTACTATAATTATTCTGCTTCCTAGGGTGTTTCGTTTAATGGTCTTTCACAAGTATTTGGTGTTTCGCTCCATCTCCCCCTGTTATCCACTCTACAGCACCTCGTACTCGTGATGAGAACTTAATTGATTTTAAAATTAAAACTACCATCATTTCTGATTCGCCTACGGCTGATATGAAAATACATACATTTATTTAGCAAGCAACTTTGACACCGAGTGATGCGGACTACGAATGCTGGAGGATAAGGAAGGAAAATTATGCTGATATTCCGTTTCAGCGCGGTCTCACTCATGCGCAAGGTAAAATATGTTGTCATTTGTCGACGTTTCAGCAATTAAGTTTTTAAAAACCTTTCTGGCTGTTTGCAAATGCTGCGTGGCCAGCATCTAATTTGATCCTACTGAGGACCAGGCAGGTGAGAAGAATTGAGGAAAATTGTTACTATAAACTCAGTGTTTTGGCTTGCCTAATTAAGACGATCCATTGATGACATAATGTAAGCATATCTCTTTACTCAAAAATACATGCTCCTTGAGAACCTCAAACTTGGTAGTTGTAGTCATGTAGAATCGTCTAGCTAATGTTAATATTCTGAAAGTAGGTTTTGGCGCAATTTCGAAAAATTTTTATTTTTAGCTTGACAACGTGTATGGTTTATAAGTCCCAGAGTTAAGAAAGAAATGTGGTTCAAGACAGATATATAAACGTGTACACTCTTAAATTTTTTTTTGTACTTTTACAAGTAAAATCCTTGGAAATCCAGTTCTGTTGTAAAATCTGCAAAACATAAATTTGTAACATTACAAATGATAACCTTGCATTACAACTTTCATTATTGAGAAGTGTACTTAAGATAATTTTTTTTCTTCCGGAAAACAAATGGAATGAATTAATAACAGAGACTGGCTAAAAAATAATTCCAAGATATAATTTACGGAAAAAAAAAAAAAAAAAAAAAACAACATATTGCTAGCACGAGGATTAGAACCAACAACCTCGTTATTATAACCACGCACACTTAACCACCATACAAAATTTGCACACGAAACCTTCATGTATTTTTACATTAAATCCAGGGCGAATTCCTACAAAATATTACGGAAGTTATATGATTATGAAGAATATATTTATTTCATTTTAAGAGTTCTGTTGTTTAGTTGAGGGAATTGGACGGCTCTTAACAACGGGATCTTGATAGCCGATTTTTAAGATATTCTGTGTAGCTAGGAAACATTAACAGTTAATGAGAAGTATGATCACGTTTTATAGAAATTGTCGTTTTATAATGATTATTTGAATTGGTTTACGTTACTAAAACATGAAATACATTTATTTCGCACGTGCAAACAGCTATATATGGTTTTACGTTGTAGAGTGTCCGCCTTTTTGCTGAAGCTCGTGGATACAGGTCAGTATAGAACAACAATTTCTTGAGGTATATTACAAACACAGCCCTTGTAGATTTACAAACAAGTAGTTTTACAAGAGAAACCTTTGTACTATTACAAGCATTTGTAAATTTACAAACAATTTCTCAATAAATAATTACAAAAGTTTTTCGCATGTTAGGGAATTTCTAATAATAAATCTTTAACTATTGAGCATTATCAGGTTTAGTCTTATATGTGTTGTTAGATTTGTTTACATAGTCAATATCTGCACCAATCGCTGTTCTGTTGTGAAAATTGCAACACCCAGAAAGAATGGCACGAATGAATCCAAGCTCTGAGGTATGTAGAACAGTGTACCAGCAATAAGTGATTTCGATTGCAAAGAGTGGGCGTACACGTAGGCTCAACAGCGCCCCCTCGTGTGCGACCGGAAGGGTTAGTGTTAGGCAAAGTTCAGTCAGTGAAGAGCCGTCAAACGATGTGAAAGCAAGTGTCAGGAAGCCTCGTTGACGTCAAAGGGGCCATATCAGCATGTGAGTGTGTTCTAACGGGACAGAAAAATCGGTCTCCGGGAAACGGGTTTTCATACCGTGACATTTCAGCTCGTACAGAGCATGCTGCTACGACAGTGATGTGTCTGTGGCACCAGCGGATAGAAAAGGGTCGTACTCAGCGAAGAGCGGGTACTGGACCACGCAATACGACCACAACACGGAATGACTGCAATCTTGTCCGCATACCCGTAACGGACCGTACAGCCTCGTCCACAGTGTTGGCTCGACACTGGAGCACTGCAACGGGTGTGAACCTGTCTGCGTCGACGGTTATACGCCGTCTACTGCGAGCTGGACTGGTGGCACGCATGCCATTGCAACGGTTTCCATTGTTTAGAAACCACAAACGCCTCAGACTGCAATGGTCACATGGAAACCGTCGCTGACATGTTGAATGGCAAAATGTAGTGTTTAGGACGAGTCCCGCTTCAACCTGTTTTACAGTGATGACCGCATGTGTGTTAGACGCCACTGTGGTAATCGCAATCTGGCAGCCTGCATTGTGGAGCGGCATAGAGAACAAACGCCAAGTATGATGGTTTTGGGGCTCCATTGGATACAACATAGGATCTTGACTCCTACGTATTGAGGACAATCTGAATAGCAACCACTACATCAGGGATGTTTTAGAGCTTAAGGTACTGTCCCTCCTTCAGGCAACTCCACATGCCATATTTCAGCAGGACAATGCCCAGCCACTTGTGGAGAGGAATGTGCAAGCCTTCTTGAATGAACGACGGGTATCACTGCTTCCCTGGCTTGCACGTTCGCCTGACAGGTCGCCCATTGATCAAGTCTGGGATATTATTGGCCGGCGACTTTTAAATCACGGTCCTCCAGCAACTACTGCTGATGCTTTGTGAACTCGCATACAAACCGAGCGGAGGGAGATTTCCCAGGAACATATCCAGGTCCTCTTTGATTCCATGCCACGACGGTTAGGGGATCTAATTTCGTCACGTGGGGGTTTCACACCATACTGAATTCTCAAAGGACAGAGATCATGTACAGTTCTGCAATCCTACACTGAGAAAAAGGAATTGTTTAAAGAACAAAATAAATAATGCTGACATTTATTTCGCTGTTTCAAACCAACTATTGTTAAATCAAACACTGGGTTGTCGAAATAAATATAGTGATTTTTTGTTTTGAACAAATAATTTTGTTTGTGTATTTTTTCAAATCAAACGAATGTTTTGCTGACTATACCATATTTTTCATGTAGGATATGCTCAACTATTTATATATATTAATTTTGCAAGAAAAAAAATTGTTTTTAAAATGCCTACACATGCTTGCTTTTACAAAACGATTTATTTAAATCAACTATATATTTGCCAAACTATTTTGACATTGTAAATTTAACCATTTGGATACGTCTGCCTGAACAACGAGCTTGGTTGGTGAGCGAGTGCAAGATGACAGACCAATAAATAAGAATAATCCTAATTTCATGGGGATTTGAAAAATTGACACCTGTTTTTGAAGTTATGGGTGTGTTTTGTTTCTATTTTTTGCGTTCCTATTGTCAATATGGATTAATTCCAGTGACATTTCATAGTGTTTCAAAACGTTCGTGATATACCGACCTTGTTATAAACATAAACTAGATTTAAAGTAATAAAATTACTTTTACTACATTTCCGAGGTGTGTTTCAAAACAACAGCGCCCAGATAAAAGTAGGAGTAACAGCTAAGTGGGAGGACGGGCAGATGAAATAATCCTCTAACACACTAACACTCATTTCTATTATCATGTAGCCGTCGTGGTGTAATAGACAGTCTTAGCCGAGCAGCGGAGGAGTAAACATCGCGTCCGGTGTGCGGGGTTCTGTCGCCCCGCGCTCCTAATCGGGGCTCTGTTCCGACGCGAATAGTAATAATTCTATATTAGTGTCAGTCACGTCTAGGTTTGTCCAACATATCTAATGTGCGCGTGAATACCTTGGTATCGTGTTTGCCAAACGACCTTCGGCCATGGAAATACATGAATGGATTGATACGGTTTTAACTGTAACAGCAGATCAAATTGAAGCTATTCAACTGGATTGGCACCAGAACTGTTTGTTTTTAAAACTTGTTTCCTCTGGACCTTGTGAAGCGATACTGCGTCGCACCAACGGCCAGTCAACTTTAGTCACCGCAGACCAGGAAAGGATCAACGTCACCATCGAACAAGCTTTCGATAACTTAAAACTGGTAAGAATTCCTAATTTACCTGTAGAAATAGACAACCAAAAAATTCAGACGGAGTTAGTGAAGTATGATCGACTTGTTACATTATAAGATGAAGTATGGAATCATAAATACAAATTCCAAGTAAAAACTGGAGTACACATGACAAAAATGGAATTAAAAAAAGACATTCCATCTTACGTTTCAGTTGACGACTTTCTGGCTGTAATGATATATTCCGGACAACCACGAATGTGCAGTTACTGCCAGTCTCCTACTCATGAGCGAATTACGTGTCCTAGTTTGCAAGAAAAGGACGCACGTGCAATACGCCTCTGGGGTATGAATAGGGCAACGGAAAACCTCGCAGCTGACACGCCTATATTGCCCACACCTGCCCAGCACTCTCCCAGAGCGGATTACCCTCCACTTCGCAGACGCGAGCAACAAGGTCCAGGACAAACACCTGTCGGTGACTCATCTGCTGAGCATGCTGTCAACCTCAACACCTTAGCGACAGCGCCACGCCAGATACACGTGGAAGCGGTTCAAAATACTGTTACTGCTCGCGCAGGGCTACCACCTCACACACAGAATGTCTCGCCGCTACACATTCCATTGTCCTCTGCTTCATGGGTGGACAGCATGGACATGGAGAGCGCAAACAATGCAACCACACAACGGGAGCATGTAACAACTGCGGATGAAAATATGTCCGTAAGAGAAAAGCGACCTTCCGAACGCGACGCCCGGGCCACAAGAGTAAGTCCTGTTCGCAAAGCGAAGGTGTTATCGCAGAGTGAACACTCACAGCTACAGGACAGGAAGGAATCTTTGGAACTAGCAAAGGCCGTTATAAATAAAATGTGTACCTCTAGCCAAGAACGTCCTGATAACCCAACTAACAAACAATACGACCGGCACATGTGTGCATTCCCACCTGTATGCCCTATTACCGGCCCCCATTTTGTGCGCGATTGGCGGCACTAGAGACTATGATTCGAACACAGACAGTAGGCATTGCATTCTTCCAAGAAGAAGCGATACAAGATTTCATAGGGTTTCATACCTTCAATGTGTATACAAACGTTGGAGACCGGGGACGGAGGACAGCGATTATTACACTTGAAGACCTGCGCTACTACCCGTCAGGCCGAGTGATGTCAGGACGAATAAACGATGTGTCGCTAGTCAATGTTTATGTTCCCTCCGGCTCCCAAGCGAGATACGATAAAAATCAGTTTTTCTCCGTGGATTTGATTCCATTTTTCCATCCACCCTGTAATCAGTTCATACTCGGTGGAGATTTCAACTGCATAGTTCACCCACATGATCATCAGGGTGGCATTTATTCTACTAATGTTGCCTATCTACTTTAATAACTCGCTTAGACTTGTGTGATGTTACATATAACTTCCAAGGAATTCATTACACCTATGTGACTTCACAGAGTAGGTCTAGGATTGACCGATTCTACGTGAAAAAACAGCCTATACATAAGGTGCATCGATATGATGTTCTTCCGTTAGCTTTCAGCGATCACTCTGCAGTGATATTTACGTATGAAAAGTTTGCGAGTGTAACACGGTTTGGCAGAGGGACATGGCATCTAACTACATCTTTATTAGACAGCTCAGAAGTAAAAGACGACTTCCTAGCTAATTGGGTACGTCGGCACAGAAAAAAATACCAGTTCCCCTCTGTGGTGATGTGGTGGGATGTGTGTGTAAAACCGAACGTCATGAGGCTTTTTAAAAGGCATGCGTACCAACTGGCAGAAGAACGTAGGGGAACACGTGCTTTCTACGAACGTATGCTACACGAATTTCACCTACAGGCAAACAATGGTGCACACGTAATTCCACGTATTAGAGACAAGAAACAGAAGCTTATGCATTTATTGAGCGAACAGTTTAAAAATCGTCATATTATGATAAATGGTAAAAGTCTATTCGCAGAAGATAAATTTAGCATGTTTAGTATCATTAAAGAACAACAGCAAATACGACGCAAGGCTATCAACCAGATTACTGACAGTGATGGCGCTATTGTTCGGGACCGTCCGGAAATAGTGCAAACGCTTAGCAGTTACTTTGCAAATTTATACTTGAAACAAGACACTGACGATGATCTGATTCCATCGTTTTGCAGGGTTGTGAAAACAGATTAGCTGTGACAGCAAGACAGGCATGGAGGCGCCATGTTTAGATGCGGAAGTTAATATAATAATACAGCAATTGCCATCAAAAATATCTCCTGGTATTGACGGTATTCCATATGAATTTTACAAAACTTATTGGGATATTATTGGTACCGACTTCTGCGAAGTTGTTCGCGATGTGCTTGAAAGAGGGGAGTTGTGCAAGTCCTATAAAGAAGGGATAATTGTTCTTATACCCTCAATATCCCATTCACTTAAACCCGCGGATTATAGGCCAATTACACTTTTATGAGCCGATTATAAAATAATTGCTTGGTTTTGTGAGACCCGATTAACCAAGGGATTGTCAGATATTATTGGTTCTGGTCAGACATGTACTGTTCCAGGACGTTCCATTTTACAAGGCGTGCTGGCCCTAAGGGACATTCAATTACTTTCGTCAAAACAACACAGTAACAATTACTTTCGTCAATACAACACAGTAAAATGGTCATCTTGAGTATTGATATGGATAAGGCATTCGGTAGAGTCGATCATAAATTTTTACTTCATGTTGTGCATCATTTCGATTTTCCAACCAATGCAGTACAGTGGGTTCGGATGGTGTGTACCGGAATTTGGTAACGGCTGTTGGTTAGCGGATTCCTTACCCCACCAATTAAGATCGAGAGTTCAGTTCGACAAGGATCCATGATTTTATTTACTATCGCCATTGAACCTCTCTGCAGAATGCTCAGTGCCCGCTTGCAAGGATTCCCTGTAGCGAACCTGTCCTTTAAATTAATTGCCTATGCTAATGACATCACATGTGTCGTTCGTTCAGAGCGGGAAATTACAGAGACGGCAGAATGCCTGGTTCTTTTTCGCAGTGTCTCTAATCTGCGAGCGAATGCTAACAAAACTGCCGTACTGGAGCTCAGCGCGACCATCGAGCCATTTGACGACGTTTTTTCCTTTCGGAGGGCCGAAACTGTGATAATATTGGGAATATAATTCCACGCAGGCGCCACTCTTATGTTGCGTTATAATTGAAACATGACAATAAATAAACTTCGTGCTCGTCAAATAGAAATGAATTATCATCGTACAAATATTATACAGATAGTTACTTTAATAAATGTATTCTTATTTGCTAAGCTGTGGTATGTGTCACATATATTCCCCCTACCACATCAACAAAATGCACAAATACTACAGAATGTTGGCCGCATGTTGTGGAAATCTTATATATTTAAATTATCTAGGCCGCAACTTAATCCTTCCTTGCAAGACGGAGGTCTGAGTCTAATTAATCAAGTTTTGAAGTGTGAGGCCTTATATCAGTCTTCAGCAATTGCAACAATTTTTCGCCCAGAGGACATTTACGCAGCAATACAGAAAATTATGTGGTCTGAAGTTAGACTCATGCCACTTCAATACCGTCAGGCAAAGGAAGCACTCGCAACTCTAGTAGAACACTTACCGGAAGGGACAGTCGCATCAGCGAGATATTTGTACATTCGGGCTTCCAAAACGTCGGCAGTCATACCATCTGTTGTGAATCGCAACCCAACCATCCGCTGGAGGCGCCCATGGAAAATACTTGCCGATCCTAACCTTTCCTCGGATCTTCGAGCTGCACCATTCGGCTTCTACAATAATATAGTGGCAACTCAGCAGCGTAAATACAGCATTCACCTGACAGCTGACCCTGCATGCCCGCTGTGTGGCAACACCGACACAGCCCTTCACAGGGTAATTTCCTGTGTTTATGCAGCTCGCATCTGTCAGTGGTGTCGTGTACGAGTACGAAAAATAATTCGTGATGAACGTGGAGAGGTCAGCGACACGCACATGCTTCATTGGGATTTCTTAACCCCCCCCCCCCACTGTTCGACGAAGAGCTGCGGCCTGGTTTGTACTTCATGCAATCGGTTTTTTGGTGGATCGTTCGACACCGGTGACAGTTCAAGACTTTGTCCAGCTTTTTCGTCAAGATAGGTGGAACATGGCGCGGCGTGGCACACTGCGTCAGTGGTACGGCAATTTTTTATTTTCATTCTGACGTTTAAGCCAACAGGAAGTGTGTGTATATTACCGAGGTTGGGTGTACGTCGTGCGCTGCCCACCCCTCGGTACTTAAATGTACATTTTAATGTTCCAGTAGTAATCGTTGATAGGTGGCAGTGTTATAAGTCAGTGTACCGTGTTGGGGTGTACGCCGTGTGCCGCCCCTCACGTTAAATAATTTTTAATGTGTACATCGACTTTGTGAGTAAAACCAGTTCACCAAATGTTCATATAGTTTTGTGCCCCTATGTAAAAATTGTGTAGATATTTTATTGAGTATTTTGTTATTGTTTATATTGTGGGTTAAATGTGAACTGTGTAATAGGTTAAGGGTAAACGCCTTTGTATATCGTTTGTGATAATAAATCTATTAAAAAATAAAAAATAAAAGTAGATGGCTCATCGGCCTACAGTTATGTAGGTCCTTGGTTCGCGTCCTTCCTCTGACAAGTAACGCGGATATTAGAGATTAGAATTCGGTTACTATTTATTAGAGGATATAGGTAATAACAATAAATTAAAAGTACTTAATCCCCGTGTGTTTTTTAATATGATTTTGTTATACAATATAGCTAATATTTTTTACAGTGTATTTATATATAATCACACTAATAATAATGTCGATTAAATGCATGCCTGGTTTAACTAAATGATTCGGAAAAAAATCTTAGTAGCCAAGCCAAATAAATGCACGTTTGTTTTAACACAGGCATATATTTGTTTCGACAAAATGATTTGGTTAAAAGTAATTGTCTTATTAGTCAAGCCAAACAGCTGCTTGGTTGTTATAACACAAACATGTTGAAGTTCAACATAATTATTTTGTTAAAAGATACTTCTGTCGTGGTTCTGCCAAACCTGTGAACTGAAATGATTCAGCAGTGTATAGCGGTTATTATTACAGCAATACAACATTATTGAAACAACTAAATAATATCAATCAAATAATTTGGTTGCGCAAAGGAATGATCTTGAATACTACTAGGCAAATATACCATTTGGTTGTTTCAAACAAATTCCATTATATTTTACCAAATATTCTTCTCATTGTAATCAAATGTGTATTGCCATGTATTCCTAATCTCTGGTATAAAGTTCACTTCAGTCACATGTATTCTTCTTGGTGTTGCATCTTTCACGAACCTCAGTGTATATGCTATTGGTATTAACCAAAACCCCTGACCCTCTGCTAATACTTGTTTAACAAACCTAACTCACTTGCATTGATGCTAATACGTTGCATCCCGAAACTAAAAGTATTTTTTGTGACTAGTAAACAGGCAGTATCGTTGCTCTATGTAAATAAATCACAGTCAAGTTGCTAAGAGAAGCAGGAACAAAGGAGGAATCGACTACCATCCCAACATTCGCCTGGAGGGATTTCGGAAAATCGATATCAGGATGACCAGAGCGGCACTTGATTCCCGGTCCTCCCGAATGCGAGGCCGAAGACCTACCAATACTCCGCCTCGCTGGATAAATGGTATCCGTATTTTGGATTATTTATGAAAGACAATGTTCTCGCCTTAGGTACGTTATTTGTAAAAGTGCAAATTAATATTTAAAAATAAGATATGAACAGGGTACTGAATGTGCTTTGTCTAAGTATTTTCGTGAAAACTTAAAGAAATTAAGACAAAAATAAACCAATAATATTTCCACAAAACTCGCCCAGAGTTTTTTTCTATGCAGGTACTAAAATGTTACTCTGCCTGTAATTCTCAATTATTTATAATATGTAGGTATTGTGAGTACCCAATTTTCGTAGTAGATTAGTATTTAACGCAATGTTAACACAGAATAAGTGCCAGAGTGTAAACTAGAGTGAAAGTAGGTATGTTAAACTTCAGGGTATGCTGGGTGTTGGTGCTTGCTGAGAACACTTACTTTCCCTTTCAATTTTATCACGTATATTAATTTATTCTTATTTTCCTAAAAACGTCTACAGCTACGATTTCTAGCATAGCAACGCCTTAAGCATTTTATATTATTTCGGTTTTGTTAAATGTGTATTTTATACAATATTTTTTGATGTCTGTATGCAATACATGAATGTTGAACTTTGATGATATACTCAATTTGTGTGTAAATAATTCAGATATAAAAAGAGCTTGGACAAATAAAGCAGTCACCTGCGTTTGTGAGCAAATACATTGATAGCCACCATTCATTTGTAATTGCAATCAAATAAATATATAAGTGAATATTTTACGGGGATATAAAACCACACATATTACGCGTACCCATTTATCTTAATAAATAGAAACACTCTTCTCGTTTTG
>CM056994.1:211321074-211411074 GCA_029891345.1 Dryococelus australis
TTATCTGTGAGCTGAACGTCCAGGAGCACTGGTCTCTGCCTACACGACCAAACTCCTGGTGTTATATACAAAACTTTTACCTCTCCCAGGGAGGGAGCAACGAGAGTCCAACCAATCAGAGCCCAAGAAACTCTCGGAAAGCTTCTGTACTATTCTAAATTATTAGTGAACAGCCATTTCCGGCGCCACAGTTCCATGCCACGTGGTTAACCATCTGGCCACGCAACCGCCGCGACTGCAGCGCGGTCTGGTGCGGGCGGATCAAACTATCCCCTACACTCAGCGGCCAGTATACTTCGGTGCGCGCCTCATCTGGAAGTTATGTCTTATTACTGGGCAACACCTTGCTGTCGCACGTACGTGGGCCTGCTGGGACAGGCTTTTCGTCGCAGACAATCACGTGCGTTATAATTTGAGTAAGTAAAGTCACTAAGTATTTTTTTTCTTTTATAATTGGGGATAGATAGCAATACATATTTTTCTTGTAAAAAGTTCGTTTTATGCTGGTTGTAGGTCCCGCTCTGCACATATTGTCTTCCTCGTCGCGCTGGTGTCGAAGCGGGCAGGCATAACGGGAGTGGAGGAACGTAGTTTTATGAGGCGTGTTCCTCACCGTTAATATACTATAGCAAGGGTAATGCCAAAACACTTTCCCAGAACGGTCTCACGGCGACTGAGGTATAGCCGAATACGATAGTCACTCAAAGTCAATTATTCGCTCGTAGAGTAACTAACATATCCATAATTTGCGCAGTGGAGAGAAAATCATGTAGGAACTCATTTCATGAATTCGATGATGCCGCAGCAGTAGAGGGCGCAACACATGAGTACATCTATTTACGCGTGTCAAACACACTGAGGCCATATTACAGTTGACATGAGTAATTCAGTAGTAATTAGTAATTTAATATGGTTCATATGGATCTCCGTTGGTAGTCACATGTTAACAATGGTGATGCAGTATGGCGAGCAAAGTCGTAGTCTCCATTGCACACACATAATGGTGTGGAATTTCCACGAGACTATACGCATAAATGAATGAATAAATTAATTAATACTGAGTGTGAAAAAAATTATATAGTATTATCTTTTTGGTTAGGTTTACATTAAAAAGTATCACATTCCATAATATGCTATTGCAAATTAAATTCGTGCGTAAAGTTATTTAGTTACTCATATGTTTATTAAATTAAATGAATTTATATATATATACATATATATGATTGTTTAGTATGAAATAATGCTTTCAGTTTTCTTTGTCGCATCAGGTTAAAAATAAATCTGACAGTGATTTGGGTTTTGGTAAAGAAGTATCAAGAAAGTTTCATTACGAACTATGAACTAAGTAGTAAAACTAGCAGATGCGTCATCAAAGTATACTATTAATCGAGTCACGCAACCATTAAATAAAATGAAATACCCAATTGTATAACGCCCTTAGTTGTATAATGCCCTTAGGAGAAGTTTTGGCTTAACGAACAAAAATGTACCGCTTCTTAAACTTTTGTTAAACAAGGTTGAAAATGTCACAATATAAATTTTTTGTGTGAAAAATTAATTATAGCGAGCGAAACTATTTTTCGCGATAGCAAAACATGACTGCAACAAATAATTTGTTTGATCTAACCCTACATAATATTTTTGACTATATTAAAGTATTATGTTTTTCAACCACACATTTTACTCGGTAGATACATTGTATACAATGGTGAAGAAAATAACTTATATTAAGAATGTTTTGAAACAAATAATTACTTAAATCATAGGATTCCGATGGCAAGAAAGCTTAGGCGTCGCGCTTGCACCATAAGAAAACGTGCACTATGACAGCTCGAACCAAACATACATAGGTAAGCAAAAAAAAGAAACGACCGACAAATTGGGAATTTTTGTGTTATGTGGTTGACGTGCTTGGCAGAAGGTCGTTACAGGTTATGCGAAGCAGAACCACAACCACACCCCTTTCCAGTTTTTAAATGGTGAATTATGACTTACGCACAAAACGAGCAGAATTTAAAAATTTTGCTGCTAAAATTTTGCCAAGAAATATTGACGTGTCTACAGTTCTATTTTACAAAACCGATTTAAGGTCTATTAAAATCAATTTTAATTAAAAATACGAACTATTATTTCAAACATATCAAAAGAATAATCAGAATGTAGAAAAATATTGGAACATAAATAGTTACACGATGGACTTTATGTATGTTAGTTTTGTTTTTTTTTCATAACTACATCCAATTTATGTTCTTGGTGTCAGTATGTTGTAGTCCGGAGGAAAGTTTAATCACGGAGGTCCCTTAATATTTGGGGATTCCGAGTAAAATGGTGTCACATAAACCTAAAATTTAACTGATAAGCTAATAATCACGAAGAATGTTTGAAAATCAAATAACTCATCTCGTAAGGCGAAAATAATTTCACAAATTATTTGGGGCGACGTTTTTCTGCACTTCATGTTATTTAGGTTACACACACACACACGCTCGCGCGCGCACACGCACACGCACATGCACATACACACACACACACACACACACACACACATCATATATATATATATATATATATATATATATATATATATATATATATATATATATGAGGACCTGTTATGTCTATGATAGCACTATTAAGAAATTGTTGCATGGTCTGCTCAATTATTGGTGAGTGGTTTTCTCGTCAGTGCATCTTGAGGGTCTAGAATAAAAATCCTTAATTTCACAAAGTTAATTGAATTACTGTCACCCTTTTTCTGTGATGATCCATTTTTCCAAGGACTATCCAATTTCTGACAGGTGTTTTAATTAGCATTGAAGGTAAATGATTAAGCGTATCAAGATGGTGTTTTCACGTGAGTAATTTGGTAGTTTAGTGCGCAAGTTCGCTTAGACGTCTTTGGATCACAAGGTCAGGGGTTCAATAATCGGTTATGCCACTAATGAACGGGACTGTCCAGTTGTAGGTATAGGTTAGTTTAGAATGCAAGCTGCTGCCCTCTCCCCTTTTAATAATTAGCTTCCTGGAGCATATCAGAAATCTTTAAAGCAAAGATTAACATGCTCGATTTTTATCAGGAAGTAATCCAAACCATCGGTGTGGGTGCATGTTAAACGGGAAAACTATCGCAATGCGTTTCGGTTTAACGACCGTTCTGTGTTTCGTCTCGGAGTTAAATCGATGTTGGAGAGTTCGCAATGAGCCTGGCGGGCCGCAGACGCTCAAGGGATAGACGATCAGCAGTAGTGGTCGCTAAAGGCGATATTACACGATACCAGATTCCGTAAAAGCTTGTGCAAGTTCCGTCATAGCGGCGGGTATACAGGCTAGTGTGGTAACCCTCATGGTATTTCCCGCCTTGTACGGCCAGATTTCGTACCAGGTTTGGTAACTGGACACGTCCTATTTCTCGTGGCAGGTTACACACCGGCTTTCATTCCTGGCCAATCATATCTCAGTTTCAGAGCGTAGGGAACTCCCCGTGGCTACTACTTGAAACGAGTTGATGAAGAAACCGATAAGGACGTCTCCATATTGATTATACATCCGCGAGGTTGAAACTCTTTCAAATAGATTTAAAATACTATAACAACGAATAATATTGGCTATGACAAGTTTTAATTACTGTTTAAAACAGTTACAAATATTTAAAACATTTCCTACTCTATGAAAACATTAATTCAAACAATTTAAAGGTATATGCTTTATATAAACTGAAAAAAATTTGATATGTGATTTGGTAGTACAGTAGTAACGTTGAGGCGTGTATGCAACACTGTATATTTTGGGCGTGAGTTCAAAACTCCGTTGGGCGCAAAATTTTTTTTATCAATAAATTTCACATGCTTATAATATACGGGTACGTAAAGAAAAAACTGTATTTTGCACCCGGTCAGTAATTTTCGTCAAAATAAAAAATAACACACTCGTACTCTTGTGAATTCAAGTCATTTTCAATCAAATGAATGAAACTATACTAGTAAGCAATCAATTTTAGTAAAAGGCGGACAGTAATACTAGTTTTTTCATAGGCCTACGCAAGTTACTAATTGGTAGCAGTTCTACGAATAGGGTTCATATTTACTACAAACCACACACTGCGCACACACCGATGGTGCCAAATACAAGTACTGCTGTCGTGTAATATGAATCTTCCATGGCGACTCATATAGCGGTTGATATACCGGCTCGTGCACCAGGTCTTGTAGAAGAACCGAGTACGGCTGCAGGTATCGTGTAATATAGGCTTAAGGTTCGGCCTCACCCGCCATGTTGAATTTACCGTTTATATGCCATAATTTCCTTTGCAGTGAAATAACCAAATATTTGTTACTATAGCATTATCGCAATTGACAATCCCTTTCAAATTTAGTCATCAAACTTCATCCATATGTGATATTGTGATTGTAAAATGGCATTAATATGTTCATAATTCTCGAAAAAATACGGCATGAGTACTTAACGAATTTTCAGAATTTATGTTTGTACTTCAGCGTAACGTATATTGTCATGATTGTACAGTAGCAATTTCGTAATAAGTGACGGTATACGACTGAAATAAGCTAGAACGAATAATTTAACATGGCGTGTGAGGCCTAGCCTTAAGCGGTCGTCGGTCACCGGAACACGAGTTCCCGAGCGGAAACTGGGATAACACGGCAGAGATGTGTGCCTCCCCCGCCTTCCCCCTCGTTTCTCAAGATATGTTCCAGTGCTGGTCCATTGGAAGTTGGGTGACGTCATGGCAATATAAGTCAATCTACAAAAAATCAATTTGTTTTGTCGGCGTTTAGGCCGTCTCCCACGGAAGCGGAACATCTGGTGAACACGAGGAACGTCGTCATCATCTTGCTTGCTCTCCGTTTCGATCGATTGAGTTAGGGTGGGATTACGAATCATGTTTAACTGTCTATAAGACGACAAGCTACTGAAAACATCAAAAGTGTCATTTTCAGTATATATTTACACTCAAAGCTTTAAATCCTGTGGTAAATACTGAAAGGGAACCTTCTTACGCGATAAAACACTATTCACGTGCCTTTAGTGAGAAAAACAGTCAGAGATGTGGTATCAATAAATAACGTTACCTTGCAAATATTTTCTGGAGTGTGCAAATACAATAGAAATTCCCAAGGTGTCTAATTAACAGTGGTACATTCGTCCTACGCTGCTTCAATAAGCAAGGGATTGAATTGTTAAACTCAGAAAGTTTGAAACCTAGCATTTTATTGAACTCAACAGAATGATCACGTCGTATAGGAATCCATACACCGATAAATGTACAGCAAAGTAAGAGGTCTTTACAATGTACTTTTAATAACCCTTTTCATTGCGCCGTTATAGTTTCAATTTCTGTCCTTAAATTGCAGGTGTAAACTAATTATTGTCAAAAAGGATTATTGTATTTTATTTTACCAATAAATTATATTTTTAGTTTAGTCTCTTAATTTTTTTGATTAAAGCACCGTGGTTGCCTTTGAAACACTTATGAACATGATATTGCCCAATTCTAAAAAAAAAAGAAAAAGAATTGAAAGCGGAACACTGAATCAGAAAGAACTATTACATAATGTGCAAAAAGTTTATTACTTTTAGATTATGATATCACTTTCGGTATATAAGCTATCCAGAATCTCTGCAAGACTAATTAACATAACGTAAAATAAATCAAATGAATCAAACACTTTGAAAAAATTTTACTTTTCGAAACTTCATCAAAAAGTAGCTTTTAACTTTCAAATGAGTTTCTGACTTTGATTACACAGCTTCCTCAACTTTATAATTTGGGTTTCTTAATGTTGTAAAAAGGGCACTAAACTCATTAAAATATTATAAGATACTTCCTCGAAAAAGTTAAAACTTAATGCTTTTTATTTTTAGTCTTCAGGTACTTCGTTTTAAAACTGGCACATAAGCATATTTAATCAACGATTCTGTGATTCCTTCTGAGAAAATTACGTGAGTTTATTTGTAGATGTATTTGTGCGATATATTACCAAGAATATAGAAGAAAGTTAGGATAATGCGCCTTCTGCGATAGCTTCATTTGTAAAACTACTGCAAACATTTGCCAAACTATGTTTCCTTGGTTACTGACATTAAATTAATTTTAGTGTATCATATACCATGAGATAAAAATCACATCAATTTTGTAATTATTTTCACGAATGAATAGTTGTTACCAGATATATTACAAACTCGCAGATTAGTAAACAGTCAATTTTATGTATTGTGAGGGTTGTCACTTCTTCGACGTTCACCTATGCCGTTTTAAGCTACGTTTTCATCCTACTCGGGGGATGGAGACCTGTGAAGATGTCGAACACACCTGTGCGATGGTCTTGCGGTCCGCTGCTGGCGAGCTGGCTCACATACGGTCACGCGAATGTTATGACGGTCTCCTCGTCGCTTCGTTCTCCCCCTTCGTTTACTCTCTTCTCAAGCTCTCTGTGGGGTATCCGCACTCCTTGTGAAAACCAAGAACCACCAGCAGAGTCTAAGAATGATTTTAAAATGTTCGAGAGATTTTCTTATAAACAGCGTTTGGAATAAATAGTGGCTTCGTCCTACCTTCAGGTAGAGAATCGCAGAGAATCGATGAGGCAGGTTTTAACGGAACTTGTGTTCCGACCTGGCGTTTATTGGGCCGGGGGGGGGGGGGGGGGCGGGGATGGGTTGACACCTTAATCAATTTGATATAATAGCCAAAGAAAGTTAAGAAAGATGGGTTTTATATGAATATAAGGAGTTTTCAAATATATCTCCTAACTTTTTTTAATAATACATATTTTAAATATACTCAATATACCTAGATTGTATGACCACAGTTGTCTCATATTTCAATCAGATTTGAAATATATTTTTTCTACATATTTTGTACTGAAATTAATTATGGATATTTTTTTTTTATAGAAAAGGAAATGCTGGGCTCCAAATATAATAACTGAAATAAATTTCTGTATGTTCCAAACTTCACAAATCATATTGCATATATCATAGACACGGATCAAAGTAAATAAATCAACCTATTTCTCTTCTGTCAGAAGCAATAATTGGACCATACTGAATACGAAAATTTCTTTTCTTTCTCGATTTTTGTCTTGTTCCCCTTACCCTCTCAAAAAAACTACATGATGGCGGACTAAGCAGCAAAATGTTCAAAAAGTGCCTATTGTGCTGCCTCAACTCATCATCTGTGGTAACCTGTGGAAACCAGGTGTTTACAAGCGAACAACAGTCATGAATATCTGCAAAAACAACTTTTAACCCCGTCTCGATCTGACAGCATGGACGTACACAAATATTTTAGTACTAGGAAATACAACAGCAACCGAGAGATATAACGATTAAGTGAGAGAAAAATGAGGGAGAGCTACGAAAGAAATATAGGACGAATTATTTTGCATGTTAAGATAGGAATGAGTTATGCAGAGCTACCGTTGAATGAAATGTGGGGGGAAGGAGGGGGCGAACAAGACACTGGTTGTGACATACTATATAATTGTCGTGACGAGTTCTGGGAATGGGTTGGCTTCACTTTGGAATGAACTTTCTCAAGGCATTATGATAGCACACTGGAGAATCAGGAATTCTGGAAATTTGTGTTGAAAGCGGATTTATTGCTGTTGGTTCAGCCGCAAAAGCACTGGAAGGGAAAGCTTACAAGAAAGAACTAAGGCTTCATAAACTCACTTACCATGCTCTCTGAAGCATTTTGTTTCCTAAGCACATGCTTACTGAAGAGCAGGATGAATGTCTAGCAGAGTCCTTAAAAACCACATAAGACGTTGGCCCATCTGCTGCTGTTAATGTCATCAGTGATTCAATGGTATCAACTATATAGGTATGATCTAAGTCTTTGAATGTGTGTTTTTAGTAATTAGTGTCACTGCATTCGAAAGTAAATCAGAATTTTGGTTTTTGATGGACTTACTTGGATATTGTGCATATTCTCTTAATATTCACAAGATTCATTCGTGAGGGTGATTGGGTCTTGTGTTTGCATAGTTTGTTAGAAATGTTGCCTTACTTACCTATATACGGCCACATAAAATACTTGAAGTCCATGCTAGTTTACATTGCAAAAATGCATCAGCTACCTGAGTAAATATAGGTAGTAGGTATTTAGGTCTGATGACTTCGTAGTCAAAGACACAACTGGAAATTCAAACAAGTTGATTCTGATCATAATCAGGGATAGCCGTTGGAACTGGTAATGATTCAGGTGGTGTAACTGGTATCACAAATAAAATGATTCACGTCATAAATATACTCTGCATTTTCGCTGGAAGTTCTACAACCTGAAACAGTGTCCGTCTTAAAGATTTAGTTACGAAAGATATCGCAACTGATAAAATTGCTGAAACTCTGGTCAATGCCTGGGACATTGGTAAACAAATTATCACAAACTTTGTTAAGGTAAGGATTACCTTTGAGGAGGGCATCACTACATTAAAATTTCATGAGCCTGTCAAAAAAATCTGCGCTCAAACAATTGTTCATCTCTACAAAGACATACCAACAAAGCATAACAAATCCACTGAAAAAAAGACAAAAGAACACATTGATATTATGCGCCAGATCATTGTAGAATATGAAGGTGGTCGTCCTGTAGATCCCATCACCATCATATGCCACGACTTATGTTCCAAACCTGTAGTCTTGGCAGAACTAAATAGGGATATTAGAAGTGTTGATAAAGCTGGGCTAATTAAGATGGTGATTGACAGAATATCTTGCCTAATTGTAATCGAAATTACGAGTAATTCAGTTACGATTATTGATGAACAACCGATTGTGTAAACAACTGGAAACCCCACTTCGATTAGAGCCTTTGGAGATCTTGCAAATGTCGTTGTAGCTTATGTCAAGAAAAGTTCTAAGGGATTCTCAAGAGTGGATGTATTGTTCGATCGTCACAGGAGCATATCTAACAAGAATTTTGCCAGACAAAGGCGATGGAAGTGATCAAGGCTCCTTCAAAGGTCCGTCGGCAGTAAAAGTGTGTGTCTTCCAGAAAACTGGAAAAACTTCCTCTCCCTTCCAGAAAATAAAGCCAAGCTTTTAGCCACATGTCTGTCATGCTACCTTGAAGGAACATCATTTGATGACTTGGAAATAGTTATCGATGGTGGCTTCCAAGATGAAAGTGATGTCATTTCAATGATAGGAACCAATGTGTCTGGGATCCGATCAAACCACTAGGAATTTGACACACGTGTCATTCTGCATGCTGCTGCTAGCAACAATGGGACTGTTGTCGTATGAGCAAGGGATACTGACATCTGCCTTCCCTTGATTCATCACTACCACCAGTTTGAATGTAAGGCTCTACAAAGTGTGCGATGATGTGCACAACTGCATTGCCATCCATTATGCTCTTTTAGGTGTGGTAAAGAAGCTGTAAACACTGCCACCTAGCAGTGATGCAGTCCAGCAATATATCATAAGGCTTGCCTACAGGAGACCATATGGAAGAATGCACAAATAGCAATTTTCAACTTCCCTCCCTCACAAGTTTCGTCAGGATGGTACATAAGTGATGGTCATTTGACACCTCTGTGGACCACGCTGGGTCCTGTTACAGATACTTTCTTGGAGTTAGTGTTCTACAAATGCAAGGTTGAGAAGTGCCACAAAACTGATGCAATGTCGGTTGGCCTCATTTAGTTGCAGTAAGTCTCGAATGTGTGTAGAGTAAAGGCATGTTGATATTTCGATTTTTTGAGGAATATGTTTTACATACATCTGAAATTTTTTATACCATTGTTTTAGAGGTATTTTTATTGCTAGAAGTTATGAAAGATATGTGATATTACATTATTTGTTTAATAATTTTTCTTCGTGAGCAAATATATATCACAATAATATTGTTACACTCTCGCTGCTTTGTTCCGTGAGAGCGAGTGGAGGTGAAGGACACAGCAGTTATATGGTAGTGGCTGCAGCAAGTCATTGTAATGTTTTGAATGACTGGCGAACGAACGATGTACTTGTTACAAAAAGCGAGCCGACACGCTCATCCTTTTAGAGATGTATGCTGCTGACCCTGGTTGTATTGAGTTTCTGTGTTTATCTTAAGAATTTTCTGGTGGTTTACCGCCATAGTTTTTATAAGAAAGACTTGGTGTGCGTAGAATTTTCTAAGTCAAGGCGAGCAGAGTATAAATAATGCTATGGGCCTCTGCGCCGAGAGTTATGGATGAGTGATTGAGTGGCTGGAGTTTTGGCGATAGACGACAGACACGAGGAACGAGTAGCAAGAGAAGTTACCAGCGGGAGGAAAATCTGCGACTGCGAGCATGGGCTCAGTGAAGAGTACGACTGTCATGCTGGACTATTGTACTGGGTGCGTGAGTGGAAGACATTACAAATGATGGAAACAGACAGACTTAAAGTGAGTTAATGATGAGTAAGAGTTAATTGCCTATACTCAAACAGAGTCATTAAAAAGGATGTTAATTAGAGAGAAAATATACATTAAATATTATACTCATTGATAAATAAAAAGAGAAATTTGGAGATAGATATATTTATTCTGCAAATAATAGTTGTATGAATAAACTAATATCAAATTTAGTTTTTTTATTTTCGTTAAGACCTCCATCCCTCATGTACTCAGATACACCCCTCATGCATTCGTGTAACAATATTAATATATCATTATCAACATATAAAATACAATTTCATGATTTTAATACATAATATATATTATATAATATGATAATAATATATCATTAAAATAAATATTGGTACATTCATTTTGTAAATTAATTATTTCCTTTCATACGATTTTTATCACTATTATACAACTAGACCTTACTCTTACTAAGTTCATTGTGGTGACGTTAACCATTCTTATATATAAACAGCCGCCATTTTATTGTGCTATTTTATATTGACGTTAAGAAGCGTTAGCATGATGTCCAATAAAAGTAACAACCCCCAAAATCTGAATTTTACACTTCAAAATTCCTTTTTCAACAATGAATTACAAATTGGTTTTCAAAAATTTCGCCCTATTGTTGTTTTTTTTTTTTTTTTTTTTGTGAATTGCTAACAGCGATTTTCGTATTCAGCATGGTACATTTACTGTAAAAACACTTATCAGCAACTTGTTACATGATTGCTTCTGACAGTGACATTTAGAGATATTCAACCTAGACTATTATCTCATTTTGCCTCCTGATGGTTTTGCATTTAGACTCTACTGCTGAAGTATTAAGCATAAAGATTTAATATATTTTTCACTGAAGGAAGGGGAGACTTAGTGCTTCTTACATGTGTCTGAAGTTTTCTGGCCCAGTATTTTATTTATGTAAAAATTAGTAATGTAAAAAATTTTTATTTAATGTATTATTCCAATGTTAGCTTTTTAGTTTACTATAGGTGTCGTGTCAAAGAACTAGAATTTAAAGGAACGTTGCAAATGTTGGACTCTTTATATATTAAAATAAGACAAGCAAATGAGTGTTTTAACGATTCTGGAAGTCTCAGATTTGAATCATGCTGCTTGCACGTGTAGAGGATTTGCTTAAAATGTTGTCTATCCCATACCATATACCTTTCCCATTCTTATTCACCCCTCCAAGAATATATGCTGACCTATGACTAGTCTAGTGCTATTTGTCAGTGCAGTTAAAAAATAACAATGTGCGAAATATGTATTTCAAACATTTCTTAAAGAGTCGTGACATTTTAAATACCTACAAGCGGACAAATAATTCTAAAGGAAACAATATTAGACTTTTGTTTTTAAAGTTGCCAAGTGGGTTCAAAGTTATAGATTGCAAAAATGAGTGTTACATAATTCGCCTTAATACATAGATTTGTATCTACTTTCTAAACATCTCCCACTGCTTTCATCTCGTATATTTTTATCTTCTTCTATTATCTGTGTTCTGAATATTTGGATATACTTTCTGTCTGAAATTCATCGATTCACTCTAGGTTCTCATTTGGATCGATTGTAAGAGAAGCATCCTTGACCATCTCTTAGTGTTTTTTTTTGCAGCATACTTTCAGTATTTGTCACACGAAATACATTAGTACTTCCCTTTACGTTTCTGCGCACCTATTCTATGCAATTTTTAATATATACTTGTAAATTAAGTTTATTTCCTATCACAAACAAAAACTATTAAATCAGTACAATTACCGTCCTCTTGCCGACCACAGTGATTGTATCCTTTCCTACACGCAAGCAATATGAAATGCAAAGACTTAATCCTTCGTTATTTTAGGTATTGGCCCTTATAAGAAATGACACAAAAAGGACGGTACGAAAAAGAGATGGGAAAAATTAGCTGTCAAATAACTGAACTTGTAGCTACTTCTGTAGGAACTGTCTTGTACACAAGAGCTGCCGTGTGGAGGATTTGAGAATTACATTCATTCGATTCTAATGGTAGACATTTATGATATTTATTCTGATACCACCCGTGTGTTCGGATGATACATACTTAAAATTAATTATACCCTATTCCACTGACAAGGAAGTAACTTGTTGACCGTATTCTGTATCTCTGGAAATCGACCATTATTTCATTGCATTTGCAGCAGTTCCCAGAAGGGCAGAAAAAACTCCAAAGTAATTTAAATTTGTGGACGATACAGGAGAACTTGATAGCTAAGCAAATAACTTTAACGACTTTGTAGTCGTTTTACCGACCTGAAGCATATTTCAAACTTCTGTAGCGCTCCCACTTACACCAACCCCATTTATATATTCGGATATAAATGGGCGTGTGCAGAAACAAGACAAATTTAATTTACCGTGACAACAAAACACATGGTGTCCTTTTACTTTACCGTGACAACAAAACACATGGTGTCCTTTTACTTTACCGTGACAACAAAACACATGGTGTCCTTTTACTTACCATCATAGCAACAAAGATCTTCTAATTTATCAATTTCTAAATCTGTAAATTTTACTACCAAAATACTGGAGCAATACTATACATATCTATTTATCCCAACAAGTAACAGTGCCCATCGTTCCTAAGAACACGAGTGACGCACAGTGATGGAAACGAAAGCATGAGGGAAAGACCATGATTGCTTCATTTGAAGTGCTTCAGCTCGTAAGAAGGCTCTTTATATATATATATATATATATATATATATATATATATATATATATATATATATATATATATATATATATATAGTGTCTCTTTACTCCCTTTTCCAGTGCGACGCACATTCCCACTGAAGCACAGAGTGCGAAATCCACCAACAACATATATACAAAAGGGATCAATTGTAAAGTCACTGAAACAGCCTGAAAATTAATTGAGGCCTAGCCGTGTCCTCGAAATATGCAGAATGCGGCGACCACTGCGGCGACGATAGGGGACCGGATTACACTCTGTTACCAAAAAATGATTGCATTTTTTTTTTTGCTTTGCACACGACACAAGTCATAATAGTCCATAGAAGAATATAGTAACATGTATACGCCACGTTACAAGTTCTGCAGCTGTTTCCCGTCTGACTACGTTTATGAGTAAGTTCATCTTCGCCAAGTGACCAAAAACGTTGCGATAATTTAATTCCTTAAAATTTTGTGAGTGTTTTTAAATATAAGTGTTTAACATGCTCGCCATATGTTACGAAAATTTGTTTTTCTGTTTATCTCGATTGGTTAGTACGGTTTTGCACTAGTTCCAACATGCTATGCTTTACTTCTACCTATTCGCCTGGTCGGCGTCTACATTTTGCAATAAGTATTTCACGTAACCCGTAGTGTCTCACGCGAAGGTACGCAGTCTTTGTTTTTGGGAAGACATTTTTGACGGTTTCTTTAGCTGAGCGTCGTACTTGTTATAGGCTGTTCACTGTAAAATGAGCACGTTTGAGGATCTTATTATTTATTTTTTCCTTCCAACCATTTTTTCTCCTTTAACCATCTTTTAAAATAAATATTACCATTTAAGTAATAAACACAGTGCATATATTACACCGCACTCGGAAGTTAACATCTTAGGCTATAACAAAAAATATTTATTTAGTATTATTATTCGAAGTGAGAGGGCTTTCAAAAGAGGTGGCTTTACTGTGAATAGCCTATAATTATATTTGTCGTGTTTTACATGGAGTTTTCTACATATCTATATATTGGTATTCGGCATTTTTTTCTGAGGTGTGAGCAGATATTTTTTAATGCTGTGTCATTAAGACCGCCGGCTGGTAGGTGTATTGTTTTTTGAGGCGCCATTTCCTTTTTCTTATGTTCCTCCCTTTCTATAATTTTGGATTAATTTTTGTTAATAACGATGTGCACCTAGCCTGAAGTTTTAGGATGCTGTTCATTGGGTTTGTTTCTTAAATACCCTTTGTTAGAGACTGTTGGACTTGTTTGTGCTGCACAGTAAGACCTCTTTTACTGTTGTATCCCTATTAGTTTTGGTCCAATCAGGAAGAGGTATATTTAACTGTACATTTCCCGATGTTATTTCTATATACACTCGTATTTCTACCTGGCAATAATTCCTGTTGGGGTGCAATTTTGATAGAGAAAAAGGTCTTCTGTGTGCCGTCGTTGACTGCCAGTAGGAGAAAAAAACATTTATATAACCACAACTCTTGAGCGGAATGAACAACTTTACAAAAATATCTACTCGGCTCCGTCAAATCCATTGCGAAACCAACTATATTTTAAAAGACAGACCTAGGCCAATAGCTCCTGTTCCTGTAATATGTGTGTTGTTTATTTGAATTTCTTCCTAAGGGGCGAAGCTGACGTTTGCTATGGGTTTAGAGTAGGTCGCAAGACGACGTGTACAATATTACAACTATGCCTGCTTCAATCTTACACACAGGGACAGCGAATCTATGAGAATTTCGCTGTTGCAATCAGTCAATAGCACCAGACTGATTCAACAGCCACTTCAGTGAATTTAACGGACGAATCAGTGAAAAGATGCCACATTTCCTTCACTTATTGATTCAGTGACATTTACCACTGATTCATCAGTAATTTTTTCACTGTTTTTCAGTGGTGTTTTTTTTTTTTTTTTACTGATGGATCAGTTAAACACCGTGTAAATATGGTTGTCAAACAACGTTTATAAATGACCGTTAAACAATATGTACCAAGCGAAAGAGAACCGAATAAACTAACAGAACCAATGCAAAACACATTCTAAAATGTGTTTCGTCTTTCAAAACACCATTTTACGAGGTAATATGAATATTCAGCCTTTCACTCCGTTTTTACGTCTTTCATTTCGTTTTCATGTAATCATCGCAGAGTTCTGTTTGAAGTTTTCAATGGCATATATAATGTGGCGAAGAGTGCGCACATATACACTATTCGTTTTACCAATCCTAACTCTACCAATTAAACCAAAAACGAAAAGTAAATGCATATAATTTAAATCTTCAAGATTTCTAAAAGAATTATAACAGGTATATTTTCCTCTCGTCTTTTAACTTTACTTCTTAGCTCAGTGGTAAGCTAACGGCCCTAAAAGCAACGTTGAATGGGTGTGAGATTCCAATACCTGCTACCACCGAATAATTTTTTACTTTCGTAAATTGTGCAATTGTTGTAAATATGTTTATTTTACGTAATTATTTGGCTAGATTCAATAAAAACAATATTTCATTCGCCACTGCTGTCGGCAGTCACTTATTCATCAGCGAAATTGATTCACGTCACTAATTCAATCAATGAAATTTTTTCACTGAAATAATCAGTGGCTTTCCACTGATTATAAGCGGAGCCATTTTCACTGATTCGAGTAGTGAATGTCACTGCGATTCAGTGGTTTTCCACTTATTCAAATTTAGAGTGTACAATGTCACATTTAATCCCGGTGACAAATTGAATGCTTTTCCAGGAATTTTCAGGTGGTACCGATAAAATGTGTTTGCATAGTCCCATTTAAATAGTGCACAGTGTTCGAATAAATTTAGTTTCATTAAATTGGTTTTTGTTGTTCTGGAGTTGTTTGCAGAAATCGATTACGCCTTTCGGCCACCACATTGGAGTTGGATTATTGGTAGGTATGTATGGTTTAACGTCTTGTCTACAGCGATGCCATTAGATGGAGCAAGTTGCTTAGAAAATCAGGATGGGGAAAGTTATAGGGTATGATAGGAACCATTTCAGCATTTTCTTGGAGTGACTACTGGAAACCGTAGTGGGTCTTCTAGGTTTACCATGTTGTCGCGATGATCCCCAGTTGTCTCATGTTACTTGCCATTACAGTGCAGAAGAAGGCAATCTATACAAACGATCAGAGACTGTCTGTCTTAAGCCCTTATCAACAGAGATTCCGGTGGTGCATACTTTGGAACATTGCTTGGTTATATACGTCTGCGTCATGTTCAGAAAATGTGAATAAAAAGATTGCTTCCGTGTCTTACAAAACATCCTATGACTAGGTAACGCCACTGTGAATTGTTTATTACTCACCTGAAGTCAGTTCGGGTGCGGTCTTATAAACTGTGGTTATCCGAGACAAATAATGCAGACATACACGCGCTTTAAATATAGACTGCTGTAAACGGCTATCCGCTTACCCGCAACAGAGCCATGGATGGCCGTGATCGCTAAGATGTGTTACTGGTGTGACAAAGTATTCGAACTGATGACTCTTAAATATGGTTGCTGTATTCTTAGCGGCATTTTAAAAATATGAAAATGAATATCTTATAAAAATAGTTTTCGTTATGGAAAGTAAGGTTTCTAGCAGCTATATTTCCTTGTTCATATACTCGTGTTTGCTCTGAGTGCTAGATGGTAGTAAAAAGTACACGATGACTAATAAGCCTCTTGTGAGGATCGAACTCACGACCCCTGGTTTACAAGACCAGTGCTCTGCCACTGAGCTAAAGAGGCGATGGTACAAATGTTTTATTCTCTAGTATGATGTCACTTAGTATTGCAGACCCTTTCAAATGTCGGAAGAAGCTTAAAAGACAGTTGGTATTTCCGAGACTTTTTTTTAACAGTTGTAGGATAGATCTCTCTGTGACCTAACGTAAAATATATATTTATATTATTTTAAAAAGATAACTCTTCTTTTCTACACACGTAAAATGAAGGTGGGCAGTCTGCCAACAAACTTAATACGGACAGAAATTTTTTTTTAAGAACAGTGTAATATACCAAAAAAGTTAAGTGATAAACAGCGATTATATTTCGAAATTCCAAACCATTAAACAAAAATTAACTGTGTATAATAAATTTAATCAAAGAGATTAATTATTTTTTATTGAACGTGTTTACAGCAGTAAAAAAAAACTGACAAAAATAAGAGATTGGCAAGACGAGATAGACCCAGCCATATCTACCCTATGACAAAATAAAACTTCGGATTTTCATGAACATACAAAATGCAGTGAATTAAAAATTGCTTTAAAAATACATACTTTTTACACGCCAGTACTTCGTTTTACGTAATATTGTTACATATTGCGGAAATTTAGTTTCATTTGACGTTGGGTGACCTGAATAACTATTAAATATCACAAATCTTGTAATCAAACATATGAAAACAAAGGAAGTTTTCTTGATAGACAAAATTGTGATCTGCTTTGCTTTGATCTAGCTTGTAGCATTTTATACCCATCCTTCCACACTGATATAAAACTTATATATTTAAAGAGGATTTATGTCAAATGTCTAGTTTTGTGAAGAAAAAACTTTGTATAACCATTACAAATACGAATTTGTATATACTTTTATCCTCTGTATGCATACGTTAAGTTTGAAACAAGTTTTCCTCCTATATGTTAAAACGTTTACTATTTAGTCGTAATTTAATGTGAAATTGACCTTTAAAAATTGATCAAATGCTATTTACTATTGCCTGTACCTCTACCGTAGAAGATACATGGGTTACAGTGCTCATGCGAGTTGAACAGTAACTACATTCCGTGATCCAACATTGGTCTGATTTTTTGCAGAAAGCTCTGGCTTAGTGGTTAGAGTGGCCCCGAACAGCGACAAGGCCTTAACAGGCTACCTTGGTAGCCAACTTTTCAGTAAGTTACCACAACACCTTCAAGAAATTTGATTCTCTGACAAAAACGTTTTAAAAAATAGCTGAAAGAATTTTTTCTAAACTAACATTTCATAGTGTAGATGAATATTTAAACTACAAAAATTAAGAAATTATTGCATAACATGTCTTTGTACGCATTTCTTGTTCCGGTTTTTCTCGTTTACTTTTTCTTCTGTTTGAGCAAAACGACGACGCCTCAGAGTATGTTGGAGGAGGATTGGTCAAATTATGAGGAAAAGATGTGACACGTGTACGTGTAGTCTGACATATATATATCTATGTGTGTGTTTACTATGTCCAGTATATAAACTTTGTATACTGCATTTCGACTTGTCCAATAATTTTGTACGGCTATGTATTGAAAAAAGATTTTACGGATGCGAAAAAAAAATAGAGAAATACTGGATATTCAGGAATGGGGAGGGAACAGGCCAGGGGTCTTGTGCTCTAAATCGTTTGGCTTCCTCAGATCAGTCGAGCCGAGTAGAGTGGTGAACCAGCACATGGCTTCATGTGTATCAGACTTGCTATGCTGGAGCGAAAATCTCTCGCATACGTGTTGACCATTCGATTCGGGCCGGCGTAGTCGTATGCGAGTTCCAAAATGGCAAGCGTCCGTGTTGTAGGCGCTCCACCTTGCTGTTTTAATGTACGATTATAACGATTATAAGGTGAGAAATGGAACAAAATGTACGTCGTACAACATAGCCTTCATATCAAAACCATGTTATGGCAACAAAACGTGTTAATATGCACTAAAAGTACTTCACAATTTTACTAGAAAGAAACGGTACAAAAGTACTGTTGTCAGTATTTACAGTACGTAAATCCAAGTTGTAGTATAGTATTGGTGGATGAATTGTTAACGCTGCGGCTTTCAAGTTAAAAGTTCGATGGTTCGAACCTGCTCTAGGTAGAATTTGTTTTTAAACTTGTAGATCTTTATTAGTTAAGTTAGATTGTCAATATAACAACGAAAAACATTACTTGGTGATATTTCCACTCAATATGTAATAATAAACGAGAGATAACATATGAATCATAACTCTCCTTATAGTGACTGCTGAAAGATATTAGCTATAAGCTTCGTTTAATGTCTTTATTCTTAGCTATGCCAGATTACAGCGAATGATGTAAAACAGTTTCGTTTGTGGAAAATCATAAATGCTGTTCAATTAGAAATAAGAAAATACTAGACCAGAGTAAACTTAGGGAATATTTAAATAATTTACAACAATAATTGTACTATATGTGAAAACCAGCTTGCCTAATTTCGAAATAAACAGGAATCAAATCATTGTTTTAACAATTATTAGCCAACACCTAACATAACATTTATTAAACAGTAATTTAGTAAAATAATAAGTGTAAAATGAGAGGACATTGCTTCCTAATTCGTAGACCTAGTACAAAAGAACGGCGAATAAATTCTGCCTCGTGATGATTGATTTAAAGAGCAAGTCACAGTCCCATGTGTTATTAAACGTCAAAATGATTACGATACATTTGCTATTATTGACATGTGACTCTATAATTGTGAAATTATCCCTGTTTTTAAATACCGCCATTGTTCGCTAAGAAGTTGTGAAGTAAGACATACAGCGAATATATAAATCAGTGAAATTCAGCACCGTTATAATCACTATGTTTATAATGACTTCAAGTGCAGCCATGGTAACGTATCTTAGTGTAAGTAATTTTAATGGAAAACTTTGTGTATATGTACCGTATGCATATAAACAATTATCGTGTCAACAAGTTTGAATAATCAGTGACTAATGGTTGAAACATATTTACACACAAGGCTAATCCAAATGTGGTAATATTTAAATATTGTTTGGTTTAAATGCAAAATTAACGCTAAAATATTTTCACCCGGAGCTCACAACACATTGAATCAAATTGAAGACATCAGTAGACGGGTTTGAGCAATAACCATAATTTCATCAATTATAAAATGAAAAAAAAGTGAAACCAGATAAATTTGTTGAACAATACTAATTAATATAAAACTAATAAATATGTATGTCAAGAACCATGGGGCAATTTTTAAGGGAAAGATATTGAAACTGCAGTAGCGCGACATATCATACATTAACAAACAAAAAATACCAAGGACGTAATTAAAAGTGGCAATAAATGTGTCTAAGCAAAAAATAATTCGCGATAAATTACATATAATTGACAAACTTGACAAAAAATAAAGTACAGCCCATTTAGATTGAATAAAAGGGTGCATATGATAACTGGTGTAACCAGAACATTATAATGAAGCAGAGAGGATGAGATCAAATTGTAAATACTTTGGATTAAATACTGTAAGCTACGTGTTTTTAGCATCGTATCGATTCATAAATCAATACATGTTCAAATTATCATAATTCTTTAACTTCTCCTACTTAAATTTAATAAATGTGATTTAATGAATGACAAAGAAATACATCATGCGCTTCATAAATAAAGATGTTTTTGCATTAATAAAGATATAGTTAGTGATTGTTTGTTGCAGTATGACAGAATGTGTTTGTATTTGTAGCTGCATGAGCAGCCGAACAACCCTTCAGTACGATTTACAGCGTGCGAGCAGTTGCATGCGAGATAGCCAAGCCACTCGGTTTCAACCACTCGGCTTCCATTCCGAGCGCTCAAGTCGCACGGCAACATACTAGAATGTTCCGAGCATACCAAAAACAGTGTACCGTTCGGCAAAACACCACTCGACTAGCTACCCGTATAGGACTGAAAACTTCAGCATAAGGCCCCAGGGCCTGTATAAGGAACCATGCTAGCGTTCGCCTGGAAAGGTTTAGGAAAACCCTGAAAAACGTCATATAAAATTATGAGTGCAACGAAAATTCGAGTGTAAACGAACACCTTAATCACTGTAGACCATGTGATTTTCACAAACGCAGGTTTCTTGCTTGTGTTGGTTTCTATGTATTATCTGTTGGTCATGTGTTACATATATATGTATATGTATATATATATACACATATAAATAAATAAATAAACACACACACACACACACACATACATACATACATTTTTCGTAATTAGTTGCTGTTCAGTTTTTTGACTCTATTCCATCTTGGAATTTTCCATTGTTGTCTACATATATTTATTTTCTCGCCCATTGTTTGCTTGTCTTTTTAAAGTATTTTTTCGTGCGCACTCCTGTTTTTTTTTTTTTTTTTTTTTTCATGACAGACATCTGCATCGCTATGGCGAATGTACAAAAATCTCATTTCTTTTGATACTCACCCAATTGCACTATTCATTCAAAGATCACACACAAATATCATATCAGCGAAGATATGAAAGTGATGAGTGAATAGGAAAGAGAGAAATGTTGGTCGTGAAAAATGGGGAAATATGAAAAAGTATTGTCTTATCTCCTATTCTATTGATTCGTTTCTCCGTTCCCAGAGCAAACGTTTTGAAAACAACATTTTAAACCACCTTCTCGCCTACTTTAAATTCCTACGACCAGTTTGTATCATGTACACCTTTTGAAGGCACCACTATGCATACAGAATGAATTCAAAGTTAACCTTCGCACATAATACGCTGTGGATTTGTGGAGCAACTGTATGTCTATCATATGCTGCTTTCATTTATTCTAATTATTTTATTCTTCTTATTTTGAAAGGGAAATAATTACTGCACCTCATTTCTTCGAACCATGGGAAACAGTTCTAACTAATTTAGTAGGTACATAAAGAAGAATATCTGAGATGACCCCGACGTGATTCGAACACGCAACATTCTAATCTGGAGTCAGACGCGCTACCGTTGCGCCACGGAGTCAACTATACTGGGGGTTACAAGGAATGTAAAACTCATCCATTGCTTCGAATCGTATCATAAAACAATATTTGTTGCAGTCATGTTACATTAGAAAATATTTCTCAGCTATTGTAAAATTTAGAAGCTTACGGGAAATATTCGTAATAAATACGACACCTTTAAAATTATTTACCCTTTGAAAGTATCACTAGTGATATGAAATGACCCCTGACCTTATTTAAAAAAACTAGAGAATAAGATAAAATATATAATTTATTACTCTTAGAAGTTAGCTTTCATGTAATGGAGATCTTAAATACGCTTGAAGATAAATTTCCTTCAAAAGGAGAGGTTTACTAAAGTTAATTAGTTCACCTTGCACCACCAATAAGGTTTCGCATATTATTACCACTTTGCACTTTATGCCAAGAAATAAATAAATAGGAACTCATCTTCTACTGACTAAATCTTATTAATTCTCTTGTTGTAGCTATCGGTTATTTCACTAAGGTATGTACATAAGCATGTGCATCAATTGATCAGGCAATCTTACGTTATTTGATGAACGTCCTAGTTCTTCCAGGAAGTTGAGAAAATCCAAGTCTAATAGCGTCAACGTGACAAAATGAGAACAGCTTTCCCGACATTTTTGTAACAAAAACATTAAAATTTCTGTGAAGCGCTTTCATTCACAGCCTTCATGTTAGAAGTTGAAAATCATGACTGGCCACTTTTATCGGTTGAGTGAGCAGATTTTGAAGTCTTGCTTAATTTTTCTTTTAGCTCATTTGTGTCTTAAAAACACATGTAAATATCAACACTGCCACCTGACTATGCTATTAAACACCTCTACATTAATGTAGTGTCGGAATTAGATACTGCTTCATTTACTCAGTTAAAACAAGTAGTAGAACTTACTGTGTTACGGCAAAACTGCTTGAAACTAATACCATTAAAAGAGATTTAATGAAAATTTGTTGGTATTTAAGATTTTATAATTATGTTTTATTCAGTAGGGGTATTAATTAGTCGTACTCATCAGCTCATCTGAATCCATTAGAAATAACAGCAGGTTGAGCATGTGTCTCAACAAGTGGAATAAGTGAGGATGAACTGAATTTCCGGTTGTGAGTGTGCATTATAGAATTAGCATTCTCGAAGAAGTGTTCGAATATTTATCTGTTTAACTCACCTTATGCAGTGAATATGGCACAGCTGTAATCAAATGCTGATAAATAATGTTGTTAATCAAATATTCGTGAGTAGAATGTAGGCAAACATTTTTAATTATTCAGGTTTGCAATGAAGTAAGTCTATTTAGTCACGGAATAATGTTTTGTAAACTGTTAACAATTTTTTTTCGTCAATTTACGGAAAAGTGATGGTAAAAAAATTCCCCAGAACTGTCCGTAAATTTTCGGGCACGCGTAAAGTGCAATTATAGAACATTCCGTAAACATTGTATCACTGAACGGAGGAAAGCGTAACGTACACGTCCGTTAATATTACAAATATTTTCCGTTACGTTTAGGTTATTTTCGTCATTTACTTCAATGGAAACATCTGTTATTTTTTGGACAATTCCGTTATGCACGTTGAGAGGAATATCCGTTAAGTAACAAAGCAAATCCGTTATTTACGGACATTTCTGTTATGTCCTTGGAAGTGAATATCCGATATCTAATAAACCATTTCCGTTATTTTACAGAGATCTGTTGTGCGCTTGAAAGTAGTATGAGCTATTTAATAAAGGAAATCCGTTATTTTACGGACATTTGCACACGAATAAGTTTGAAGAAACTACTATTTCCACTGCATTTATGCATATATTACAAAAACTACAATTATAATACACTATAATAACCATGTCAGTGACGCTCTTAAAACGAAAAAAAAATATGTTAGGAATACCTACCTGTACATATAATGGTTCCAAATTACTTATAAACTGCCAAAGTGTGTGTGCAGAACTGATTTTAATAATGGGTTTTGAAAATTCTGTTATTAAAAAATTTGTGTTTGCAATTAGGCCACTTTCAATAATAATACAAGACTTATTTTCACTAATAATTGATAGTTAGTTTTTATATTCCCTAACATTTTACTACACCCAGTAAGTGGTTTTCATTAATTAACATGTACTGTGAATAATTAGTACCAATATAATGTTTCAAACAATAATTTGCAGCCTATTATAAGTTTATAGAAAGGCATAAATTTAATACTATCATTACGTGGACCATGCTATAAGGTTAATAATAAAAATAATAAAATAAATTAAGAATAAAGTTATGTACTTTCTAAATGTTATGCTTGGACAACAAAGCAGACTGCAGAGAACTAAACCTGATATTACTTACAACTGTCATGACGAACCAATTTAGGTATACTTACATCATCACGTTTACTTAACAAGTTCACTTTGGTAACTACAATCTTTGGCAATGTGATTTCAGTACCACCCGTCTAATTTAGAATCGGCCAGTGCCATATGCAGTTCATCACAATAGTATGTATCAAAAGTAGTAATGTAGAAACATTTCAACTCGTTATGTTGAAAAAATGCATTCATTCCAACCATAAAAGTACATTATCTCACTTTTGTACAATTATATTTAACTGATTGATTACCTTCCTATACATTTATATATTTTATCCATAATGACCTAAAACTTTTCAATTTTAGGGATGTTGCACAAATAAGTACAATAGATATATTGATAAAAAATAATAATTATTACACAAGAAATGCCTTATATTTGTACCAATTTCTTACATATATCTATACCGAAAATATCTTAAACGTTTCTTAACAGTAACAAGTCTTATTTTAATGAATACAGTAAACACTACACAAATAAAAAACATTCAAGCAGAATTGCTTTAAAAAAAATTCCTGTGTAGTTCTTGTACGATAACCTGTATATTAGTAGTTAAACAAGTACTGCACATTTATGTTAACAAGAAAATTGCAGTTAATTCAAACAAAAGCAGTTAGTGATTTTAATTTCCATAGGCTTAGAATACATGTATTTTAATATCATTAATACGAAATTCATCTGTAGAAACAAAATGCCCGTGAAAAATATTTATCACTGAATTGTAAACAAATTTTTCGACCACAGATGAATAGGTTTCATAGCACGGCATTGTCAAAATTGTGGACACAGGACTGCTTTAAAAATCCCACTTTTTACTATAATCGATTAGAATGCCATTTTGTTACATCAAATTTATGTAATTTGTGGGAAGTGATATCTGACAATGTTACCAGTTATCTGTGAAAATGTTAATGTTTACAGAAATTGTGTTAAATATAAGTATAAATGTAGCAACTCTAAGTGGTTAAGAGTACAAGAAAATTTAATAAAATTACACTGAACAACAATTACAACATGAAGTAATAATATGCTACACAAAAAAGTGGGTGTGAAATAAATTTACGTTGCACAAAAATTCTGAAGCAAAATAAGTCACTTTACATGAGAATCAAGAAATGAACTAGTATTACATTACTCCAGAATCAGGAAGTGAAATAAAATCACATCACACGAGAATTGGGAACTGAAATAAAATAAAGTGACACGAAAACCGGGAAGTGAAACCAAATAAAATGCCAAAAATAAGATATAATACCCTATAAAATTAATATACAGTGTAGACAAGACCTTATTAAGTGGAACCAAAACATTCATGAAACAAACATGCCTATTTCTTGACCATTGATACTCAAACTCTCATAACCTAGCAAAATGCCAACTTGCCTGCTTAAAATTTCTAAGTATGTGCCTATAGAAAATTATTGTTAATTAAATGTTATTGCAGATTTTTATGGAAATCACTTCATATTATTTTACAAACTAGTGACATTACAGGTACTGTGCTGGGTAAATAGTGAAATGCATGTAGCAAATTCTACTAAACTGCCAGCAAGTAGATCTATTTACCTTGTTTTAACTTTGGTTTGGTTAATACAAACCTCTTTATTACAAAGTGCAGAAATTATGGTCCCTTCAGATTTGTATTGAGATTTTACTGTACAATGTGAATTTGAGTACAATAGATGCTACACTAATTGATTACAGACAACATGTCACTAAAAGGAGTGCCTGCCCTTGAATATCACTGTCCTACTAATTTCTTCTCATGAAACTGCTAAAATAGAGAAAATTCCAAACGAATAACACATTTAAACAATAATACGAAAGCAGGCCTCAATATGCAATTTTAAAAACTAACATTAGATTTTATTTCATTGTTTTTGTAGATATCTTGGTTTTTATTTATAAAGGCAGTTCTAATAAAATACAGTGTAATCTCACAAGCATGGGCACTAATGAGATATATTATGGTTGTTTTATACGAACTGACTTTAGTGAATAGTGAAAACTCTTACATATGAACTTTCTTGGTATTTGTGTTTCCCCATGATTTGTTATTATTTCAAAGTCCTGTTCTGTTGCCACTAAGAATGACCATATATTACCCCACAGAAATTGTATTGTGCCAGCTTTTCATGTCAAGAGTCAAATATGAACACTTATAGATGTCACCATGCAAGATGAGTTCGTACAACATCGCGATGTCTTAAAATAGTTGCTTTGACTGGTCCACAAAAAATGCTTGCCAATGCAAGATGACAGCATCAGTTGATTGATACTGTCATCCCAAAGGCTAGTACTATTTTGGCTGTGTACCATTAAATTACATTCATATGTGTTTCGTGTCTGTACGTCTATGGAAACACTATCCTACAACGTCAACAAATATCTTGGAAGAATTATTTGTTGTGATATCAATGTAAGTTTATTTTGCATAATGGAAAAAAACATGCACCTAGTAATTTCATTGAAAGAAATATAAAGTATACTAAAGTTGAATGAACATGTGGAAACTTAATTTTACGGTACAAAAGAACTACCTTTTCCTCTCAGTACACTTCACACTAGATACAACATTGTGTATAAACTTGTTTGTGGCAAGTGTTTAACAAATAAATGAACTAAGATTTTTCACTTATTTTAAGGGGGAAGACTCGCTTGTATTTTTTTTCTACCACACTATCGCTATAACTCTGTGCACACAGCGCTGCAATGCTTATGCATGTCTTTTTGTGACCACTCGATAGCACATTGTTTTATACGTTATCAGCGCATACATGAAGTAAATGAGATAATGTTGTATAACACCTGTAAACTCCTAGAACTAACTGTTTGTATGAGATTTTATGATGTAAAACTCTCAGTATTGTGGTTTCAAAAATATTAAAATAAGTGATTTCATCAACGTTTTGTGAATGTTGAAGTAATTGTAAAATTTCGCAATTAAATATAATTTCCCCAAATGTCACATAATTTTTCGGTTCGCAAAAATTTTTAGGTCCTACCAATCGGCACTGGAATATTGGTGAAATTAAAGATAAATCTCAACGGAACAGACTTAAATATTCGTAATACATTTTTATGCTATTTATTGGCCGTGGAGCAGGTTTTTGCTGAATATGATCATTAAAAAGAATAAAATTTCAGTTTTACACAAGTTCCTGCAAAAATTTATCTTGCGTGAACACCATACAACAGCATACATAACAGAATTTAATCAATGATGGAACTATAAAATCACAATTAAATGAGATATTTTAAGGATAAGTAAATCCAACACATACAAAAACAATTAACGTTTTGAACATTAAAAGCAGGCTATATATCTTCCAACTACTGTATATGCACTTAGTTAAAATAAAAGAAACTTAATATTGCACATCTTCTTCATGTTTTCAGTACTTCGAGTGTCATATAGAATGTACAAAAGGAATTTAAAATCATGCACATCAATCTTCGTGTTACGGGTTCATCAAGTATCATCTCAGCTAGCTTCAAACATTTAGAAGAAATCTGTTAATCTATTACTGTGTCAACTACACGTTTTCCGCAATTCAATATACAATCATTGCCAGTCTTTGAACCAGTCAATGGGTTGGTCTTCATGATGCAACTGGAAAAAGTATACATATATAAATGCACCAAACACACAAAACAAAATTGGTCATCAAGAAATTTCAAAAAACATAAAACGCTGAAATGCAAACTAACATGTCGGCCTCATCCATGCACGAGTAATATGAAATAGGCAAAAATTTGGCATAGCTGAAAGCACTTAATGTAAGTTCACTTGGGCCAACTGACACATACACTCTCTCTCTAATGCACTATTTTCCTAATATAATTCTCAATAACTCTGCATTAGCAACCACTTCCGACACTAGATAAACATTAGCAATTTATAAAGGTTGGACCAAAAGTAGCCCTTATTTTTTTAAATACATAAATTCCTAATCAGTAGTATGAACCTGAACTCCCAAGCAAATTCCATAATTTTATCATTGTATAAGAAAAGAAAGCACCATTGAAATATTTATTTATATATGGTTACATAATTATTTACTCAGATTCATAATAAACTATCCAGTGCTTTTTATTAACAAAGAACAAAAAAAATATTACAAATAAAAAAACTTTCTTGGCATGAATTGGCTGCAAGAAATGTGGTTAGTCAAAATCAATACTGCCTGAAAAAAAAAGTTTTCTCATTATGAATATTCAACAGAAACAGAAAGGTGAAATTTTCTGGGTTTCTTCTACTTAAAACATTGGCCTAATATCAGATAGTTAAAAAATAACCATAAGTGTTCATCCTAAAATGAACCCTGAAGCAAAATTCATTGCAGAATAAAATTAAAAAATAAAATAAAATCTACTGTGCAAGATTTCTTCATGGCAAAACAAGGATTTTATTCAGAAAAAGAATGCCAGCAGCCCCTTTTACCCCCCCCCCCCTTTTTTCTAGGCTTCATATAGACCTTGTTTTAAATCCTTTGTCAAGCTTCATCTGTCCTACTTACTTATATCTGTGAACATTGTGCACATATATAAAGATGCTGGTTTCTTTATGTGATAAGGAAAGTGCCAGTTTTTTTAATAATTAAAAGGAAGAAATATTTTAATATCCTCACCAATATCTCTAATATCCACACTGATATTATGTGACTCAATGGAATGCTGAATATCAGCTGAGGCCCAATATAAGATGTTGGTACCAGAATAGCACTAACTTAAACATAAAACCTAAATAATTGCCAAAAATTACGTCGTTAATGATGACTGGTAATGGGGGAGAAAAACTGTCCAAATTTTAAAAATCTAAGTTAACTTATTACCTCACAGTTTAAAAATTGTATAGCAAAATTACTAGGGATGGAACGATTCCAAAATTCTATATTCTGATACCCGATTGTCAATTCCTTGAAAAACTCTCAACACCCGATTATCATAAAATTTATAATTCAAACCTGCTTAATATTAATTTAAGATACATGATGTAACTTAACTCTTGTCATTCACACTGATATTCACACAATTTCCAATAATGACATGTATGGTAATGAATCACAAGGTGGTACATAAAACTTTAAATGAAGAGTAGTTAAATGCAACCTCTTTAAGTGACATGGATAACTTATTTTTGAATATAAATCCTTGCATGTGATTAGAAAAACTTTCGCATATAACTTAAATCAGTGGAAACTGGTATGCTGCTCAAGCTAGAGGTCACATATTAAAAAGAGGAGGCCTGGCTGTTAAAAAATTGAGGCTACTGTACAGCTTCCTTGACACAAAAGTGTTAGTTTGCAACAACTGGGATATCAGTACCACTTACTTAAAAAAAAAATCACCTTAGTTTTTATTTGCATTCCTTTACCCAACTTGAATATTTAAAAAAATTGCATCCTTGGTTAGGATATCAAAAATCACCAGTTTTTCTTAACTTCAGAAGTCTAGTTCTGGTGACTCGGTAACTAAGGTGGGTACTTGTCAAATAGGTTTTTGGGTTTAAATCTAGTCTAGGCTGGTAAGAGGTTTTTGGGTTTAAATCTGGTCTAGGCTGGTAAGAGGTTTTTTAAAAAAAGATTCATAACATGAAACTGTTCAGTATGAGAAGCACTTTAATAAACTGGAATCCCTTTTCTACAATCTACGACTTTAGATTGTTTTATGATTTACAACTAGAATAGTTCCTTTGGCCACATATAATATTTCTACAGCAAAAATGTCCTTTTTATAATATCCTGTATTGTGTAACATTTTCCCAACATATTCCATAACAGAACATGAGCAGGATGTTTAAATACTGTAGAGTGCTACAATTCTTCCTTTAATAACACTTAACTGAACCTACATCAAAATCAGCCTAACAGTTCACACAAATGAAAAAAAAAAAAAAACTGAAAAATATGTCACAATGAGTAAATACTTAAGACAATTTTTTTAGACCTGGATTTTGTTGGTACCTTTCTGCCAACCTATCTTAATCCATATATAAATACTGTTATTGTAAATAATTGTTTACAATATTAAAATCATTTACAAAGTTTTAAACAATTCTTGTAGAGGATAAAATTGTTGATATTTATGTAGTGTAACATTTTAACCATAGTATATGTACAGATATAGTAGAAACTAAATTATTTAGAATCTGAGATGGGTGTTAAAGAGTGGCACATGTTGCTATTTCAATGATTACTTAAAACTATAAAATGGTCACACTCCACAATTTATCAGTAAACTACCAAATTGTTAGTTTGAAAACAATGCAACAATCATGAATTCCTAATTTGATTAATTTTATTATTTTTGCAATACTGTAAATACAATTTATACACTGTATTAAATGTTTCACAACAGTAGGCCCTATCATTTAACAGTGAAAACAGTGAAAGTTCTTCACCATTTCTTATTGCAGCTAGAAAGAAACAAAAGTTTAGCTAAACTTAAGCTGCAAAGAAAATGTCACCCAGAAAACCTTCAAATTTGTAACAGTAGAGCTTGAAGTATAAGTGTGGAGTGAAAAGTCAAAGCAGATAGTCATAATCATTAAGTGTAGTTATTTGGTTGTTATAAATTTTAACTATAGATATTTTAAAGTTAACTGTTTTAATAATATAGTTTTCAGATATACTATAGGTTTTTAGGCATTGATTTTATGCTTAAGTGATAGATTGAATAAAAATTTAGAAGTCATGTATAACTTATTTGCAGTATAATTCCATGATGGTAATATCATGTTCCAAGAAAATGAAAAACAAAAGCATTCGAAGTGAAACACATAAAATAAGAACTTATCAATTACCCGTTACACAACTGTATCGAAAATAGTTTCTAAATGCCACACTTGCATACCATTTTATATAGTTTTTTTTTCGAACATAATAAGAATTGGTATTATTAATTTGGCTATTATTAACTGCTTGTTATCATGATATAATGTAACCACTATTTAAAGCAACCAGCTAGTTCATCCATAAAACCGCTTCCCACCTGGAACTAGTGTGTGTTTCCTGAGGTAACCAAACAACTCAGATGGAGTTCAACAATTACATACATCTTAAAAATAACAATTACAAATAATCTCGGAAGTGGTGTATTCTTTTCCCTAGCATTATATTAAAACAGCAGTAAACGGTGATCAAATTTAATTTATGTATGTAAAGTCAGTTACTGTTTGCGATATGCCAGCTATGGAGATGTTCTACATATACGTACATTGAAAAAAGCACAAGCAGTGCTCCAATGTGTTCTTTTGTTTACAGTGTTGTTTCACCTTGAAGCATGCTCTGTCTGAAACATGATGTGGATCTGCATGCGGCATCTCATGTATTGCAACATATTGAAAAACAAGCATATATGCCACTCGGAAATTGTCACTGAATAACATCTGTATAGTGCTAACTTAACCACTTTACACTCACTCAATTTTTACATAGCTCTCCTAGTTAGCTGTTGTGCTAAAAAAAAATGTTAAAAAAAATTTGATAACATTAATGAATATTCATGCAAACATCACAGTTGTGCCCAATTCACCAGCTCTCAGGTTTTAGTTATAGCAAATTTGATGTTTTGTGTGAGTAAAATTATATAAAGCATTGTATTGCACATTTTTACTTCAAACATATTAAAATATATTGAATCAAAGCTGTTTATGATTCCTTCAGTGTATTAACCCCCATATACCTAAATAGAAATGTAAAAGTTTTCACATAAACGTTTAATGTTCCGTGCTTTTCATTCGTTATACAAACAAAATGCAAGTTTCTTTTAATACTTTTGTCGTATAATACAGTATTATTTTTTCACAGTAATTTAGGATGTTTGCAAAATTTCATGCTCACTTAATGAATAACATTGATCACAAACTTTAACATAATATGTTCAGGTACATCAAAAAGTAAATTAATTTCAGCAACATGTTTGTCATGCAAGATTTCTGTCTGCAAGTGTACCTTTAAATAGAGTTGCTGTGATTGGCCAGTTCATCACTTCCTAATTTATGCTAAACCACTAGGATTCAAAATGTTAGGTTAATTTTGGTTCTTGGCTGGCAATGCCTGTACACACACTTTGAGGCTGACTTACAGCTACAAACCAACAAATCAATTAGCGTCGTTCACATCTACAATGCATATTGAAATTTAGCATTCTGTATTACATGCAGTTCAGAGGATACAAATGTGAAACTGAATATATCTGTGTAGACTAACATTCTGTTCAAATACCTCTTGTTGTATGGTTGTATATGTTATGCTACCAACAAATCGGCATGTCAGTGTTGACTAACAGCAGCCATTTTTACTGTGCACTTGCCATTAAAGAATGTGTCTTCTGGCCTCCAAAATCTAGATCGGAAATAGCACGGTACATTCGATTTTTTTTATTCAAATGGCCGGAATTTAGCATAAACTTACACTAGATGGCTGTTGGGTTAGGGATCTGTAGTGGCAACAATTAATTGCAATTTTGAAAAAAAAAACTCATGCAAGTAGATGATATCCTTTATAAAATAAGAGGACAGGTATAAAAATCAGTGTTCGAAGGAAGATAATGTTAGGTTGGGAGTGGCAACAAATATTTGTCTTTTTTTTTAAATCTCATAAAAGTGATATCCATCATAATATAGGAGGAAATGTATAAAAAAGTGTGTTGTAGGCAGATATTGTTAGTTTAGGGTTCTGTAGTGGCCACAAATATTTGCCATTTTGAAAAATCTCTTAAAAGTGGATGATATCCCGAATAAAATAGAAGTAAAGGTATAAAAAAAAGTGATATAGGCAGAAAATGTTAGGTTAGTTTTCTGTAGTGACCACAAATATTTGCCTTTATTTAAAAAATGTCACAATGCTGGATTTATATTGGCGCGACAGGCGCGATGCGACAGATGCGACTCGACAGGTGCGACGTCATTGTGTGGTGGTAATGAAATCACTGTTATACGACGCGACACCAAAAACATTATTTCGACCACTCATGGAGAAAAATACGAAAATGTCTCGGAAGGCCATTTGTGTATTTACAAGAAGGAATGAAGAAGAATAACTTGGAACATAATCAACCATATGGATGTTCATGTTTTATATTATCCTTACTAAAACAGCGAAAGATATGTCTGGAATGGGAATGTTGGGATTCTTGATGACCAATACAGAAGTGTCCTCGCGGCATCCACTCCAGACAACATTTTGCCGTGTTTCATACCGGCTGAAGACAGTCAACAGCGCAATCGATGAATGACTGATCTGCGAGCAGTTGTCACGTAAGTATAGGCTAATCACGGTAAAATAAACACTTTTGAAAGCCCTGCTTAAAATCTACTTGTATGTACGTTGTGCATTCTTCCGCCTTGTGTAAGATTAATATTGTTGTGGGCCTCATCACTTTACTCATGCATCGGTCAAGCGAAACTGTGAAATAATTTGAAAAGTAAATATGTAACAAATCTGCTCATTTTTACACTTCGATACATTAAAAAATAAACAGAAAGCGAAATCAATAATTTAAGTTATCAGAAATGGTAACCTAACACTTTTTATCCGACGTTAAGATACGGAACTATTTCTCATCTTTCGTTACCAACTTTACTGGGCGCATGTCACTCAGGGCGCCCGTTGAACTATATGCAGGTGGGTGCAGTGACTTTATTCTAAGGTTGATTTCAAAAGCCCTCACTTTATTGTGAACAGCCTTTACTCATAAATATCATAAAACCTCTTCTGCGTGAAGATTTTCACGGAATATGGTGTCGTATTCGGATCCAGAGATCTATACCGATACCGATAGTGCTCATTGAGATTTTCTGGACACGTGTTGTTCAATGTGTGTTATGTACTTAAAAAAATAAAACGTGTATAATACGACGTGTGAACCATTCTGTATGAATCACGATTCCGGAAACTTTTGGTGCTAAATGTAAACTGTATGCAGATATCCGCTTTACACAAAATATGCAGTATGGGGAAATAGCTTAATTTATATGATATTCCAAATGAAGACAGACATATTTGACCCCTTCCAGCTGTATGGAGTAAATTGTCCGCTATGCGTGATTTCTCCTTCTTCTTGTTTCGAATGGGTCTACTTTGGACCACGCTGGTTCAACTGTTGGGCTTTTATCTTTGCCCAGTATCGTCGCATCTTCTCCCGGCGTAACTCCTATCTTTCTTCTGTCCTAGGGGTACCTTTCCTCCGAAGTTTTTCCTGAAATCCACGGGCTTTTTTCAAGGCATTCCTCACAGTCACAGTTTCGTGATCTAACATTATTAATGTTATTTTAGTTCTGAGTCGATTAGCGCTGAGTCAAACTGCACTAATTCACACTAATGCGAATTGTTTCAGCTGATGGTTGAGAATTGAGATCCCAAAAAACGTGAAATATTTTGCACTGATATGTTCCTTTTTTATCGGAAGGATTGCAAGAGAAGATTATTGGGAGATGGGATGTCTTAAGCTATAACAAACTGGGATCTGCATAAATAGTAAAATAACAAGAGTTAGTCATATGATTACTTTTTACAGCAATAAATACGGTAGTTCACCTACGAGGTCTCGGCTAGAAGAAAATTTAAAAAGATTTTGAAAGAGAAAATAATCTTTAGCACTTCATCGAAATGAGGTAGTATTAGGAAATTTAACCTGTGTTCCAATATGAGGCCGCTTGCCATTTGGGGAAGATGAGCCACTCGTGGTCCAGTTGGATAGCACTGATCCAAGAGTTCGGAGGCCTTTTCACACCACCTCTTCTATTCTGACGTGAACACAACTTGGCGGGAGCCTAGTAATTGACAATGGAACCAGCCAACCAAATGCTGCTCACGAAACCATGAAATGTAGCAGATAGTCGCTTAACGTGAATAATGTGAACTCCGCTACAAGCGGTGAACCACGTTCTTGTAACTGGACGTACGATTAAGACGTGACATAGGATCGCGACACCTTGGTCACTTGGTGAGTGAGTATGTGAAGAAATTTGGATGGCTCTTAATATCGAGGTCTTTAGAGCCGATGATAATGAATCGAGCTTAGTATGGAGCAGCGCCGGAATCAAATGAAAAGTGGTGGGGAGAGAGTGAAATTCAGGATAAAAAACCGCCGACCAGCCCCATCGACCAGAACGATTCCAACATGCTAAAATCCGGGAGAGACACCCTCCCGCCGGGAATCGAACCATGTTAGCATAGTTGGGAGACGACTAGTTTAACAATCACACCACCGCGGTCCCTGGTCACTTGGTGTAGAACAAGTTTCGAGTCTCGAATTCTTGGTGAGTGTGGATGCGAGAGACGTTTCACACAACGTTTTATGTCAGCACCCCCTCCGCCTACCACTTTTTAGCCTGCTTGGAAATCAAAGACAGGCCTATGATCATACTTTCCGAAGGAAAATAGGCTTATGAGATCACTTTCTTTTCCGTGTGTGCGTGTGTGTGCTCCTGACAACTTTTGGATACGAAAACAGAATTTCACCAAATTTGGTACTCATAGCGTGCCTAGTAAAGACATTCAAACACACTGGGTGCTTACTTTCATAATGACGGCACTAAGGCTGTGTCATTTCGAGAAAAATTTGACAGATTTCAACTAGATTACGTATATATACAATATATACGTATATTGATAATGCATCATATGAGAATTGCATTTAAAGATGTAAATTGTTATCAGTTCGCCATTTTGGAAGCTTCCAGCACATAATTAAATAAAGATGTTACGTTATATCTATATTACAAATAGTTAAGGTTTATTTGCATTATCTACCAAACAATTTAGCCAACTTCGACAAAACATTGTATGCTGGCAGTAAGTATTAAAAGCATCATAAAGGCCAACATATAGCGTCTTTAATCGACCATTTTGTAAGACAGCATCATATGAAGAAACAGAAGCGTTTATGTCATATTTCGGGAAAGAGTCAAACTATTCTTACTAAATTAGGCAAACAAGTATTACTCTGGGAGGCCACATACATTTGTATGATTTAAAATGGTCAGATACTTATTTTCAAAATTGCGACCATATAAACATTTTAGCTTAATATTCTAAATGTACGAAACTATTTGAACAATCACATTTTAACTTTGTGTGATAACAGTATATATAACAGGCACCATCAAATATGTGTATACAAAACATTTTTTGACAGCCGTTTTGCAAGATAGTGCCACATGAATAAATACTATTTTTATGTAATATTTCTAGAAACAGTTCACCAATTACTACAAAAATATAGCAAACAATAACTACTACGACCGACAATGTAAACTAATAGGTTATAAGTAGGTCAGAAAATATCTTCAAAATGACGGCCGTACAATTATTTTAGCTTAGATTGTATGCCTACAAAACCATGAAACCAATTTCATCTTAACTTTGTATACTGGCAATATCCGTGTATCAAATAAGCTAATACATATTCGCCGCTATTTTAGAAGATAGTGCCACATGGAAATTTAAGAATTTATGTCCTGTCTCGGAACACAATTATATAATTATTAGTTCTCACCAAATTCCTGCAATAATGTTTACTTTTGTGGTCCATATAAACGACATATTTTCAAACTGACAGCCATGTAAATATTTTGGTATACTATACCATATCTACCAAAAAATTTCAAAAGAACTTTGTATGATGGAAGTATATAGGATATATCCGAGGTGATGTTAACAAACGTTCAGGTATAACGGAGAAGGGCGCCAGTATCCATTTGAGACAGGGAACCGCGGTCCGGGAATATCTCCATCGAACGTTACAACCAAGAGAGTGTTAGGACGCCTTTTAGAATGGAATACGACAACGGCTTGGGCGTTGTGGAGGAATACACTACTTTAAATATCTTAAGATAAAGTACTAACTTTACTTTGAAGCCCGCAATCTCGGATAAACAATCTTGTCCGAGCCGGAAATCGAACTCGGTGACTGGCGGGTGGCAATTCTGATGACCTCGATGCCAGAATCTTACAACATGTCTTGTAGGCGCAGAACAGTACAAACAGTGGAAAACATACTCTTCCCTAATGCACGGTAGATGACATGTGGTTTTTCGATGCCGGATAGGACAAAACTTCGTGCGACATTGTCATGCTTGCATCGAAGCTGGAGGACGTACTTTTGAACACCTGTTGTGAACTATGATCTTCATAGCTCCCGCCATCATCTCTAAAAGTTTGTAACCTCACCCCGTATACAACCTGTATATGGCAATCATCAAATGTGCTGATACATAACCTTTTTGTCCGCCATTTATGAAGATCATCACATGTAAAAATTAAATTATATGCCATAACTCAGAGACAAATCAACCGATTCCCACGAATTTTTAATGTTAGTATTGCCATCGTAGGTCATGTATACTTAAACGTTTAGTGCGGGGAAGACTTTTTGTTTAAATTGTGTTAAATAAATAATAAAAATTTACTCAGTATATTATGAATATATAAAACAACTCAAGAAAATTCATCTAAGTTGTCTATGTTAACAGAAATTATTAGAAGAATCAATTATGTCTATAGTGATCCTTTTTTGCCGGCCTTTTTGTAAGATAGGTTTATGCGATATAATAAAAATTTTATGCTATATTTCTGTAATAATTTAACTAATTCCCACCAAATTCCGCACCGCAGAAATGCTAGAGTAGACTATATATAATTACATGATTTCAGTGGGTCATAAACTGATTTTCAAAATTTCGGCAATATTGCTATAACTATGTCTCTCTCAAAGTCTGTGGGCTAAACCAAGTTCTTCAAGGGTTGGATGTCTTAAATAAAAGAGATAATTATAATTGCTTTATTTAATTATAAGAACTACAAATAAAATTCTTTCGACTCAACATCTCACATTAATTTGACATCAATCAATGTTTACAAATAATATGTTCAATTAATAAAATTTATTACCTCAAAGAAATTAATTTAATTAAATAATTAAAAACCAGTCCCAATAGACATTGTATCAGAACCTATTCAATTATTAAAAAAAATAATATGTCAATATTTTAACAGTTCCAATATTGACAGTAAAGTCCGTATCACATGTCATTTAGTCCCTCTTCGGTTAAGTCCAGTTCCCACTAGTCCGTAATGTTCTAGAGTTCTGTGAACGCCCTCACACACAGTAGCATTCACTCGTCGCGTTTCATGCCCACTCGTCCATTCACGCCACGAACACTTCGTCCGCCGCCGCCTCGTAATCTCCCGTTGTCATCCGTCCTCTTCACCGATGTCCCGGTTAGCACACTCAGCCAGAAGGCTTCTAATAAGAATGCCAGCAGTCCAGCTGTGGTTTGTATTTGTAGGTTCATAGGCCATCGCCGAGAAATTTCAATGCCGCGTTGCGCAAAGAATCCTAACTGTCAGAATATTATTGCGCCTCCTCTACAATTGTCGGCTTCTTCAACAGGAGAGGAGGAGGAGGGGCTGTGATACCAGCCAGGTCTCGCCACTTTAAATTATTCCCCGGCTGCCCCCAGGAGGGGGCGATGTGGCAGCGAGCACGTCTATCTGGGAGGAGGGAATTGACAAGGTGGATCACCCCTCCACCAAAGAGCTGGACCACGCATAATGGGAGCTAACAGTCGGTGGTAGCTACAGTGGGTAACACTACCCTCTCTTTAAGTCTGTTCGGTTTGGACAGACTCTTCAACGCCTGAACCTTTGTAGAGTGTTAATCGGGCAATGTGCAAAACTTTAGACTTTTCTTTCAAGGAGCCCTAGCGACAGATAGTGAAGGAAGTGTCACTTTTGGTAAAGGTCTTCACAACATTCTTGGGACTGAGATGTCTTACCCCGAAGGGGTGTTTTTTCATACAGCTACACTAACCATCCTTCTTTGAATGCATCGTCTGCAACTTTAGGACCATATCGAGTGTTCCTCTTGATGCCACTAGACATTGCGATATACTGGTCTCCTGCCCTCTGCCTGTCTTCCTTCTCTTGAAGACGCATATGTACAGCTTTGTATTTAAACTGGACTTCTCTCGTTTCCTCACCTGCCTTAATTGCAGGGTGACTTCTACACAGTCCGACTCCAGTATCCTTGTTCTTCTGGTCACCATATACTGATCTGCCTTCGTTCTCTCAGATAGGATATTGCCTCTGGCTTCGATGGGACTGTGACTTGGATATGTATTACTGCGACTATCAGTTCCAGTTGTTCGTGCAGCTGTCCTTTGACCAGTTCCTCAATGATTAGTCCCGGGTGGCACCTCTGGACACCAGGCTCGTAAGTTTCCCTCCTTTCCACAGTTCTAGTATTCTCGGCGACCTGTCGACGAGGGACAGGTGCCGCAGCCTCTACGGAGTTCAAAAGTTCTCTTACTGCCGTCTCCAGTCTCCTTAACAATTTGTCGGTCGTACTCAAGTCTGGCTGCTGGGTCCTGCAGTTCTTTTGCGGGCACTGGATTCTCAAGTGTTCTGTGTGGCCACACTCCCAACATCCCCGACGCTTAGATGGACAAAAACTGGGTATCCTAGTGCAGACTCTGGCAGCAATGTCTTTAATCGTGGTCTCAATTTTCCTTAAGATGTCCGGGATGCTATCTCCATTGTCGTCATTGCATAGGGTTGCTGCCTGTACTGCACGCCGGAACATTGGCTCCTGCTTCACTGATTCCACCTCCAATGCTCAGGGCAAGGCATCCTGCATGTTGTGTGGCGATGCCAGGCGTACAGCTCAGCGAACATCCGCATTGGTAATAGCATCCACGAAAAAGCCGATTGCGATTATGTCGCGCGCCTCCTCGGGGCACCCTTACAGAGAAAGATGGGAGAACCTCACGATGTCATACCACAGCTTCTGCAGTGGTTATCCTGGTCGTTGGATGCGGTTTCGCATTTGGGCATTGTGAGTGCGTCGCAGGTATCGGTCGCCGAATCGCTGTTCCAAAGCTGACACCAATGTGGAGTATTCTAGTTGATGTCGTTCTGGCAGCGACTGCATTATGCTCAATGCAGGTCCCCTCAGTACAGTCGCCAGGTAGTAGGCCCGCTGCTCTTCCGACTAGCCATTCAGGGCGGCAACAATCTCAAACAGTTGCCGGTATTCGCGCCAAGGTGTCACCATCGTAGGGAGCGGGCTAGATTGTGACACCGCCTTTACCCATTCCAGGCTGAGGCGTATCCACACTTCAGAGCTGCTGGGCTTCTCCTGAGATTGCTGTATTGGCGGTGACCACTACCTTCTCCTCTCTGTTCACATCGCCGGCTGACTGGGGGTCGAACTCGGCTGCTCCACAGCCGTTGCATGTCATCTCACCTGCTCCTGCTGGAATTCTTGCCATTTCTTCTGCTCTGTATTTTCGTTGACTTTGTCTGTTTTTCTATCCACATCTTCGTTTACAGTGTCTCTAACAGTGTCTATCAGTTCACTAACACTACTTATTTAATTATTTACAGATTCATTAACACTATCCATTTTACTGTTTACATTTTCATTAACATTATCTACAACACTATTTATCCAGCTATTTACATTACTTATTTTGCTACTCATTCCTTCCAATAAGGCACGAAGTGCTTCAATGTCTGCCGACATTTTCCTGGTTAGCATTCATAAATTTCTTAATAACTCCCTGGCCAATTACTATAACTCTTATATTTACAAATTTATCGTGCTAGTTAATAACCTACTGTAATACTTATTATAATTATTTATTTATAAAATGCCTCCATGGCACTTCTGACACCAGTTACAATTTCTCTCTCAAAGTCAGTGGGCTAAACTGAGTTCGTTAAGGGATGGAGATATTAATTAAATAAAAGAGTTTATTATAATTTCATAATTTTGTTAAGAACACACACAAACAAAATTCTCTCGTCTCAACATATCACAATAAATTGACATCACTCGCTGTTTACAATTAATGACTTAAATCAATGCCATTTACTACCTAAAAGAAATTAACATAAATAAATAATTAAAAATTAGTCCCAATAGACAGTGTATCAAAACCTATTTAATAATTTTACAAAATATGTGTCAATATTTAACAGTTCCAATATTTACTATAAATTCCGCATCACATGTCATTCATTCCCACCTCAGTTTACTCCATGTCCGACCAGTCCGCTATGTTCTAGAGTTTTCCGAGCGCCCTCACGCACAGTAGCCTTCACTCGTCGCGTTTCATGCCCTCTCTTCCGTTCACGCCACAAACACCTAGTCCGCCGCCACCTCGCAATCTCCCGTCGTCGTCTGTTTACTTCACCGATGTTCCGGTTATCCCACTCAGACCGCAGGCTTTTACGAAGACTACCGACAGTCCAGCTGTGGTTTGTATTTATAGGGCCGTAGGCCATCATACAGAAATTTCTCTAAATACCACGTTCCGCCAAGGGTCCTAATTGCCAGCATATTCTTGCGCCTTCTCTACATTTGTCAGTTTCTCCAGTAGGGGGAGGAAGAGGGGCTGTGACTCTATCCAGGTCTGGGCGCTGTTAATAATTACCCGGTTGCCCCCGGGTGTTGGGGGGAGAGATGGCAGCGAGCACGTCTGTCTTTGGGGAGGGGAGTGACGAGGTTGGTAACCCCCCTCCCCCCTCAACAGCAGAGCTGAAACCAACAAAATAACGGGAGCTCGTGGCGTAACATTGTAAATAATTGGGATATTTTGTCATTTGTCTTAAATAAATAAATTAAACTTAACCAATCTTTGTTCTGACAGTATGTAGTAGAAACATCGAATACAGAGCTTTTTTTAAATGAAATTTTGCACCAGATCACCCAATTGAAAAGTTTTTATGCAATATATTAGTAATTAGTAAACCGATTTCCACCAAATCCTTCACACAAGTAGTGCTACAGTAAACCCTGTATAACTATATAATTGAGGGGGCTCAGACACTTATGCAGATTTATTACATCCAAAGTTGATGCTGCTGACCCTACCTCAATAACGCAGTTGGTTGCAAGCTATTTTATAATATATTGTTTTCTGAGTTCGAATCCTGGGTAAGCTACGTGTGTCTTAGCGATCATATCAGAACTCTCTTAATATTTAATATTTTTCTGGTTCCGTCTTTAATAATATTGCTGTGAATGAGACTTCAATACCTACCTACCCTTAAGGTTATAAGAACTCCGTAACATTATTATAAGCTCATTAATATTATCAGTATATCCCTGTTTGATTAATCAAGGAGAAAGAGAATACAGAAAAGTATTTCTATAAATGAAATGGCAGTTGGTGGAAGTAAGTTATAGGCTGTTAACGGTAAAGTGAGCATTTTTAAGGCCCTCCCCACAGGCAATAGCCTCTAATAAATCTATCTTATTGAAGCACCAGGAATTAAAGTTAAAGGGTGGTGAAATGTGTACCCTGTGTTTATTGGTCACATTGCAATGTTTATATTAAAAAGCAGCAGGCAAATGGAAATTGTAGGAAAGGAAAAATTTAGAAGGGCCTTAAAAAAGTGCTCACTTCACCGTGAACAACCTATACGTAGGTGTCAAAAAAATTAAAACTCTTCAACTTGTGAGGGCATTCTCTCTCTCTCTCTCTCCTCTCCACCTAATCTCTTTGATTTACAAGATATCAGAAGTGTAAATTACGCAGTACAATAGATATCTTCCGATCTTTCGTGTTGGAAAAAAAAAAGAGCGACATTTCCTGCGGCGAGCTCGTTGTGTGTCGGTAACGTTTTGTTGACTCTTGGCGAGGGGGCGCGGCGAGCAGAGGCGAGCAGAGGTTGTTGGCAGCTTCGCACCCGGACGCGCGGGCTCCAAGACAAACAGCGGACGTCGCGTCACGTAGCGTCGTAAGTATAGAGCTCGCAGCGGCGGCGGGGCGGTGTTGATCGCCGCGGCAACCCCTGCATTTCGGCAGCCCGGGGGTAGCTGGCCAACACCTCACCGCGCTTCCCTGGGGGGGGGGGGGGGCACGTAAGGGGTGTTATTACGCCGCGCCCCGCACTGGGGCAGAGCGACATAAAACGCCGTCAGTGTACTTCATACACGATTAATTTAATCTTTTCTCAAGCCCTGCTAAAGTTCGAATTCCAGGATATTCCTCCTCCTCCTCCTCTTGAAACAAAGCGTAGTATCTTACAGCAGGGCCAACGCACCACATTCGTGTGGACTTAGTGTAATAATTTTTTCATAAGAACTATTTCTTACTAGGCAGTACCAACACACATATTTTTATTCTGCCATTATTCAAATAAGTTATAAAAGAATTATTATAATTTATAGGTAGAATGTAATTAAGACTGCAATAAAAAAAACTGGCACTTTTATGTAAACGCAAGTATAAAATTCTTATGCTACTTGACGTATTTAGGAAAAAACCAAACCCATCATATGTGGGATGTTTTTTTTCAAAGATTTGATTCAAATTGACTATACTCGCGGTTTCTTCACAGTGTTTTTCATTGAAACCTTTGTAAAATCACCCCAAGTATGACATGTTTTGTTGTTTCTTAAATGTAATGTATCACAAGCGTTTTATATTTCTATTAAAATAAAAATGTGTTATATTTGGTTAAATTGAATGTGTACTTATATTTTATATATTAATTATAATACTTAATATTTAATTCATATTCACAAAAACAGGGGGAAATAGGTGTGTTGGTAATGCGTAGTAATAAATAGTATTTTTGTGAAAATTATCAAACTGAGTGCGCTGGTGCATTGTCCCTTTCCTGTAGTTTTCTAGACGTTTTTAAGCTTTGTTTGCATGAGGCGGAGGAATATCCTGAAAGTAGAACTTAAGCAGGGCTTCAGAAAAGTTGGAATTACCCGTGAGGCGAGTATACTCTTTATAATAACTTGGCCTATCTACTTGCACTGAGTAGCACAACGTCGACGAATAGAAAATGCGAGTCCTTAAACTTGGTGTAGGTATATCCGCTGTCTAGTACATGGCGCTAATTTAAGTCTAAAATCCAAATGGTCTTTAAAGGTTGCTGTTATTAATGCAAATGATGCATGCATAACTCTGACCTGTAAATACATTATGTATTCTTTGTTTAATTGCCAGTTGTTTTTGTTCTGATTAACATATATTTATTTACTCAATATTGTCTACAACGCAAGCTGCACGAAAGAAGTACCATCGAGTCCCGCAATTTTTTACGCACGGAATTATTCCCTGAAGTGTTGTTGATGGAATTTGAGAGAATTAGGTGCGGCCATGTATAACCACATGAAAAAAAAATCAGCGAGGAGTGCCTAGTCGACCCACGTCCGCAGGCAATCGTGCCTAGCCATCTGCCATGCCCATCATATCGTCCTGCTGTTCCTTACTTGCAGTTTAATCTGGCGTCTTCTCCACTAGTGAAAAAATGTCTATTCCTACTTCCTATTTAAAAGTTTACCGTCTAGAAGTTGAAAATGGCAAGCAATAACCCTGAATAACAAAGATAGACACTCAGCACATAGTACTGTTTTTAATTTTAGAGAAACGTTTCCTTTTTAAATAAAATGACAGATTTATGAAAAAAACTGATTAGGATATGTAATTTCAAACTTCAGAAACATTAATGCGGTTTTACAGTAAATCCTGTACATTGTACATTACGAAAACAGCAAAACTTTACGTAGAAAACTATGAGTGATGCCTGATGCCGTTATTAGTTTATAAAGCTTTGATCGATAGATGAAATTGCATCCAGATTACTTTGCTATCTATTGGAATGCTAAGTGAGGATTCCCATGCATCTAGAAACAAAGATTTCCCACGATATCGAGAGAGAAGATGCAGGAAGGTGAGTAGGCTTACTACAAACAAGGATTTGCTGTTTATGATTTTGATATCACCGGATCTAGTTATTTCTTACATTAAGCCCGTACCATATAAAACTCTTCCACATTGAAACCAGAGGTACTTAATATGCTATAATATGACACTAATGAACCTTCCAAAAGTGGACGTTGGGAAATTGGAGGAGAAGATGAAGATGTTGACAGGAATATTGACTTTCAATAAAACAAAATGTTTAGTGTATTATTAATTATACTACTACATTTCAATTCGTAACCATATGCATAGCTAGTTATTTTATTGCACTTAGAATAAATTCAAACAATTTTACAAATGGAAGCTGAGAGGCGTGGTCATAATTTTACATTTAAAATACGTTTAGAATTTTGATAGTTAGTTGTCAGTCTATTACTCGCCATATAAACGATAACGTAATGATAATTTTAAATTTATTTCTTTTAACTTTATTTTAATTCCTTGGCAGCTACAATATACCAGCTGAAAGAAATATGTGCACATATATCAGTTACACGCTTTATAAAAATTTAATGATTCAACTAAGTCATACATTTCTACGCTGTTATTATTTACATATCGTGTAGGTATTGCTTCACGTTCCAAATCGTAATATCATAATTCAATTTTATCACATTATCATCAATATTGAGAAATAAAATTAATGTTGAGAAAGGATTTAGCTATGAATTAAACGCATGAACATAAATATTTATAAAAACGTATTAGGTTAAAATAAAAGTGCAAATGTTTTAACACAGTCACAAATTCATGTCGGTAATTCTATTTCTCACTGGTATGGGGTAAGTATGCTTGTCATCTTCTATTTACGTATTTTACTCAATAACGTAATTTTCGGAGTCAATATTAGAAAAAAATGCTACTCAAAACATAGGGAATATCTCAACAGTTATTTCGAAATCCACGTTATATTTCTATACATGATTAGTTTTACATGTGTTATATATTTACTTAATTATGGCAAGCCTACATGGGAAAATACAGCTATAACAGTACAAATTAAAAACTATTCATTAAGTAGACCTTTATGTCATGTCTAACTTGGTTGTTTTTATGTCTGGTCATAAATATTCATTACGAAAATGTGTAAGAAAAATTGAAGATGGGATGGATATTGCCCTTTAACATGTAAAGGAAGTCTTCTTTACCAAACAAAAAAAAAACATACGGTTAAAAAATATAGTTCATTCACGGTTTCTTCTGGCCTTTTTGAATCAAACCTTTGAAAGATCTCCCTATGTATGATGTGTTTAGTCATTTCCTAAATCCGCCATGTATCGCAAGCGTTTTATATTTGAATTAATAAAAGTTACTTTTTTCTCTGTTAAATTTAAATGTTATTTATATTTAATGTATAAATTATAATGCTCAATTTATAAATAATTATAATAAAAAGGGAGAAAAAGGTATGTTGGTAGCGTCTAGTGAGAAATAGTCCTCATACAAAATACTAGTGCACATAAGTGCGGTGCGTCGTCCTTCTGATGTAATTCTTTAGACGTAGTTAAGCTTATTTTGCACGAGGCGGAGGAATATCCTGGAAGTAGAACTTGAGCAGGGCTTCAGAAAAGGCTGAAGTAACCGCGAATGTATAATATAGTGGTTTAGAGCGGAGTTTTAGGCCGCTCTGCTCCAGTGCGCGCTCCGGCCGCGCTACTTTCCGCGCACTAGTTAGCAGCTTCCCTCCGCGCGACGGGCGACGCGCTCTGCTCCGGACACACACGCACGCACACCTAGTCTTACAAGTTGTATTTTGTAATGAGCACCTACCGCGCGGCCAAATGATCGGCCCGGCCTGCCCTCTCTGCCGCACGACGCGCGGACGTGCCTCGTCTTATTGTTACTGGGCGCGGTAACGACGCCCGCCCGCCCGCCCGGCCCAACGCCCTGCCTACCTGCCCTCCGCGAAATAACACTTGTTCCGTGCTTGCCGCCCTCGGCGTTTCACGCCCGTGCGCCTCGCTCACTCGCTCCTCCTCTTCCTCAAATAGATTCCCGAGCCTGATTATTCCCCCCTCGCTAACTACGCTGATCCGCGAACATGTGTATTTCATACCCGCCACCTATTTTTTTTTTTTTATCCAGACAAATTGGCTGCGCTCGGTGGACGCGTAAGCTTACGCCTGGCAGCTAACTCCGATGGCCAAAAAGTACAGGGCAAGCCCTTTAAAAGAGGCCCCGTGTCGATGCCATCCCGCAGCATGTCCTCGCCCGTGCCTTTCACAACTTTTGGTGTCGTCTGCACACATGCCTAGAGGTCAATGGCGGCCACTTCCAGCACCTACTCTACGTATTTTGTTGTCACACTGGACTGTATTTCTTCATTCCCTCGCTCCGTTATGCACATGGCCCACGGGGAAACTTGTAGATCGGTTGCCGGTCTCAGACAAACATTGAGCACCTTGTTTATGATAACTAGGAAAAATAGATTATTTTTAGGTATAAAATATTATTTGACGTGCACCAGATTTTTAATTACTGATTAAATCCTGGTTCATATATACGGCGATCACGCCGAACAGACATAGCGGAAAACTAGAACAGTCAATCAGAAGCTGTCCTCGATTTCCGCGCGAATCGCGCAGAAACCGAGGACAGCTTCTGATTGGCTGTTATAGTTTTCCTCTCTGTTCGACGAGATAGACGTACATGTGAACCAGTCATAACCCCAGCGTCTTCCTAATTCTCTCCTATGAGATTCATATCTTGCATGCTTTTTTGTAATGTGCACGTGGCTGTTTTGAGCACCTTATCATCTTTCAAATCCATTAAATCTCAAGGAAATTTTATGTCAGTTCTGCAGTGCGGTAGGTTCTGGGTTCGAATCCCAGGTAAGGCGTTGGTGTTCATTTAAGTTAGGTCATGAGTCCGTTTGTGAGCCGTACCCTGATTAGCCTTCAGGCATAATAGCGGGGCACGTTAATGAGCCCTATAAATACAATTTATGTCAGTTATTTGTGACGCGTTAATTACAGGATAGTAAAATATAGCCTATATATATTGCATTACGCATGGTGTTACTTATTATAGCCCCATGCTTGTGCGCCAAAAATAAATAATGCGACAATTTTTACTTAACAAATGATACACAATTACTAGAAAGTTTGAGTATGCAAATCGAGGAATGAGTTATTCCAAAAGAGAAAAATCACAATTATGAGCTTATCTGCAGGACACCTTAAAATTAGATATGTCAACTAATACTAAAGAACGGGCTATTAATAATCTCGGTAATCAACTTCTGTTAAGTAAAATATATATTTGATAACATTCAGAATCACTAAACAAATCAATTAGTATCATTGTGAGACCAAATTTCCAAATAATATCATAATATGAAATTAATCTTTTCAACTTTCTAAAATAGTAGAATTAATGAATCTGTCATAAATTTCTATTTAATGTTTAAACCATTGCTACACCAGCCGATAGTACTGCTGTTTAACACTTGCCAATATACCAGCACTAATCATGCATTAAAAGAAAATGGTGTCCACAACTGCTTAACTGCTCGTGCATGCCAAACGTATCTGATGAGGTCACTCTATTGTAGCTCCGTAGTTCCACCGCGTGCGGTCCTCCTGGAGTCGAACATCAGCAAATGGTAGAAGTTCTGATTTCGCTCTGCCACCTGGACCTCATGGCGTTGAATCCCGGATTGGAAAACTGGATGGCGATGAGTTAAGTAGATGCTCTCTCGAACTCTGACCGGCGTACTTTTCCCTGGGTTCGTGCTGAGGGCATCAGCTGGTATTGGAGCTGGTGCCTCTTGAAGCCATCGCACAGGTCGCGTCGTCCTATTGTACATCCTTACCGAACTTCATTTACGGAACCATGTTTTTCGGGCTCGGTATTTCTTGCAGTTATTTTTCTTCTAAGGTTCAATTTATCAAATATTATTAAACTTTACTTTTTTAAATACGCGTTTACTTCAAAATATTCAAATTCGACAATTTTATAGCCGTAAATTTTGCAGTTATTCCGGAGCCCTTAGTGTTCCTTATCATTCCGTCGAGGTCATTATAGAATGAATTTCGTATAGCTCAATTTTACTAAGTGTTCCTTATAAATCAAATTTTGTTTTTCCTGACTAGTGTAGCGTGATTTAAAGATATCATAACTACTAAATTTAAAAGAAATACACTTTTCCTGGTATAGAGGCGAAAACTCATTAATAAATGTAACAATATTACACCCTACAGAAGAGTACAACTCTCAACATAAACATATTTACATGCTAAACCTATGCAAGACAGTTCATACATAACATATTATAAAATTTAAATTAAATCAAGGACATTAAAGAATTATCATAACATTTGCAGTATTGAAGTGTTATAATACTCTTTACGGATCCAGCAGCGGTATTTTCATGTAAGTGTGTCCTTGAGGGAAGCGCGAGCACGTGACTTACTCTGCTCACACAATTCCCGCAAGTGGAGATTTGTATGGGCTAGTGAGGAGAAGCGTTAAGCCATATCTCTGGCGGTACGCCGACTTAAAATTGCTATTCCAGCTTTCTCGTTTGCCAAGACAAATTTTACATGACTGGAATTTATGCATTCGCCATGCAGTCTTATGAAACATTACAGGATATTCGTTTACTTAAAAATTGTAAGAAATATTCAACCTTATAAAAGGGGTTTTGTTTGACGGAGTATGTCCTGTCTAACCTACATGAGTCAGCGGTCATTAACATAATTGTCTACGTTGTTTGCCTCTTCGTGCCGCGGTTAGCCAGGGCGTTTTGGAAAAAAAAAAGCTTGTAAATTTTTTTCCCATAGTAGTAAAAAGCAATCCGTTTGTATATACCTGCGGGAACTTCTTATTTAACAACGTTTAAGAAATGAGAATGGCTGTAGGGTGTAATCTTAGAAATAAGAGACAAGTGAAACGTTTTATAAATACTGTCATTTCGTTGCGTGGAAATCAAGGTTCCGGCTAGACAGGTGCGATTTTTCTGTCTGGCCGCGTATATATAGTGGTTAATTGCACGGTGGTGAAGCGAGGTCGAGGCGAGCAGACGTCAAAGAGGGTTGCTGCGCCGAGGGGGTGGCACGCAAGACACCCCCTTGGGGTGGATAATGATGACCTGACCTTCGCGGGGCGGTTATCGTACCTATTAATTTGCGGCCGGCTCTCCCCTCTCTGACTCACCCCTCGGGCGCCTTTCGCAACGGTTCGTGCCCCGCTGCAGGCAGCAGTCATCATTCACCCCCCCCCCCCCCCTTCAGATCGTACTCTAACCGCCGCCGGCTACAGGGGTGGGTCCTGCAGGCGCGAGGAGCGATGGCAGGTCTGCGGCCAGCCCGACTTCCAGCCTCCATAACTATTTCGATTATCTATCGATGGTCGAACGGCAGCGTTATACGGCGAGCCTCGACATTCAGGTCCACTGCCACGCCGGGTCGCAAACCGGTCAAGTGCACAGAACCAGAATTGTCACGTGACGTCTCGCTGAGTCCCATCAGCAGAGTGGTTTATGCTCGGTTGCACCAACATCTTCCCCGATCCGAGATCAAATGATCCTAGTTCCAAACCAGGGTCCAGTTTGATCTTGGTTACAATGTAAAAGTGTTGCACCAACGAAATTTCATGATTCTCGATCTCAGATTCGCCGATCTTGGTTCCTAAGTGAGAGATCGAGATTAAATATGAGACAAATTTTGCTATTGGTTTGTAATATATGACGTCATGGAAGTAGGCGTATTTTTAACTATATATTCACTATTGAATTATTGTTGTATGAATTTTACTGAATAATATTCAAGTGCGTATAATGTTTTAATTTCCCAAGAAAACAATTGAGCGTAGTTCTATCTGTTGGCGTATTTTCAAACTACATTTTTTTCGACGATGGCTGCTGATCTCGGATCGAGAATTCGAACCGCCATTTTCGGCGGTTCTAAATTAACTTCATGGCGATCTCCAGTCCAGCTCTGAACTCGAATGGTGCAACAGTTTTCTGGGTCGATCTTAGATCCGATCTCGGATAGAGTGTCGAACCACGATGGTGCAACTGGGTATTAGTGTGGCTGGATGAAACCAGATTGGTTTCTAGACACGAACTCGACAGGCGCTCTTGACGAACCTTGGTATGAATAAGTCAACAACACATTTAACGCATTACGACATCGTCCCACAGCCAGTCACAATCTGAGTGCTCTTAAATCTAAGTGATTGTCACAACATATTCCGTTTTCTAGCGCGGGCATGATCAGCTTTGTTCTTCGTAATTACGGTATTTTTATATTTACTGTTTTAACTATCTAGCTCGGTTCAAAGTGTTCAGGTGTGTTAGCGTGTAAACGTTCCTGTTGGTTTTAGAACTTTATTGTAACGGGAAAAATATTTATTTATTCGGTACAGATTAAAAAACTACCCAAAAATATGAGACAGTAAGTTTGACTATTATTTCTTCATCGTTTTGTCTTACTGTTCATCTCTACACGACTATAAATAGGTATCTCAATATGTGAAGTTCCGGAACATAAAATCAAGAAGTGTATTTGAACTATACTTAACATATTTGGATCTGATTTCATTTCTTAAATACCAGTTATATTTCATTTAACACACCCATTACATACCTCAATAGTTGAAAAGATGTTTACTCGAATAAAATATTGTAGATTGTTTTTCGTATAATAATGCATTGTGCAAAAATAGTATAATTAAATTTTATAATATCTTGCTACGTATTAAGCTGTAACCTTTTTGTGAAAAGATTGTTTTAACTGTGACAGTAGTCTATAATATAATTTAATTAATTTGAGGGAATTACTTCGCATAGTTTCTGAAATTGTGTTTGTGTCGCTATTTTTTTCTTGCAAAAGTTTGCACATTTGTACTATAAAACTATAGGCTCTATCAACTATTGCTGTATTTTATAATTACAAGCATTCAAGTATTCTGTCAATTGATATAATCCTACCAAAATATATTATTACTTCAAGTTATGTTCTTTGTTTTAAGTTCAGGAAACTTGCCCACTGCGAGCTATTTCTATAGCCCTTAGGGCGAGGTATTACCTATAGCCTATAATGAAATATTAGTCTTGGATGTAATATCTATATTATTTTTGACGTTGATTTTGGAAAATTTAAACGTATGATCACAATGTATATAAAATATTTACTCTAAACACACTTCAGTAATTGAAAGATACGAAGAAATTAATATTAATATTTCGTTGGTACTGTCATATCAATACATAAATGGATCCGATTTCCATTAGGGCCTTTTGTTACTACGACAGTTTAAAATGTAGCCAGAACCGTCACAAATTGTAGATAAACCCTTATCTGTTATATTGGCAAAAAAAAAATTTAAAGAGTATATAATTTTACTTCCCCTCTTAAGTGCAACCGTAAAACAATAGTTACCCAATTTGTAGCAGCGGGCCACATTACTTGTCATATTCGATAATATTGCAACATAAATGCTAATATTTTTCAGTCTAGTTTACACATTGTGTTAAAGTATCAAATGCAATGTTTACATCAAAAATAAGGAATGCAAGAGTACAAGAAGAATTAACAAGCCCTAACAAACAGGCATATGAATTGCCATGGTATTTATAAAGGCAAGCCGGACTGTCACCTATAATGTGTTCATAGACAATAATTTTGGAAAAAAATTAATTCAACAAATATCACTAAACCAGCTTGGAGAGTAACGTATACTTCAAAAAACGACCAAAATAATTTTTTTTTTCTACCGTCAATATAGCACATTCAAACACCATCGTTCTGTGTGATGGGGTAGGTACATCCATAAAGTGAAATTTATTCCCCTACAATGAATAAAATGTGAAGAGCATTAACAAAATATCAATTTAATTTTGTTAGTTTACGGAGTAGTGCACCGTTGCTACAAATACTCTCTGAAGCAGACCAATAGCTCGATTAATGTCAAACAAGCACTTTTCAGATAAATTTCTGAAGAAATATCCTATATTTTACACATGTTTCAATGGACCCGCTAGCTGGCATACTCCTTGTTAAGTTGAGAATGATTTTGGAGTAATTGTCCCACGTTTTAATGTTATATTGAAAGTTTGAAGTTCATATTTCTGGACAATGAAAATCTTGCTTCACTTTGTTTTCTGCATACATAATGAAGAATGACAATATAAATAATATACCTACATACGTTCGTAACATTTTTACACGTGCAATTAAGCAGTACATAAATAAACCAAACTGGTATATGGTACTTTCAATTCCACTAAATTTCACGAATGGGAGAAGAATAAAATAAATCGTTATTAGTATAAACAATTTGCATATATTTTCCTACATATGTACGCAATTAAATTCGACGAATTACGCACTATTATTAGACTTGAATAAAATGAACAAGAGTGTAAAAATAAAATATTCATATTTTCATAATTTTCACAATTAGTGTCTGATTCATTTCAAACGCATCAGTTTGCATGGCGTACCGAAGCATTTCTTGTTTGCCAAATCATGTGGCGTAAGTTTACCAAGTGTTGAACAAAAGAATATATGTACTATCATACTTGAGCATACCAAGTTCGGTCGAAATTGGTTAAACGGTATGGTATATATAAGAAATTAACCTAAAATATTAATATTACTACCATGTTGAAAATCTGTCTTACCCATATAAAACTCATACGTTAACATTGCTTACGATAGTATAAGTTATTTGCAAAATTTTTTGTTGATAACTGTAATGGTTTTCGAGGTATGGTGTAAAAGGCTTAATTTTTTCCATGGAGTATTATCCTACGAAGTGTATTAAATTATTTAAATATGTAGATAATAACCTGTCGAAATACATCACTTGTTTTAATTGGTTGAATAGTTCCCGACGTATGAAATAACACCTTAAATTTTAAAATGCTCACCATTTTTAAAATAAGTATACAACGTGTTCTATAGCAATAAAATTTGGATGCCCTTACTCAGTTCTATATGTGTTCGGAATATTTAATTTGCCACTGCAGTCGGGCGTCACTTATTCAATCAGTGAAATTGTTTCACGTCACTAATTCAATCAGTGAAATTTGTTCACTGAAACAATCTGTGGTTTTCCACTGATACTGAGTGGAGCCATTTTCACTGATTATAGTAGTGAATTTCACTGCTAACCAGTGGTTTCCCACTGATTCGAATTTAGAGTGTGGGGATTCGTACATAAAACGGATCGAAGCACAGTCAAAGGCGTAGTGAGTAGCGATAAATTTTCTTACAGTGGGTCTACGTCTGCAACAAGTAAAAATATGTCGTAAAGAACAAATTGTATAACAACAACCTAGCAGATGACAGGCAAGCTTCAAACAAACCATTTCATGTTTGGAATATTTCTCGAGTCAGTTATCCTGAGCCATTATAGAAGGAGGGGAGGGGAGAACAGAATTGCAGTAGGAAGTAGTGTAGTATAGTAACTGTATTATGTGCTATGAAAATACTATGCTCGGAAAGCCGCGTACTGTTGCATGTGCAAATAACGATGTGCATATGCAAACCCTTCAACATGGGAAAGCAACATGTAATATATGAGGGTGGGGGGGGGGAGAGGTATAGTTACAGCATTGCCAATAGTTGTGAGAGAAAGAGAGAGAGAGAGAGAGAGAGAAAGAATGAGACAGTTTTCTTGGAGTTGTTATATAAAATTTAAACAGAACAGGGAAGTAAAGTACATGGACAACCTTGGTAGCTCAATAACTTCGATACTTGGTGACAGAGACGTACTTATCTGTAGTAGAAAAATCTTCGTTGTTATTGCTCTGGCAGAACCGACTGTTCAAGTAATATATTCTCCAGCAACTGATACTTACCGCTGCCGTGCCGTGCCGTGACGAATCGGACAATATTACAGCACTTGGGAGCTGATGGGTCAAGTTAACTGACACGATTTATATGGCACGCGCATATAGGTAGTTTTAGCAATAGTCAAAAAAGAAAAGAATAGAACAAGCAAACCCTTCTTTCAATCTGGAGAACGAATAGTCATTTTGGGACAGAGACAACCCTGAAGCAGCTGGACATTCAACAACGAGGCAGTAGACCAGACCACCATCAAATAAGAGCCGTTTCGGTAATTTGTCATCTCAAAAGTAGTGAACTTCTTCACATCAGGAAAACATTGCGTATTGCCACCTTCCACTGTCCATTGTAAACAGTAAGGGTTTTGTTGAATTTATGGAGATAGTGGTAACTGGATATAAATTGCTGAATCCTAGGACAATTCGAGCCCGGCTGAAACTAGATCACCATCAGGTTAGGGGCAAGGTGGAAGACACACTTGGCAGATCATCTGTTCTGTCTGTGACGACAGATGAATGGACTACAAGAGCACAAGATTCATACTTGTCCGTGACTGCGCACTGCAGTGAAGAAAATCGGAACCTGCGTAGCTTCCATTTGTGCACAGATGCTACTGACGATCGTCTTACAGCAGAGAATTTGACATCATCCTTACAGGCAGTTATCGAAGATTGGAGCATAGCTGGTAAAATTCATTATAATGCAGGGAATACCGAGATATGACATATCGCCCTAAGTACTGAAATTGCTGCAATTTTGAAAGTAAGTGGCTGGCGTGCTCAAAAACTAAAAACGTCAGGTGTCCTGCCTTAGTACTATATGTGTACCAAGTTAGGTGAAATTCGGTTTGCAAGTTCAAAAATTGCATAAACACACATACTGGAAAGTAATCTCATTAGCCAATCCTTACTTCGGAAAGTAGGCTGACAAACTCTATTTACTTATGTTTGAAATTGTTATAAAAACGGTATTTCCTTATATTTGTCAAGGAAATTTGTCTTTCGCCCTTACAAAAAATACAATTACCTTTTAAGAACTTTTCCCTTACTTTTTATCCATATCAGTTACTGCAAAATCTCTGCACTGAAGGTGAAAAATTAATGTGAAATTGTAGTGTAATTTTCCCTTGCTGTAAGCGTATTTTGTTTCCGGTAGGTGCAAGGGAAATTAATTTTAATTTTCTTTACAGCGTAGGCTTTGACGTCTCGTCGATAGCAATATCATAAGTGACAGAACCAGAAACACATTATTATGGACATAGAGAAGCAGAACAGCGCGGCGAGGCTACGAGCCACGGGCGTTTTCAAAATACGCGCCGGTTTATAAAACTCGGTAACAACACGGGAAATATTTAAGGCCTGCGGGGCCTGCGGCTACTAGGGTCTTACCACAGCCAGCCGCCGACAGAGCAAGATGGGAACAAGACAAGGGTTCCGTCCACCGTAGCCGCGACGATGAAACTATAAAAACTTGCAACTAAACAGTAGTTTATATATTGAGCTACCCCGACGTAATCAAAGTAATTTATATAATAGTAATGTAAAACACATAATTAAACTATAATGTAATCATCGTACGTTTTACGGGTTTTAATATATTGACGTTGCGTAACAATATTGTGTTATCCATCTGAGTACGCTTCCCCCACATATCTCGAATGGTACCCATATGGGACCATTACAGCATGCAAAAGTAGTGAGATAATCAAAATTCACACGTGCCTTGCCACGGTCTCGAACCCAGAAAATTTCTTATCATAAGCTAGCGTGCAATGAACTGCATTACTGAGATAGGATTCGGTGCATCAATCCCTGGCGTAATCAGTTTATAGTTTTGAATGAAAGGGTTTACTAACCTGAAATATTTACAGGAACATCATTTTGTTAGTAAGTGTCTAAGCCACTTAAAACATGTAAGTTTATATATCCTACTGTAGCGCAAATTCTGTGAAGAACTTGGAGAAAATCAGTTGATAGGTTCCCAAGATATGGCATAAAAACTTAATTTTCTTATTTGGTGCTATCTTAAAAAATTGCCTAATAACAGTTCTGTATATGCTGCTTCCAACAGATACTGTGGAAATACGAAGTTTGGTTGAGTTTAGTTAAATTATTTGATATATATGATATACTTAATTAAATTATTTATATCGCAGCGATTTTGAATATCAATGCCTCACTTCTCTTAAGAAAAATAATTTTACATGGCCTTCTGCAACACTAATGGTTTGCGAAATTTTGTGGGAATTCGTTGAATGGTTCCGAAAATATAGCAAAATGTTCCATTTTCCTTCCTGGCACTATTTTTTAAATAAAATCTGCAAACGAGGCTTAATTGATGCTTGTAAAGTACGCATATTGTTAGCGTACAATATTTGGTTGAATTATTTAATATACATAACATACTAATTTAAATGATTTGAGTTACCGTCATTTAAAGAAAGGCCTGCCGCAACTAACACTTGTAAATTTACATGCCCTAATGTAGCAATACTTGCGTGTAAAATTTGGAAGGAATCGGGTGATTGGTCGTCGAGATATGGCATAAAACCTCTAGTTTTCATTCAACGATCTTCATAAATTAAGGGCAAAATTTTGTGTGTGAACACATTTGATGATTGTCATAGATATTGCCAATATACTAAGTTAAGTTTCAATCTGTTCCATAATTCTGTAGATATAGCAGAATAAATGAAAATGTTTATATAGAAACCATTCTGAAATAATTCTGTGGCCCACTTTAAAAAAATATAAATTATTATGGCCTACAATAGTACAATTACTTCGCCAAATTTGGTAAGAATATGTTGATTGTTTCCCAAGATATTACAAATACTTTTTTTTATTGATGTGGGGCTATTTAAAAAAACGGAGGATAAATGAAATTTGTTAAACGGTATGGAAAATACACCAAATACACCTCAAATATTTGTTTGGCTGCCATTTTAAAAAAAAGTGCAAATAAAAAAATCGCATAGCTTTACATGGCCTACCATAGAATTATTTACTTTCCAGATTTAGAGGGGATCAGTTGAGTCATTTTCGAGATATTACGTAAAATATTTACAATTTTATGTGATGATCGCTTCCAAAATGGCGGACTAACTACAATATATACCTATCTTAGAATTCAATTCCTACGTTGTGTACTGTCAAAGTTCAAAATTAGATTTAAATGGGTTGAATGATTCCGAAGATATAGCATACTGCCCTAAATATTAAAACTGCAGCCATTTCCAAAGTAAGGCTGGTAGAAAACTGTGAAAATCAGATGATCTTCGTAAGCACTATAAGTGTACTAAGTTTGGTAGAATTCGCTTCACTCTTCAGAAGACTTCAAGGGGACACACACACACTCTCACACAGCCACATAAACTTACATACACACACAGAAACATACAGACAAAAAAGTGAGCTCGTAAGCCTTTCTTTCTTTCGAAAAGTAGCCTAAAAATATGTGACATCGGTGTGTAGTTATAGTATGTACGTTCAGCTATGAATATACTATATGACACACCAGAATCGCTTTCTTTATAAGGTTAACTTTATTGAAATCCTGTAGGGCCTACGTCAAATAGAACGAGTATCTGGTCTCTTACATGAAGAAACATTTGTTACAGCATTTGGTCGAAAAACTGACTTAAGCATAGCTATAATGATAGTTCCTAAATTTGGCTAAGGACTGTGAGCTCCATCACAAGTTTACAAGTGAGTGAAGAGATTTGTGCCGCACTTAACAGCGAAGTCTTGAGAGCCGATGAGGGTGATTGAGGTGGGCATGGAGCGCCGCCAGAATGAAGGGGTGGAGGAAACGGGAGATCTCCAGAGAAAACCCGCCGACCAACGGCATCGTCCGGCACGATGCCCCTTGCCAAAAATCCGGAGTGACCCGTCCGGGGATTGAACCTGGTTCGCCTTGGTGGGAGGTGAGCATGCTAACTGCTCATCCACCGTGGCCCCCATAAGTGTTCAAGAAATATATGTATTTTAATTACAGATAATTTTATCGTGAACATATGACATATTAACTGTAAAAATACATATTGGAGGTTTTATTTTGATAGTAAATTATACAAAGCATTCGATTTATTTATGTGATCATATACTTAGCAGCGTTAAAAACGAGCACATTTTCTATGAAGCTAGAATAGTAAGGATTCAAATTTATCTATGCTTACTAAATGACTATATGACTATGTGCTGGTCTGGGTAGTTAGTTGAGGGCGATCGGTGAAGTTTCAAAAGTAGTTTGCCCAGATTCCCGCATGATCTACGCAGAATGGTTTTCATGTCTATAAATTATACGTGCAAAGATTAGCAGTGCGGACGGGAGCCTAGAATTTATGTAATGGCAATTTTAGTACCTACGCTAATCTGCGAAACGCCGCGTTAGGACGCACTCAGTAATCTGTAAACGGACGGTGTTAATTCCCCTTCAGAAATATGCGTGGTGCGAGAAACAGTGTGCAGATTAAACGATGTGTGTAGTAAGTAATTAATATTCAAATACGAGTGAACGATGTTATAACCATTCAAAACTCTATTACAACTGATACAATCCTACTTTACATATAATTATGTAACTATGCGGAGTGTGATATATTAGTAGGCGCTCTAAGAAAACATAATTTAAATAACTATTTCTTAACCACTGCAGACAATGAAGTAGAAGATATCTAAAAATAAACAATTCATAGAATAAATTTTATACATTTATATATTTTATATCTCCTGCTCTAGGCAAACCGATTCATAGTCACTAACTTGCATAAAAAACTAATAAAACGTAATAATCTGTTTAAGAGTCTAAGCCGCAATAGAATATACGCATGTAGCTGATAATTTTTCGAAGATTAGAAGTATGTAAAGAAACCAAAATTCTGAGTTATAATGTTCCTGAACATTTTGTCTCATTTTGAAATTAAGTTACGTTGTTCCTCAACTGACTTAAATTTTAAGTGGTCCAGTAAAACATAGTTACGGTGATCAATTGTTCTAAACTGGAAGTAATATGGGTGTGTAAGGATATCGTTTTCTTCAAAGTCGTACAGGCAGCGCTTTTTTTTTTTTTTTAAAGTGAATTCCTTTAAAAATCGATCTCAAAACTTCGGATGTTTATGCTCTCGTACCTAGTAGCGGAACAATTTAGTTTCCCAAGTATGTGTAAATGCTTAATTGCTTAATCCCGCATCTGGTTTAAGCTGCACAGCTATAAAGGACAGGAGAAAATGAGTGGGTTACGAACTTAACAAAATTTGGCGTTTAAAAAAAATGCACACATACGCAGATGCCTTGCGTGGTATTGGAATCGAGAAGCTAAATACCTTCTTGGGAACTGCGTTGAGTAGTCTGGCTGTGTTTTGTTTTCAGGGTTTTGACTGTGCACTCATGTCGTCTTACACTTTCTCTCCGTTTACCCTTCATTAACCAGTGGAAGAACGTAGCATAGAGATTACATGTCCACTGACTGTAACAGCCAATATTTCCCTATATGCATGAGATGCACAAGACCCTTGAGTTGCGAGCGGTTAGTATATGAGAATTTATCTTACTATTAGCGTTAAAACTATCATTCTTTATTTACGTTCACCACTGTTCAAATCCATGACTGCATATAAAGTACACACAATAGCTTTCGTAAAGCATCAAGGGTGTTGGATACCAAAAAATGAATCCTTTTATATTTTCTACCAAACATTGTTCAATTAGTACGCATTGTAAAGACATTTTCCTAGAATAAAATAAAATTTGCACTCTATATTTTTTTCAATAATTTAATGTCAGGTACAAAATTATTCTGTTTCGTTGTAACCATAATAAACAAATGCTAAGTTGTACAGATGGAAAATCTACACAGTAAAATAATTCTATGGGCTACCGCGTCACACATGTATAAATCACCAAATACCAAACCATACAAATTAAAAAAATTTAAATATAAAGATATTTTAAGATTTTTTCACGTTTTTAAACAATGTAAGAACTGTTATTTAGTGATTACATATATGTGAAGCAGTAGCCCACGACTTTAGTTTATGTAGTATAATTTTTTTATCTGCACTAATTAGTTGACATTTATTGTTATGGCTGTAAAAAAATTAAAAGAATTTTGTATTTGACATCAAATTATTCAAAAATTACAAAGTGTAAAAATGTTCGATTTTAGGAAAATGTTTTCACGTACAATGCGTACGAGCTGAACAATGTTTCGTGCAATAATAAAATAATTAAATTTTTGGGGTCCAACTACGTTAAATATTATTTATAATAAATATTACGTTCTTTTAGTGGTACTTGCAATGGGGATGAGTGATTAAATGAGAAATTGCAGAACTATTTCGCCTAGGAAAAAGTAGAAGACGACATTAAAAACATACATGATAGCAAGCCAAATAGTTGTTGTCAATTATCCGAGCTGAGAAAATATGCGTGGACACAAAACCAATAGACGATGAAAAACATAACCTTAAAGAAGCGCTATTGGCGAATCACCACCCTGTGGACATTTTAAAACAGAGCATGACTGTTAACAAAACCTTCTTCAGTCTACAAAAGAAGACCGAAAACTGATAGGAACAATAGTTACTCCGTATGTTCGGGACCTTCCCTAAAAAAATGACGACTGGGCAACAAACACGGAATATGGGCAGCATTCCAGTCGAAATTCTTATCAAAAACTATGAATACCAAGCTGAAACCCACAACAGATAAATTACAAACCCACTACCGTATCTAACAGATAACTTGTGAATGTGGTTGTGTGTTTACAGGAAAAACAGGTAGAGCCATATCCACTCGAAATTAAAGAACTTAAAAACCGCACCAAAAAGAGCGAAAAAACAAAAAATCCATACTCGGCGAATATGCTTGGGACAAAAATTATTCTATTGCTCTAGAATCACACCCAATTTAAAAAAAAATCAAGAAATATGAGTATTTATTGTAAACAACGAGAATGTTTTTGGTGTAAAGGTTTATAATTTACTGGAGGGGGGGGGGGGGGCACACTTCATTCGGTTTGGCCGAAGACGGAAAAAGACGCCAGTTCCCGAAATGCTACTGGGTCGCCAAGAAAACCCTGTGTGTTCTTCTTTGTTGTTTTCGTGTGTCGTCAAGTTTTCAGCTCAAACAGTTGTCTTCGTCTCTGTGTTAGGCTGTGTTGTCCTCATTTGGTTTTGGTCGTTTAGAGTTTGGTACGTGTGTTGGAATACATTGTCTTGTCTTCGTCTCTGTGTTAGGCTGTGTTGTCCTCATTTGGTTTTGGTCGTTTAGAGTTTGGTACGTGTGTTGGAATACATTGTCTTGTCTTCGTTGCTTGTTCGTTAGATACTCGTTCCGTATTATTTCATTTAGTTTGGTACAACTCTTGACTGAAGTCCTTCTGGGACTATTCTTATGTTTTAAATATCTGTTGACAACAGCTAACCTACAATAGAGCATAATTAAATATTATTGATTCGACAGCAGGAAACAATGTCGGTAATGAAAGGATTCTATCACTACATTGTGAAGGATAATATAAAGTTTTGCATTGCCTTGTCCATAATGTATACTGAGTTATTGATGGATTTAACCTGTCTCTAAAGGTAACAGTTCACTGGGTTGAGATTAGGGGAGCGTGCATACATATATATTGTTTCTTTAGTGTTCATCCACTTGGGTAGGAAAAGTTTTCCCAATAAGCTCTAGACATTTTGCCGAAGTGCAGAACATTAGTGTAATCGAGCGTCTGGAGTTACTACATAATTTGTAGCAGAAAGTTTGAACAATTAAGCATGCTAATATCTCGTAAGTCACAACTAAGCATTGGAAAACTGCCAATAAACAAGCATAAATAGTAAATCTTTTTGCCGGTTGCTCAGCTGCACAGTGAAGAGCAGATTCAGGGTACACCGATGATGACTTTCGTGGCAATTGAATAACAGTATCTTGTGAAGACTTTCTCATCGGTAAACGGCACAAATGCTAAACAGTGCTGAACGTAACTACATATGCATCACATATGTACAACAATTCAGTCGTGGTGGGAAGCCAGCGTCAGCATTGAGATTACACTCTGCAAATTCTGTAAAAGTGAATCCAAAGATTCCGGATAAAGTTCCTGAGGCTTTCGCATGTCCCAAGAATTTTCGAGTTTTTATTTTTCCAAATTTCGGACTATTGTTTAGTCACCACTGTGTGTATGATTGGATGAACTTGTCCGTTTCTGTAAAATCAAAATCATGAGAAAAATGTATTTTGTTAAAAAAACATTTTCAATGCATAGTTGATTTAATAGGATAAAATTAACCGTTATGATATAGTACATTTACGTGGATTATTTTGAAATATAAAACTTTCAATGTACGTATAACAGGGGGGGGGGATAAATTGGTTATTACGCTATTTTAATTGCTTAAATGCACGTACAATGTTTATATGTAAGTTTAATATTGATGTAAATTTAACAATTTCCCTGAAACAAAAAATTACAAATGTGAAAAATAAAACAAAATGTATTGATAATATTTTACTAAAGTTGAACGATCTGTTACCAAGTTACATTTCTGTTACTCCGCACAAGAAATGGTTAGGAACTTAACTGCACGACAAGAGATGATATGGCAGAGCACTACTGTTAATTATGGGGGTTTATTTTGACATGAGGAACATACAATACTACGGTACGGAAATATTAATCACGTGGGTGAGCTTATATGAAATGGTATAAATTGAAATTACATTATTATGATTGATTACTCACGTCACTACTATGATAAACTATGTGGAATGTTCACACCTCAAACATGGTTCCCGGAGGCTGTTGTGGTAGTAGAGTGGTTAGCAGCGATCAGACACATCCATTCTGCAATCTTCCCTTGATGATAACCCGATGAGGAAAGACATCGCGCCCTGCCTTGTGCTCGCCTATATCGGCGCGTTCTTTAGACAAACTCGTTCCCGAATGCTGGCTGGTGGAGGTGATTTCTGCTGGTGGCTTTTCCGCAATAATATGTTGCAATTCCTGTCATCCTGATTTAATATGAAGGCGTGAGGCCATGTTCAGGCGGGCCGTCGAGCTAATGCTTACCCAGACCATCATAACGGATCGTAATAATATTACAATCTGTTAGTAATATTCAAATTTGACGTACTCTTGTTATATTGGACAACACTGGTTTTTTTCTTTGCAAGGTGTAAAATTTCCTTTCCGTCCCGACTTTTGACCATTTAACTTTTTCCTATTTTGTGATTGGATGCCGGTTATTCATTGTTTGTTACCTTCGAAATCGTCTTTCTTTTCGGCGTGATTATATTACGCGTCACCTGTGGAACTACATTTTTTTTTAAAATTTGAAGTGTGACTTGCACGTGGCCATTCTACAGCGGACATTTTGAGTAGAAATAAATCAGTTTATATTATATAGTAACAAATTCTGTAGAAATTTTTTACCAAATAATTTAAGCAAAGTACCTTCTTTGTTTTTATAACACCGCATGCTGCGTTAATAGGTATATGCTATGTCTAAAATTCAGAATACGAAAAATTTTAGGATATATCTTGAGTAAAACCCTTTACTTTCGGCGTCAAAACACTCGCATAAGTTCTAGTTTCCTGAAGATATTTTAGCTGACGAGTTTATTGGCAGGTTCGGAGAAGCTTCTTAAGAATATTATTTACCTGCATAATTACCTGGCGTTGCCGGATATAGGAGAGCAATAAGAGTTCCACGACCTCGTTTCAAGGATTTTCGGACCGAATGTGGTTCCGAGGACACACCGCAACATTTTACAGGTCTCCTGCTCAATGGACAGCCAATGTATTCGAACCTACATGGTGTACTAGGTTCGGTATTGAAAGACACCCCTGCCAAATTTCGTTCAGATTCGTTTAACGGTATATAACTGATGTATACGATCTCGTTTTAGGGTTTTTGAGGTTTCGAACCCAATTGGCCTATCGAGGGTGAAGGACCTCCCTGCAGAATTGTATACAAACTTTGACACACACACACACAGATATATATATATATATATATATATATATTATATATATATATATATATATATATATATATAAAGAGAGAATGGTCCGCCTAATGTGGACATCCCTAAAATTACCGCAACGGTTACAGATGCAGATCGTGAAATGCTGTTTTCGCTAAATGAAATTATATACGGGGGGCTAGTAATTTGCCACAAAGTGACTATTCGTAACACGTGTAAGGACAGAAATAACTAAACCACATGATTTTTCCCCTGAAAATATACATTTATTTCAACATCATCTGAAAGTACGTGCAATGAGGAATTCAATGATATAGCATATGCATGGAAAGTAACAAGGAAACGCAAAGAAATAATGTGCAAATACGATTAAGTTAAGTATGCCGGTAGTATGGGGCAGTGGACCTTTACTCGCAGCTTTAAGCAAGCTAAACGCACCATGACTCATCCTGGCTGGACCAGTTCCTAATAGCAGAGTAGCGCTTACATTATGGGGCAAGGGTACGAAATGTGATATTGGACAAAGGAGAGCATCGCAGCGGAGGTAAGACGTGCAATATGAGTGCAAGTCAGATATCAATACATTATATTTTATTCAATTACAAAAATCATTCAGGAGATCTGTTTCTTTGCCATTATCTGTACTGAGTAACGAGTGCGTACAGATGCACAACATAAATACGAGTGCGTACAGATGCACAACATAAATAGAAGAAATCAACATAAGGAGAAATGCAGTCACATCCGCCTGCATAGTACAAAAGAGCACAGTTATTGTGAAAAGCTTTACATTAGGTCTTGTCACAGCATGCGCTCGATATGTTTATCATCGATAGCAATTTACATATGTAAACGCACATGTAGCGAGCGACGAGCTGCCTGAAGTGTTTCTGGCGTAATGCCTCTGTAAGCTGCCACAATGCGTTCCTGCATGTCTTCTGACGTCTAAGGAACCGTGTTGTACACCCTATCTTCCAGTGTACCCCACATGAAAAATATCGGGATGTGTGAGGTCGGGGGAGCGACCTGGCCATCTTACAGCACCACCACGTCCTAACCACAAGTTTGGAAATGTTTCATTTAACAATTGCCTCGCCACCAAAGGAAATATGAGCAGAAAACCATCATGCTGAAACCACATATCACGACGTATGTCGATTGATATATTTCCCAGAAGTGCTGGTAATATCTCTCTGCGGAACTGGGCTTACATAGTGTCGGCCATTACGCCTTGACTGAAGTATGGCCATATGACGTACTCTCCAACGATTCCACACTACACGTTCACTTTCCATTGTCGCTGGTGCTCCACGTGCCGGACCCAACGCGGATTCTCCGTTGCAGAGTATTGCATATTTCGTAAATTTACGCGCCCATGGTTTGTGAAGGTCGCTTCATCAGCAAATAGTGTGTTCTACAGACAATTACTGTCATCCCTTACAGACATCACAACAAACCTACAAAACTGAACACGCTGCTGGAAATCACTTTCATGTACTGACTGATGAAGAACCACGTAATATGGAAGGAATTTCCGTTTGTGAAGTATCCGTAACACACTTCTTTTACTTAATCCTACAAACCTGGAAAGTTCTCGCGTACTCACGTAGGGGTTTGCATCGACACGTGCCAACACATCGTGTTGATGCGTCGCGCCCATAGCAGTCTTTCGTCGCATTCGTGTTGTGGAACTCCAATCACCTTGTGACAAGAGACATGTGTAAATTCTTCGTATCGTTTGCCATGAGATGGGCGTCCGATTAGGATACCTTTCACCATACATTTGGACGGCTTGCTTGGCATTTCTGCCACAATCACCGTAAATAAACAGTGTGTCCTGTTTCTCCTCATTCGTAAAATTCATTGCGTACATACAGCCATGCACTGCAATACCACAAACCATAACAGATAACAGGGACTGGCGCTTAGCTGTTATTGAGAAGTCCCGCCAGGATGAGTCACGGCGCCTATTGCTTGCTTACATCTGTTAGTACAGGTCCACCGCACCATGCTACCAGCCCACTTAACTTAATCATATTTGCACGTTACTTCTTGGCGTTTTGTGTTACTTCCCATTGCATAGCCTATATCACTGAATTCCTCTTTGCTCGTACCTTTCAGATGCCGTTGAAATAAATGTATGTTTTGAGGGGAAAAAATCATATGTGGTTTTTTTCTATCCATACACGTGTTGCGAATAGTCACTTTGCGGCAAATTACTTGCATCCGTATGTCATTTCATTTTGCGAAAACCACATTCCGTTCTCTGGAACCGTTCCGGAAATCTTGGGGATCTCCACGTTAGGCGGACCACTCTGTATGTAAACACACGTTGATTTCTACTGAAATAACGGGGTAACGTGTAGTTAAACTCTATCTAAGTGAATTTTTGACAAAGGAGGCATTCGATCTTGACTTGCACTCGCAGTTCTCTCGCCTCAGCACTAACGAGTGAAAAAGGGTGGCGCTATCTCCGAGGCCGGAAGAGGATTTTTGTTGACTTTCAACAGAGAGAACCCGCGACATGGGCTGGCACAGGTCGACAATGTGAAACAGCCGCAGAAACCTCTCTCGACTTATCTCTCACTGTTGCAAACGGAGAAAGTCTGAGACACGCGTGTTTTACACAGAGAGCTCCATTCTCCTGTTGACAAGTCCGACGAAGGCTGAGTTTACCCCCCTCCCTTTCTGCCTGGGACTCAACCGACACACTCAAGACGTTGGGAAATCACGAGAGACAGCGTTGTGTAGCTCGGAGCGGCTTTCCGGATTCTACAACAGGAAGAAAAAGCTTGCGAACTTCATTTTCTTCTCTCGTTAACTTTTCGTTGTCATGAGTGACTCAGTCGTTGGTTACGCCTACAGATGTCTGGTTGGGACCCGGCGTCTTTATTACGATACTTCGCAACTGCCATTGTATCAGACTAATTTCTAATCTTGAGCTTGCTAGAGCCAGTCTGTTCCTGGGAAGTTAAATGCAAGCGACAGTTCCTTATTCTATTTCTGGTACAATATTTTAGAATGGAATATTGCTTCTAAAAGATGGTTCAGAAATTTCTTAAATAATTACAAAACTGTTCGGTTGGAAACAATGCCGAAACAGAACATAAGCCATTGGCGTGTGTTTGGTCATCCAAGAGACATAGCATAACTGAACAATGACTTATATATATATATGCGTGTGTGTGTTTGTGTGTGTGTATTTATGTTGATGAACGTTCATAGTCTACTTATATGATAAAATTCCCTGTTTTTCAAGATGTGTCGTTAAATCTGGCCAATTCTGACATACCTCACACAGCAAGAAAGTTTGTTTTGGATAAAAGCTTTCGGAAATCGCTGTTGAGGACTGTGAGATTTTGTATGTGTGTTTTTAACTTTGTCATTCCCATAAAGCTCAACGTACTCTTCTCCTGAAAATACCTGTTCATTTCCAAGTATTTTTAGGCACTCCTTACATTCGTCTGTAGTGTGTAGATAGTGAACGAAGTAGCTCAAATTATGATTACAGATCTTAAGCGCGCATAAAGTAAAATGGTTTCTGGGTGAGGTGATTAGCCTGCCAAGGCTTTAAAAACATATTGTATTAAATACCGAGAATATACTCAAAAATAGAATGACCATTTAGCGATGACTCAGCTTAAATAAAGATTAGAAACACGAAAAATTATAACATGTTAAGAATTGGAACACGTAAAATGAAAGCGTATAGTAAAAGAGCAAATAATTTTTTTATGGAACTCTATAGAAACCAGAAGTCTATATATTATTATGACTAAAAGAATTACAAGGGAAGAGGGTGGAATGGCAAGTTTATTCCCTTTATTACATTACGTGAGGAAACATTTTAAATTAATTTCTGTCGTATATAGTTTTAATATAAATGCGGTAAGTATATTAAATCATATGTTAAAATACGAAAATCTGTTACGATATTTTACTTCTGAATGCATTCTATTTAGTCTTGATAAATGTTCCAAATAATTATTCCTTAGGCTTAATAATTTGAAATAAACAAAACGTCTTCAAAATAGGACCATAATTAGGCAAGTGTGGTTTTTATAATTTGTTATTTCTGTTAACTCTTTTTAAATTTTATTGCATGGCAAATGAGCTGCGAAGCTGCGAACAAATATTAAATTGCATGTGTATACCAAATTTTTATTCAGGTATCGATTGCGACTATCGTAAAGTTCATATTTTCTCATCTGCTTCCGGTATAGCCCCTTTAATTGTATCTAATAATATACTTTCAGTAACTTTGAGGGATCTTTCCCAAATTCGCCGTAAAGTTATTCCGTAAAGATACTGTTATCAAATTATTTTTAAAATTTTATTTTTGGTGTGTTCGTATTTCAGGACAAATGAAGCTATTTCTGATAAATATATTTCCTTTTCCTATTTAAAAAATAAACAAAGGACTCATTTCAACCAAAAAATTGTAATTAAAGAGATTAATAGTATTTAGAAGAGTTAAATATAACTCTTATTTTAAAATATGTAAGTGAAGGTATCACATATCTAGATATAATATAACAGTTTTCTAAAATGGTTCAATTTTTAAGACATTCACACAAAAACCTAGCAACTATTTTCATTTTTACTCTATATGTATGTTAAATATTTACACGTCCCCATCTGGTACCGAAGTTATACTTTACGAGAACATATATACCATTCGCGAAAAGAAACTAGAATATGATCCATTTCTATTAGATCGTTAAGTTTTGTGTTTCTATTATGAGCCAATTAGGCTAATATACAAAGAAACCTTCAAGGAAACCCGTTTGAATGACAAATTTTCTCGTAAATGGCATAATGGTAAGTAACTTTTGAAAGTAATATCAACGGTAGAATACTTAGAAACATTATTTTCCCTAGGCAGTATATACTTTTCCAGCTATTGTTATTGACGAAATCATTAAAATAATATTTTCACTTTATAACATTTCTGACAGAAAATATTATTATTATGACATTGTTTGTGACAGATTAAAGTTACTTGTGAGGGTGTGTTGGGAGGAGAAAGTGGGCGAAAGAAAGGAATTTGTCTTTTGTCTTTCGGCTAACGGTGAAATGCTTTCGAACTAAATTTACCACATATCATTAATCCCTACAAAATGTGTATATGTCTAAGGCTTACAAGGATTCGATTCCATTATCTCTCGCACATTTTGTTACGTAACCAAGGGAGGGTACAAGTACAGACAATTTGTAACCGGGCTCAAGTACAGTATAATAATTTGAGGAAAATGATAACTATTTAAAAGTAAAAATTCCTTCAAATGAAAGAAATCAGTAAAATTACAATTAAAAATACAACCACTTGGTTTTATTTCAAAATTTGAAATATTTTCAAAAGCCTTTCAACACTGGCGCATTGCCATATTTAACCTAGATCCTTGCTTCTCAGAGCGCGAGAATACAGACAAAATAAAGAAGTGCGGTGTTCTGAAAGAAACCAGCAAGTTAAGAAAGAGGGCGTGGGACATATGGCTGCGAGTCGCGAAATCGACGTTCGTGGCGCAAGAGATACTGTGAAAACCGTAATATATTTTGAAATCAGGGTAATATTAAGATACTGTGTAAGGTTGGATTTTAGATTTCCACTACCTGAAATTTTGAAATGTGTTTTATTTTATTAATTACATAGCCGTCAATATGACGAACTTCAATAGGCGAATACTAACAAATTTGCATTGCAAATGGAAAACTGAAAAGTGCCAATTCACAACACATTTGTGTACATGACGTTGAAAATTGCAGGATGCATGTAGAAGCAACACAAGCTGTAAAATCTCTTGCGCCTTAAGCCTTGAAAATGGCAGTTCACGCGGGATTTGGCACTGATTAGATACGTCGTAGTTCACGCGTCCACCCATAGGTGACGAGCTCTCCGCGCGCAGTGATTCATCACTGTAACGCATCACAGGTGTCGCACGTGTTGGAGGCCGTCATTGTTTATTTTATAGTATCGCGAAACAACTCTTTTGAATTTGGCGGGAGACACCACAATGAGTGTTAATAAGACACGATCTAAAAAGAACAGGGGTAGATGACACATGCTTATTTATGCATGACGGAAAAGAAGCTAAGGGAAGTCAATTAATTATTTAATTAATTAATTAATTAATTCGCATTCCGTAATCCAATACACTTTGGAAAGATCTTGTCAATTATTACTGTTTTTTTTTTTAATTTTTGTTATACAATATGGATATTTTCACACAATTACATTAACATAAAAATATATAACAGATAAATAATATAATTTACACACTTCTTAATTCTAGAAGCTCTACAAACATGTAAAGACTACATTTTGGTTGCAGTACAAGTTATTACAATTCATATTCATATATATATATATATATATATATATATATATATATATATATTAAAGTATAACTATGTAAAGTCTACATTAGATTGAAACACAAGGTATTTCATGAAGTCTCCTTATATCAGTCTTGTTCTACATTATAGAAATTCATCTTTATTTAAGTGTTCTTCTACGGAATAGAAGGCCTTATTAAATTAAGTGGGATTTAACAGTTCTTTTTAATTACTGCAAAATAATGAATTGACTTCAAATAACCAGGTTGGTTATTTATTAGTTTTGCCCCAGCATACTATGGATTTGATGTAAATTTTGAGGTTCTGTGGGAGAATGGGTGAAGATGATGTAGTAATGGTATATATCACTATTTTTTAACTTTTTAAATGTTTTCCTTGTAAAAAAGAATTTTACGGTACATATACATACTATGGAAGATTGATACTTTTGTTATTTATAAACTAGGGGTTAGCCCGTGACTGTGTTTCTAGTATTATCACGTGCCTAGAACAGTTACGATGTTACACAATTTTGTAATCATACAAAGACTGAAAAAAATATGATGTGAAATTAACTCAACATTGAATATAGTTCTATCCACTAAGCCACTGCGGCACCACTTGGAACTGCTTTATCCACTGAGCCACTAAGGCCCCATTTGCAATCGCTCTAGCTATTTTGCCACTGAGGCCCCTCATGGAATCTCTATCCATTGAGCTACTAAGGTCCCATTTGATATATATATATATATATATATATATATATATATATATATATATATATATATATATATCCACTTGGCCACTACGGCCCTACTTTAATAATTCAACATTAACACGAGACATTTAAAGTAAACAAAAATGATATTCTAATATCTTCATATCTCTATGCAATATTCTCTATGCATTAATACAAAACTTTCATAGGGAAAAGTAATGAAAAAATGTGTTTTTAGTGTAAAAGATAATGATTGCGTAATCTGATCTTGCTGAAATTCGAACTTGACCTGTATTTTACCCTGGGGATTCAATTTGAAGAACTTCTGTTGAGTTTCAAACGACTTAGATGTATTAAAGACGGACAAACTGGCAGACAGACAGACAGATAGACACAGATCGTCTACTTATTATATAGGATAGCGGCCTACAATGGCTTCTTTTTTCCTTATTACTTATTAATCTCACTATATTCTTTTGTAATCTAAAAGCCTTTTTCCATTTTGTCGATTTACCCCAAAATATGATCCCATAATTTATTATGGACTGAATATCTGAGAAATAGTATGTAAGTATTGTATTATTATTACAAATCTTTTTTAACGTATGTACCGTAAAACACACTGAACTCAATTTTTTTCAGAAATTATCAACATGCTCAGTCTATGTTACATTACTGTCTACAATGAGTCCGAGAAATTTAGTACTATTTACTGTTTGTAACCCGTATTTTTATATTTTGTACATCTTTCATCCTGCATTGTATGTTTATTTCTTTGCATGAAACTCATGAGCACAGATTTGTTTAAATTTAATATTAATTTATTATACTGGAACCAACTAGACATCTCAATCACTGTTTGTTTTATATTTCCTTCAAGAACAGCATTATTTGAACTAGTTACCAAAATGTTTATGTCATCCGCAAACATTATAGCTGAGCCGTTGGTTATTAGTTCTGTAAAATCATTAATAAATATCAAGAATAAAATTGCTCCCAGTATTGATCCCTGTGGCACTCCTACTCGAGTAGTTCTGGTATTAGACATAACATCTGTAATGTGATTTTTGTCATAATATCTTACGTATGTGATCTGTTTTCTGTCTTCAAGATTTGATTTAAACAGATTATTGGTTACGCCTCTTATTCCACACTGTTCAAGTTTTTGCAATAAAATATTATGGTCGACACAATCAAAAGCTTTTGAAAGGTCTGCGAATATACCTGTTGAGAATTGTCTTTTATCAAAATAAGTTAATATTTTTTCAGTAAAACTGTAAATAGTTGTTCTGTGGATCTGCCCTCTACAAAGCCATACTGATGCAATGAAATAACATTGTTTTTTAAATTGAGAATTGGGTCAGTTTATTTGCTATCAATTTCTCTAAATTTTTTTAAAAGGACGTAAGAAGGGCAATAGGCCTAAAGTTATCCATCAATGCCTTGTCATAGGTACCTCATCTACTCCACAGGAACTTTTACTTTTGAAATTTATTACATTTATGATGTCTTCATAGATAGATGTGAAAAACAGCGTGGTGGAAGAAAAAAAAGGCAAGTAAAAATAATATTTAATAACAGAAATATGCGGTCCTTATGATGATTGTCGAAATTGATTAAAGGTATGTCAATACTGTTGCGTATGCCTGATTAATCATAGCTTTAAGCGAATTCTAAGCAAATGCCGTAGTATTCCAAAGTAAAAAGAAAAAAATCATAGCTGAGAGATTATAAATGAAATATTGCGAAATTTTTGCACCATTAAAAGACGAAATGTAATAAAATTATACTTATTAGAAACTATGCTTATAAGAAGTATTTAATTTCTTTCTGGATTGAATACATGGATGCGACGAATTGCTAGTCACAATTATTTGATGTATAAATATAATATTTGGTGATTGTGCGTGTACGTTATAGATTTCATACATATTTATTGAAACAAGTGTAAAACAGTATTGATAATGTAACTAATCCATTTAAAACTAATATCACTGTATGTATATATATATATATATATCCCCCTGTCCTTAATGATGACCTCGCCGTAGAGGACTGTGAAGCGATAAAAAAAAAAGCAGTTAAAGAGATTAGTTGTTCTTGCGTGCAGGGTGTAAGATTTTACTAAGTTTCTTAGTGGTAGGTGATTCTACTTTTTGGTTCCCATTATCGTAAAATCACCCTTTTATTTTAGTACTTACTTGGATTTTCTGCACAATTTTTTCGGACAACAGATAAGAGAAGGTACGTGTATAAGTCTAGGTTTAAAGCTACAATAGCTCTCACGTGTCCGTAGAGAACTCTAGCAAAATGTTTTGAAGTTGACAGAATAGAGCTTATATTTGTCTCTAATTAGACCTGGAATACTCTTAAAGTCTTATGTAACTAACTCAGGACCGTTTACATTGGGAACATAGTTTAGGATGAGAAAAGGTGTCAGTAGAGTGTATTTATAGGAAATCGGAGACCACAATTAATTTATGCTATGTCGGAATCACATTCCAGCGGTACTAATTTTTCATGTAGTGAAAGATACAGAGCAGAGATACTGAGCAGTATTCATTAACTGTAAATTTTACTTGCGGGGTCACTCCCGGATTTTCGCATGTAGGAATAGTGCCTGGACGATGCAGTAGGTCGACGGGTTTTCTCGGAGATCTTCGGTTTCTCCTCTTCCACGTCATTGCATTCCTTGGCGCTTCTCTGTATCCGCCTTATCCATCTCTCATTGGCTCTAAAGGCCTTAGCTTAGATGATAAGAGCCGTCCAAACCTCTTAATAACGCATTCTGTAATATTAACGTAATTCTTCATGACACCAGCGACTGATTTGCAATGTCAGAACTTTATAAGATCATGTTTTATTTAATAACATATCATAGAGGTATAATACACTAGGGGTGTGTGACGTCATAAAAGTGTGTTCAACACGGAACAATGTTTTGTTAAAGTCACGTGACATATTCCGAACACACCATTCGCTCCCTGGAGCGTGACGTCACGAAGGTGCGTCCAACAAGTTTGCCATTGCGCAATCTTCCTAAAGTCACGTGACCCATCTTGAACACACCCTTTCTTACAGTCTCTTATAGCAGATGCCACCTCTATCTATTATACCTCTATGGGTATAATAGGCCTCAATGATTATATAACATATTGTGAAGTCGGTGTTATATGCTTTAACATTTACATGTTTATGAGCACCGTTTTCTTTGGGTTTGTAGCTAACAAAAAAAAATTAAATAACGTTCAGGAACAGCCCGCGGTTATGGGCCATTTCCAGATCACTGCGGCACGAATTTTCATATTAGAACACGTCAGTGTTTTCGCTTATATATTTGGACCTTGAAGACAGGTATTTATGTACAAATTACCCTGGGCACAGTCTGGGAAGAGGCCCTAAAATATTATCACTGAAATGGCGTGTAAAATAATCTTGTTTTCGATAGCGACGTTTGTAGGTACCGATAAGGCAAATTGTAAAATGATGACTTTTCGTTTGATTAGACCCCCAAATAACCTAGATATTCAGAAGTCAACATATCGAAACAAAAATTTAGAGATGTAAGAAATATTTTTGTAGTATTTTTGGCATCCAAGTCATAGTTTGGGACAGTAACGTAGTTTTATGTCCGTGACCGCAAAACAGACAACTATACAGTAACCGTGGCATAAAGTTTCTCATGCATCGAAGCTGGTCGCGCTGAGAGAATATTATTTTGAAACTCAGTTTAAGGCTATAATTAATTATTGTTTTAATTTACTGACTTTACGATAAGTTCAAGAATATTTTCAGTGGCAGAATTAACATTTTCAAGTGCATTTTATCACGTTATCGTGTCTAAAAACCATACGTTTTCAAGTTTATTCTATTCTAATGTGAGTTACAATGATTGATTTTCTGAATATCCGAGTCAATATTACAATATATAATATAATAATGCATTATATTAAATAAGATACAGCAAAAAAGTTTTGATCTATTTATTATTGGATTTAGACATTTTTCTGAGTGATATTTGTTAACGTTAAGTGTACTGCATATGAAAGAACAGAAAATTCTACATTCCAGATAATTTCAAACATTGAGATAAATGATCTTACTCATATTTTAGTACTTTTATTCATAATTATTTTATGCACAACTCACACGATTGCGCCAAAACAAAACTACTAAAAAACAAAACGGATATGAGAATACAACATAATTCAGTTTTGATGAAAAAAAATTCAATTGTACTAGTAATATAAATATAAAACCAATTTATTAGCTCACAACAGAGAATAGTGATTGTTATGTGAGGACAATATCTGAACGTCTAAGTTACCTAGCCACAATTAATTGATAAACTACAGACGTATATCGTAAACGTGTTTGCCTGCCTAATACCGCTTCTCCCTCATACACTTCGTATTATAAATGTTTTGAATAATAGTTTCTTAAATTGCAATTAACATGATCATAGTGCATGACTGTGAAAAAAGTATGCATCACTTGCGTTTTCAATCACAATTTGGGATGTTCTGTAAAATAAGCGTTATCTTGCGTTTATTATCATCTACAATCTATTCTACATTAATTATTAAATATAATCTGGCAAACGTATAAAAACGTAGCTTCTCGCGAGGACTGAACACGGAATATTAATGTTCTAATATATCCCACGATTATTTTTATTCAGTAACTTAGAGTAGTATGTCCGTTAGGTAAGTAATCCTTGGAGAGTATTGAGCAAACATTACGCAACATGAACTAAAAGAAACTATACCATACGATTCACTAACCTGAATAAATAACATTAATTCGAACAGGTGGTTCACAAATATGTCGACACTTAAAAAATGGCGTTGACCATTTGAAATATGAAATATTAAGGAACTTAATATTTCACCAAGATGGGATTACGTAAAATAATAACTTTAATTTTATGATAATCAGTTATCTTGCCCTCGTAACCGTATCTAATTATTGTTTCATGATCAGTCATTTATATCACATCTAACTTTTCCCCTGCTACGATCTCGGGAAACCATAGAAAACACTAATTAGGATAGCCGGACCGAGATTCAAACCCAGGTCTTCCCGAAAGTGAGTTCAGTGTTTTACACCTGCGCCACCTTGTTCGGTCCAGGTGTACAGTAGGTAGAAATAAGTTTGTCCAAAAAGTGTCCTGAGCATGTTTATATACATATATATGAATGCTGTTTATTAGCAGTGTAACAGAAAAACCTTTCCACATTTATTCATGTATGACAATGCAGTTTTGGCGGAAACCTATTAAATATATCTACCTACTTGTTAAAGAGTGTTAAATGCCTTAAAATGTTATGCGTTAAATTGGCAAAAGTGTTACACGAATACAAGTTAGTTTAAAATTTTTACACAAGGAGCAGGCATTTTCTTCGAAGTAGCATATAATGTCCTGTTTAATCGGACACAGATGCAAAGTGCCTAAAAGCGCAATGCTCAAAATATGAATTTCAAGGCTATCCAGTATTTGTTTTTATACTATTGATCGATATCAAAGACCGAGAGAAAGCCTACTAGCTAACAGCAACATCTGCCTCGTTTAAAAAAATGCGAAAAATTCAGATTTGACTTCTCCTGGATTTGAACCTGAGCGAGCACTGTTAGCCGCTACACCACCGCGGCACTTCCTGGATGAATAAAATTCGAATTGCTAGGAGGGTATAAATATATTACTTTATATAAAAATCAGTACACTAACAGGCTAACTGGCCTTAACTGCCATTTGTAGAGCAGTTCTGCCATTGGTTTGTTCAGTTGTTTAAATGTGAGCTGCTCATTGCAAAGCACTTTGCTGACTCACATCACACGCATGCCACCTCCTTACAGATATCCTTATCTGCCGGACTATAATCTTGCTCCACTCTTACTGCCCTTCTTCCTCCCACATCAAATCTCGTACTCATTGTGTTGCTAGTTCAAGGTAACTCCGCTTAGATTACGCTGCGTATGTTGTAGCTGTAGCCTTATGTGGCGCTATCCTAGGAGTAACTAAAAACCACACCAACAGCCCGTGCACGGTAAAATTTTTTCTCCAAGCATTCTTAAGATATTAAGAGTGGGATGGAACCCCGCGTCCAAGGTCAAGAGGCGAGGGAGCAATATGGTTCACACTGACAGGCACTCTTGGTGCCTCATCGCTCCTATACGCAAGGTGTGCAGTGTTTTCCGTCGTAACGCTGTACTGTGCAATTTAAATCCGTAACAGTGGGGTTTTATTACACAGGATGAAAGAGCACAGATTAAACTACGCCCCAATTTTTATACTTGTCTCTTTCCGCTTAAGAAAACTTACACAGGCAAGCTTTAAAAATGTGATATTTGACCATTTTCACGAAATTTTTTTCCTCTAAGAATACACCAAATGTGACAAAAGTAGAAAACAGGGGCATAGATAATTGGTTTTTAACTTTTCTCACAAAAAGTCGTATTTATAGAACATTTATATACCGCGATACGCGTATTCCCGCAAAACACCATTTCACAAAAAACGCGGGTGTCCATCCCACTCTTAAGTATTAAAGATTTACCTATGCACGACATAAGTTATGTATGCATTGCGTGGTGTTGGTCAGCGCCTTGCGGGCGAGCGAAGAGGACAGAAGTTATGCGATAATGGGAGGCAAGTGGACGCCGCGTATCAGTTATACAATGAGCAGGCCGACAAGATTATCTCCGTAGCAGCACATTCAGCGGACTCTGGTCGTATTGTTTTCGGCCGATATCTGAAAAATGCTTTGGATTACTGACCTCGTTGTCTCAGCGCAACTCGAGGTGCGTTGAACCTTCGAGATGGTCAGAGATAGACTATAAATTTCTCATCAAGTCTCCGGGTCGGCAGTTGAAGTTGGAGTTGATGAATGACTGAATGGCTTAGTTCCGAGCGATAGCGGCATGACCAGGAGTGGAGAAGGGAAGACGGCGACTGCGTATGTTTTGAAGGACGCGGCTGGCAGGCTGGACTATTGGACTAAATGCATGAGTAAAATAAATTATACAGTGCGACAAAATCAAGTGTAGCCCCGGGTGGAGGTGGTAAGAGTGCTGGTGTTGCGAGGTTGCCTCCTGACAGCGCGAGAGAGGATCAGTAGACAGGAGAGCAGGCCCTCCCCATACACTTCGTTTAAAATGCAAGCGACCACCAGTGCCAGCAAGCAAATACGCACGTAGTTGAGTTCGCACAATTTCATGAAAGTCTGTCTATTCATTTCATCATGATATTCTCCGTTTTTAATTTTGGCTTGAAAAATAAACTTTGCTCCGTGGATGAAGTCATTTACACTACCTGTGTGAGCTATAATACGTCGCTGGCCTGGATGGTGGTTTTCGTACACACCTACTACGTCATTATGCTGCCAACACTTGTCCAAAATGTAATTATAATGAATCACTATCTCATCGAGGTATATTACAGGTAATTTACTTTTTCCTTTGTCTGTTAGTTTCCCTTATAGTTCGAAGGTATTTTTCACGCCACACGACGATCTCGTTTCTTTCCAATAAGTATAATTGCTTATTTTTACATTTTTGAACTTGAAACCTATTTATTTGATTAATCTTCGCAAAGTTTCCATACCATATCTGAAATTAATATTTCTTGCCAACACTACCCGCAAGTTTTTTATAGTGGGTATAGTTTTTTCATCACGTAAAACTCTTGCACTTTTCTTAGCACCACTACAGCATCAAATGAATCGAGCTGGCTGTTGATCGAGCAAAATTAACTAATATGTATATTGCGTCACATTACGACATAAAATGGCGGTAATACTTATAATTTTCCGGCAAATGAGCGGGACACGAAACACGATGGAAAACAACACAAGTTGACACAACAGTTATCACCAATATACAACTGACGTGACTGTACGCACAAGTTGAAGATAAGGCCGCTTGCTCACTAAAGGCTGGGAAGTGTCGAGGAAACGGCCGGGCAGGGAGGGGTGGCATATGTGAGAGAGAAGGAGAACGTTAGTTCTCATTTTTCCCCGGGGTTTCACTAAAGTTTGTCGAGGTGTAAGTGATGGAAACAGACTGATCCCGCGTTATTAAATAGTATGAGTTAATTGACTGTAATCAAAAGAGACAATTAAGTAGGACGTCAATTAAAGTTGAAATATACGTTAAATATTGCGCTCACTGTTAAATAGAAAGAGTAAAATTGTAGACAAATAATTAATGTTTTAAATAATAGCAGAGTGAATAAATTAGAAATCAAATTTAGTTTCTTTTATTTGTTTATTTATTTATTTTACTAAGATCTCCATCCCTCACGAGCTCAGATACGCCCCTCAGGCATACTCAAACGGAACACTAGTGTCAAGTGGGATACAGGCGATTATTAATTAATCAATTATAGATAAAGTTGGACTGTAGGCAAGTAGTTATTGATTTTAAAACAAATTAATTAGTTGTAATAGTTGTAGGTGAAACTATTTAGGACTATTTTATACAACCGTAGCAGTGAATGTCAACCAGAAAAATGTCTGCATAACTGAAAGCATTGCGAGCATTGATTAAGAGGGTAAGTAGTTTGAAAGAGAGCGTGAATGAAACTGTAAACAACCAAATTAGTTCAGCAATTGTAAGTGTAAACGAAAATGTAAATATCAAAATAGAAGGCACTAGTGAGTTAGTGAATACAAGAATTTACAGTGCGGATGATAAAATTGACAGTGAGAATGAAAGAATGCCTAGTGTGACAGAGATATTAAACAGTGTAAACAACAGAGTGGAAACTGTCGAGAATGAACTGAAACGCAAGATCAGTGGATTATAGAACGAAATGCGCAAGTCTCTTCAACAACTAAGTACCACAGCCACCACATCGGCAGACGCGAAAAATGAGGAAGTAGCACAAGTCTTCCCAACACAACGACCTCAGAGGAAAGCAATGAGCCCAGCATCATTGGTGTCGCGCAGCCGGCAATAAGGAAGGGAGTCTCAAATAAAGCCTGCCCCTTATGATGACCACACTGTAAAAAATATTGAGTTAAAATTCCCTTACATGTAAGGCAAGCTAATTTCGTCTAAACGAAACGTGAAATTACCTGTCAAATGTGGAGTAAATTTACATTACAAGCAACGTACTATTCCTAATCGTACGGGAAAAGTACCTTATAAAAGTGGAGGAAAATCTCATAAAAGTATGGTATATTAACTATATTGTATAATAACACTATATTAAAAAATACACGGGGTATTAGTACTGTTCATTTTTTTATTATCTATATCTTCTGACAAATAGTAACTGAAATCTTAACTTAAAAATCCAGCTTGTATGACTAGACAGCAAAAATTATTTATAAGGCAGAAAATATATATTATACAATTATCAAATAGTCACAAATCGACTAGGAGATCCACACGTCGTATGGCAAATTTTCCCATTCATGTATGGGATTTTTCACTACCATGTACGTGACTTTTGCTCCACAGTGCGGTAAGTGTACCTTACACGTAAGGAAAACTATGTTTCCCCCACAAGTTTGGTAATATTACCTTACACTTGTCAGGTAAATTTACCATTATTTTTTACAGTGCAGACTTCATGGCGAGCGTACCTACACCAGTTTGAAATAGTCGCTACCCTTAATGGCTGGACCACCGAACAGCAGAATTACTACCTCGCTGCAGTACTGAGAAGCCTCACACTGAGCATACTACAATCTGTGCCAGAGCTACATCGGCTGGAGTACCCAACACTGGTGTTGGCCTTGGAGCTACGTTTCGACGACCGGTACCTGCGACATGCCCAACATGCACAGCTGCGAAGCCGCACTCAGTGACCAGGGGTGCCATTGCATGAACTATGGCAAGACATTGTGCGGCTTTCCCAACTATCTTTGGAAGGGTGCCCCAAGGAGGCGAGACATCATCGTAGTCGGCTTCTTCATCGATGCCATAATCGAAACAGAGATACGACAAGCAGCACATCTGACTGCACCCTACAACATGCAAGATGCCCAGGCCCGAGCACTGGATGTGGAGTTGGCAAGACGGCGGGCCGCACCCCGACGTCCAGTATGGGTAGTGACACTGAACGAAGACGGCGAAGACAGATTAACGAAGACACTGAAGGAGATGCAGACGGCCGTAAGGGACATCGTCTCTAGGGTCCGCACTACCGAGTTTCGCGGCCTCCCACCTAAACGGCTTGAGAGTTGGTTATGTGGACCGCCGGGGCACCTGATAGCCTACTGACCACAGCAGCAGCAACAGGAGAAACAGCAGCATCAGCGGGATAAGATGCAGCGAAAAGCAGGCGAGAATACAGTTCATTCGGCAAAATGTAAATACCGATCTTAAGAGGCGAAGTTCGGTGACTGTTGGAGGGAAGGTCCGAATGTTATTAAATGTACAGTTGGTAAAACAAGTTTGGGAGGCTATACTTGTGGAGGAGAGCCTGGATGATGTTCCTTGCCAGATGGATGTTGACACTGGGGCGACCATAACTGTAGTAAGACCAGACATCCTCGGTCCTTACCCCCCCCCAAGCGATCACCTGACGACAACATAGAACGATGCTAACTGACTACAGTAACAGGCGAGACCACACCAGTTAAAGGTAAGATGAAGGTGGTCTTGAATCTTGGAGGCATTAGCACAGAGCACGATGTTTACATAGCAGAAATAAAGGATGAATGTCTTTTGGGGTTTGATGTAGTACATAGACTGGGGCACTGTATCGCTACTCGACTTGGTTTGGTATCGGTATGCAGTACAGAGTTGGTGGTGCTAACACGATATGATTTGTCCTCCCCAGTTAACTGCCCAGTAGTATGTGGTCAACCCACTGTGCTGCCCGCTTCTAGTGAAATTGTCATTTCAGGCTGATGCCAAGCAAAGTTTGTCAGGCGTTTGAGTCTAATTGAACCAGCAGAAAAGATTGGTGTCCTGTCAGGTAAGTTTTCTGTAGCAAGAACTTTGGTTTCTTCAAAATTTGACAGTCTTGCAGTTAGAATGATAAATTGGTCCGATAGTGCCTTTCGTCTTGAGGAGGGAACCATGATAGATGTTTGCAAGTAGGTCACACAAGTACTTCCAAATGTTCCAGATGATTCTAGAGAATAATAAATAGAATGTCCACTACCAGATGTATTGGATGAACTGCCAGAACAACAAAAGAAAATCGTAACAGTTAACAGGATAAAGCTGTTTCTGAATTACTGCAGTGAAATAGGAATGCCTTCTCGTGTGGACCAAATGACTTTGGAAGTGCTAATGTGATATGACATCACATTTATAAAGGAAATGCTAGGCCCATAAAGGAGTTAGATGTGATAGAACCATCAGTTATCCCATTATCGTCAACAATTGTACTTGTTAAGAAGAAAGATGGAGCTCTGAGGTTTTGTGTAAGTTATTGCCAGCTCAATAATGTGACGAAGAAAGACTTATCTGCTTCCAAGAATAGAAGATGCATAAAACAGCCTAACAGGTTCACAGTGGTTTTCCACTTTGGATATGAAGACTGGATACTGGCAGGGTGAGGTGGCCCCAGAGGACCACGAGAAGACTGCATTTTGTGTCCAGTGGAAAGGAACCTGGCAGTTCAAAGTTATGCCTTTTGGGCTCTGTAATGCTCCCGCCACTTTCGAATGCATAATGAAGAAAGTTTTGCCTTTAGATATTTGTCAGGCTTATCTAGATGACATAGTTGTCACTGTGGATAACCTTCGGCTTCGTCCGAGAGCATTGACCAGTAATCCGAAAAAATAAAACACATCATTGATCTTATGCAGAAATGCAGAATCCTGTAGGGGCCTTACAAACATTTCTGTAGCCTCGAGCAGTACCAATTTCTCCTCTGTGGGTTGAACAACCACAAAAGCAGTCCTTGAAATACCTCTCCGAACATTCTCCTGTCATAGGTGTCCTCACCCTTTCATTTATTCTGAGGTACTGTCGAGCAAAATCATGAATTCCAAGTCTGTTACGTTATTCGCTGGCATAATCAGGCGCTGCAGCTTCCTCTTCTGTTGGTCGGCCAAACAGCAGGTCACTGGGGAAGCGTAGCTTTCTTCCAAACAAAATCCTTGATGGTGTTCCCCTTGTCGACTCATGAACTACTGAGCGGTAAGCAACAAGAAACAATGATACCTTTGAATCCCAATCATGTTGGTTGTCTGCCACAAATATTGAAAGGTACTGCTCAATACTGCGGTTAAGCCTCTCGACCACATTATCCGACTGAGGATGTAATCCTAGTCTTTTTCATCCCCAGAATTTTCGTCATCTTCTGGAAGACCACAGCTTCAAAGTTTCTACCCTGTTCAGAATGGAGATCCAGTGGCACCTCAAACCTCGAAAATGCATGTTCAGTGAGTGCCTCAGCCACAGTATGTGCTGCCTTGTTCGGGAGGGGAATGACCTCAGGCCACTTAGTAAAATAATTTTGAGCCACCTATAGAGACCGATTACCTCTCTCTGTGACAGTCAAAGGACTTAGAATGTCTACTGCATCCTTTCGAATGGGTTTCCAACATTGTATTTCTGGAGGTGACCTTGTCCTCTGGTCATTTAACTTGCTACCGCCACTATCATATAACTGCTGTCCTTCACTTCCACTAGCTCGTGCGAGATGCGAAGCATCGAGTGCATAACAATATTTTGTCTCATTATGAGAGTAACATTCTCATAGTTCACGGAATGCTTCTCATAAAAATAAAATATAGTTAACACATTAGTGAAAACTTCACGAATGGCAATTAAAGGGCACATTACGAGTTGTTTACTGGCCGGTCACAGCAAAAATATAAACTTGAACCCAAGAAATGCTTGCATTTAATACGTTAAACCTCTATAAGTTTTTATAACGCGCGCACACACCCACACACATGCATATGCTATGTTTCAGGAATACATATGCTACATCCCTTTACCTTGTAACTAAATCTCTGGCCTCTTACCTGACAATTAAGAGCCTTGAATATACAAAAAAAATTTTCTTCGCGCAAACTGCAAATACCTTTTTTTCTTAACTAATATTTTATTAATATTTTCTTAAACATTATAACGTACAATCGATATCAATATTTGAATAACAAGAGAGTCTCTGAAAACATTGTTATCATGCCTTACATCAAAATGTCGAGATATTCAAAGCAATGGTGTGATAGCGTTGACATTAAATTTATTTTAGGCTAAATAGCACATTCTAGCGAGATATTTTAAAACATTCTCAATTGGTTTTGTTTTGTATGCCCATGTTTTGGTTATTCATGTTTCTATTTAACACTCGTCACAGGCTAGGACATTCACATGAAAGAAATTGGTTAACTAGTGTGAATATATTTTTTCATATACCTTCGTTTGTCATCATCACTTTAACTTACGTGAAGTTTCTATAGCAAAATGCACCATAGAAACCATTATCTTGTACTATAAGTCTGAACAGAACCTTTGTGGGGATTTCAACTATATCTACATCACTCAAAACAGTTAAACATCAAATTAAATACAGTATTCGTGCATTATTTTTTAGAAGATTGCATATTCCATTTTTTGTTAAATGTTTTCGCAGATATTCACTATCCCTGAAAAATTTAACTACCTTCGTTTGGAAAAGTTTCATACAAGCTGTTAAGGTGTGTTGTTGAGTTGAGAGACTGGCGGCTCCTAAATTCGAGGTCTTGAGAGACGATGAGGGTTAAATGAGGTGAGAGTGAAGCATGGTTGGGGGGTGGGGGTGCCCTAGAAAACCCATTGACCAGCGGCATCAATCTGCACGATTCCTACTTGCGAAAATCCGGGAGTGACCCAGCCGGGGATTGAACCTCGATGGGCTGTGTTGGAAGGCGAGCAGTCTAACGCTTAGCCCCCGCGGGCCCCTACAGGCTGTTTAAGATTGAGAAAGTCCATTGTTGCTCATATCAGTGTAAAGAAATTGTTTTAGTCTGTTTCCTTATACATATCTTTCCATGTCATTGGGGTTAAATAGCGATGGCAGGAGTAATAGTGTAGTCAACCCATGCGTATTATATTGTTGGCTTGAAGACAAAGGACATAAACCTTTGGGAGGAGGGGTGATCGATCTAAAAGCACTCACCTGAAGTGTATCTTTTCATGCTACTGAATGAATTTACGTTATTAGTACTGCTACACAATTGTAACTTATTTCAAGTGGCAAAAACTAAAACGTAAAATTGAAGTACAAAAATGTCTTAAGGCACCCCAAGGGCACTCTTTATTCGCTCCGTTCATATCCCCGCCTATTGTGATACAGTACCTGAAAATGTTAGAATAAACGCCTCATCACTTCGGAAATTCTCTGCTTTTTCTCAGGATTATCCCTACAAAAGTTGGGTTTGATCGAAGGAATATTCCCCGGCAACAACAAACGTTGCCATGCTTGTAAAGTTGACATAGCTTATTTGCTATGTTTAGACAGCTATGAATATATATAGCCATCTGCACAATTTCGTAATATAAAGAGTGTAGGTTGAAGTGGGGATACCACTAACACACATACTCTTATCGCTACATAAATGAAACCTTTGGCGGAAGTAAGTTTGAGTGGCGACTGATAATATCTGACCTTGCAGCTTTCCCAGACGAGGTCTAGTGTTTCGACTCAACTGATATGTGTAAAGTTTCTTCATAAAAGTCTTCGTATTATTGTTTTTAAAGGCCCTTCTCTACATTTTTATGGTTTTCCTACTTGAAATTGGGGTCATTAAAAAGGAATGGTTAAAAACCTGTGTAATTTAATTAACGTAAACGCAGCAGCTAAGATACAACACGGTGTTCGTTTTACGCAAGTATATTTGGGCATATTAGAATGAACTGTTTTGCATTTTAACAAATGTATTTAATAACAGTTTTTCTGTAATTGACATGTTATGTCATATGTAATATTTTATTTTGTGTGCTCCAAGTTGCCTAGGACAGATTTGAAAATTTTGACGAAGTATGTATTAAAATTAAAGTAAAATCAGGTAACAGTGCCTTAATAGGAGTATATGGGGAGCGGGCACCATACTTGGAAAAGGGTGGAAGCTAGAGAAATACGAGAGGACGGTAGAATATACACAGGATAGAGGGAAATAATATCTAAACCTGTACCTATTCCTTGGTCGGGAAGCGCGGGACCAAAACGGTAACGTTATCAGAAGTTACGATTCCATCTGTTAGGGGATGTTGCTTGCGTGGCCGCGCTGCTGCTTCTTCGCAGTAAAGCCATTACCCCCTCGGCCGGGCCGGATATTCACACCGTGAAATGGGGCATATGAAAAAGTACTGGGGGCGAAGATAGGCCCGCCGCGTTGCGATACGCTTCGGGCAAGTCGTCGGCGACAAGAAAATTTGTCCACTTGTTTTCCACGCGCGAATAATTTTTTTTTATCTCCCTTGCACATTGCCGCAGTGTTGCTGCTTCGCGATGTTTCACGTAACTAAATTAGAGTGACCAGTCGCCTTGTGGGAAATTCTCGCACGTCCAGTCCGTTCTTTTTTCGCTCCTATTTCTGATCCTTCGTTGAGCATACACACTATCCAGAACAAGGAAAAATTTCCCGCAGTTCGTAGATGTGCAGTGTTTTACACAGAGATGTAACACACGTGTAGGTCTGCAAGAAAATGGTTAACACGCAAACTGCCTTTCAACGAAAGCTGTTTTGCAAATAGGTCAAGTAGTAAATTACTTTCCCATATGGACAACAAACTACTGCAATGAGGCTCTTCGGCATGTCCTTCACCCAGAACACACACGAAGGTCAGCCACATATCAACCAAACTAGCAATAAAGAGCAGAGCAAGCCAGGAAATTATTGTTTTAAGCAGTACGGTCTACAAATGGAAAATTAACACAATCAGAAAAACCAAACAGCAAGGGCTCTTAGAAAATCCCAGTATATTGACAAAACTTCAAAAAACCTAAAAAAAATCCAGAAAAAAAAAAAAAAAAAAAAAAAAAAATCATACAGAAAATAATTTAACAATAATTATACTACACTCCTACTACCTTGGCTACAATTTTCTTTACAACACCAAGCCAGGATTATTACTTTGCACCACTTTCCCATAAAACCAGTCCTCTAAAAATTTCCTTCATATAAAATATCTACCGAGGACCTAACCTGCTCAAAGTTTTGAGTAAAATTTTATTTTCAAAATCTGGGTAATTTTTAATAACAGATGTCTGAAGGAAAATATTTCAGTTTTCTAAATTGTCTTCACAATCACAATGTTTATAACAAAACAAATATTTAGGCATTCTTTATATCATATCTGAAATTTACTGATAGTTTACTCGAAGTTTTGTTAAGACGTTTTTCGATAAAAGTTATGTAATTCATTTAAACACAACCTCACTATCATGAAAAATAACGTAAAGTAGTTATAATTTATTTTCCACGTTTACTTATTTCATAAAATCAATAGGCACCAAGCAAACTATGGTTTCATCATAATTACGGGACATATTTAACTTTCCTTCTGTGTTGGCGATTTCAAAGGCTGACTTGAAATACATTTTAAATTCTAAAACACAACCTCTTAAACAAATTATAATTAAAAATGCATCTTTGCGTAACGACTTATGCCTATTGAAAATAATCATGATCTTGAAAGGCAATTTTCATGCATGCGATAAAGCATCCTAATTCCAATTGCTAGGAATTAATTTTACAAGTTCTACTTTTAAGGACCCACATATCCTCTACCGATATTTTGATCTGAAGGACCGAACATCTTCCTTCATACAGTGTACTCATCTGAGTGACCCCCCCCCCAAAAACAAGGGGTACATCGTTAAAAATTAAACGCGCTAATCATAACCCATTTCCCCATGGAATCTGCTAGAAGGAAGACATTTCCCCTAAAATTTACAGATTTACAGCGTTCTTTTAAAAATAAAATTTGAAAGTGGCGTGCTGGTGGACGTCTAGCGCACGACGGTGGCGCCTCCACGAGGCGGACGGGGAAACCACAAAAGCCGCCGATCTCAGTGTTTATGAGATCCCGCGGCGATCGCCATGCGTGTTTCTTGAGCAGCATCAGTTTCTTCCGTGTCCGATAACGTCACGTGTCGCTTACAGTTCCAACATCAGGACACAGGACTCAGGTAAGACACAATCATATTTAATTAGTCTTTATACTGTGGCGTCTTAGGGAAAATTAATTTTGTCCATGTTGCGTAGCGGCAGGCCAGCAGGCAGGTAACCGGCGTAGTGGCAAGCCGGTGGAGTTAGACAGGGCCGGGGGAAAACTTTACAATTTAACTGGAATTTGAATGTTAAAACTGGAATATAAGAAATTAGATTAGATTTTTAGTTTATTCACTCTGCTATTATCCACATCATTAATTAGCTGTCTCCACTTTTACTCTTTTTGTTTAACAGAGAGCGCAATACTTAATGTCTATTTCAACTCTAATTAAGTTCTTCTTAATTGGCTCTGTTGTTTACAGTCAATTAACTCATACTCATTATTAGCATGTGTTCAGTCCATCTGTTTCCGTCATTTATAATGTCTTTCACTCCCGCACTTAGTCCATTAGTCCAGACTGCCAGAGGCACTCTTCATTTCTTGATACTGGCAATCACAGACTCCCCTTCAGCTGGTTGCTAGTCGCCTTCTATCGCTCGGAACTCAGCTACTCATTCATTCATCTTCTCCAATTCAGACCCCACTCTCAACTCAACTCTCTCGGGCCGAAGACCTGTCGCACTTATATAGTCTCGGCTGTGACCCTCTCGAAGGTTCAACACACCTCGAGACGCGCTGAGAGAACGAGGTCAGTAATCCAGAGCATTCTTAACTTATCGGCCGAAACCAATACCGCCAGGATAAGCAGCGTGCCGGGAAAAGAGGTTAAAGTGTCGGCACACTTGAAGGTAACTGAAACTCGTCCGCTCTCCTGCTGCTATCACATTATAACTCTTTCCTTCTCTTAGCTCGTTCCGCGATGCGAGGCAGCGAGCATGTACCACTATGAAGAGCATATTTTTATAAACATTTACAACCATAAGTTAGTATTTATCTATATATTTATTAACACACTATAATTTGAATGTATTCTAAGATTATTCTAGGATGTGTACAGGTGCGATTAAGTAATCTGCGACTTCAAGAAAGAAATCTGTATTAATAATTCTCTTAAGTGAATCAGACAATGGGAGAATGTTTACACTCTCCCATTGACAAAAGGTTTGCCAGTTTATTAATAAATAAAAACGGCCAATCATAGTGATAAACATGAAAAATTC